>SJYA01003251.1:438942-449102 GCA_006410615.1 Neotragus moschatus | reverse complement strand
TAATAAAACTTCAATAATCTCTAGCTTCTAGGCACTTACAAGGTACTATGCAATTACACCTCAGACATAGTTTGATCCCTACCTTCTCCATATGCTGTGTCTGTTTCTTTCCCACAATCTCTTGTATGGAGATCTCTTGTATGTGGAAACAGTGGCAGACTTTATTATTTTGGGCTCCAAAATCACTGCAGATGGTCACTGCAGTCATGAAATTAAAAGACGCTTGCTCCTTGGAAGAAAAGCTATTACCAAACTAGATAGCGTATTAAAAAGCAGACATTAATTTGTCAACAAAGGTCCATCTAGTCAAAGCTATGGTTTTTCCAGTAGCCATGTATGGATGTGAGAGTTGGACTATAAAGAAAGCTGAGCACCAAAGAATTGATGCTTTTGAACTGTGGTGTTGGAGAAGACTTTTCAGGGTCCCTTCGACTGCAAGACCCAACCAGTCCATCCTAAAGGAAATCAGTCCTGAATATTCATTGGAAGGACTGATGCTGCAGCTGAAACTCCAATACTTTGGCCACCTGATAGGAAGAGCTGACTGATATGAAAAGACCCTGATGATGGGAAAGATTGAAGGTGGGAGGAGAAGGAGACAACAGAGGATGAGATGGTTGGATGGCGTCACCAACTCAATGGACACGTGTTTGAGTAAACTCTGGGAGTTGACGATGGACAGGGAGGCCTGGCGTGCTGCAGTCCATGGGGTTGCAAAGCATCAGACAAGATTGATCAACTGAACTGAACTTATATGGAGATCCACCTTCCCTAGTAAATGTAAAGATCCATTCAAAAAGTTTTATTTTTGTAACTTGTTTGTACCAAGCAATGCAAAAGGCTCTGAAGAACTGTTTAAACTGAATTTCATTCATGGCTAGGATCTGCTAGCTCTGTAATAGGGAAGATCACTTTGAGGAATGACTGGAAACAAAGGGGAATCCTCTTCAACTTGGTCTGTAAACTCAGATAGTCCCATGATTTGACTACTGAATTTGGGAGACTACACACTAGTATCACATATGTTTAAGGAGGTACAAATAAGGAACTTATATAGTTCAAGCTGCGAGATTGTTTCTAAAAGGAAGATGAAGATCAGCCCTTCAGAGGAGTTATTATTCAAAAGCACGTTTAAGAGATACATATGATAGATGTTTAAGGTCATCATGACCTTAGTTAGTTAGTCATGACCTCATTCATTAACCACATATAGAACACTTGTTTTGTGTTAGGCAAAGGAAACAATGTTGAGATGTGTAAGGCTCTAACAAGGAGCTTTCAGTGACTTAGAGGGTGGGAGGAAAGGTAAACTGGGGCTTTAACGTGCAAGATAGGATGAAAGATTGTGTTTTTAAATGGGAGAAGGAAAGACGTCTCCATCCCATGTGCTCTTCTTGAACTCCGCCACCGCCAGCACCATCTCCCGGAAGAGTCTGTGTCAGTTCCCTTGCACCTGAGGAGATCTTTGTCACTGCTTTGGCCAGTGGCTAGAGTGGAGGTAACTTCAGAGACCCAGCATAAAAATGACGTGCGCTGCCATCTTGTTCTCTTGAAATGCTCATACTAGGAATCTGCCTGTTGCGCTGTGAAGGAGCCTTAAGGCAGCCTAAGATGAAACCCACGTGGAGAGGAAGCAAGACCCCTTGCCTTCAACCTCCACTAAGTTCACAGTTGGCAACCAATATGCTGGCCCTGTGAGTGAGACACCGTAAATGTGGCTCCTCCAGTCCTCCATGGAGATGCTGCAATGGAGATGAGCTATCCCCAGTGAGCCCTGCCAAAACTAAGAGAATGGATTCTTATTGTTCAGTAACTGTATTATAGTGGAGTTTAATGATAATTAAATAGTTTTAAGCTGTATTAACTAATCATTATCAATCTATATTAAACTCATCTACATTTTATGTTTACATATATTTTATATATATATTCATCTACATTTTATATTTATATATATTTGTATATTTATCATGTATTATATACTATTAATTATTAACACTAATATTAATTCTTAGATATAGTAAATACTATACTATATGATAAGATAATTGATAATAGATCATAGTTCAGTAATAACTGAAGATTTCACTGTTTACCAAGTCTCTATTTGGGAAAAGTTATTGACCTTTTGAAAATTCTCAGCCTTGGTTTCTTCAGCTTTGAAATTGGGAATCATACTAATATTTGCCTCTTAATGATGTGGTAATAACTGGAATTAAGCAAGGTGCTTGAGATGTAGTGAGAACTCAGTAGCTGTTAGTTGTGATGATAATGACAGTGATGGTAATGATGCTGATGAGGAAGATGGAAGCAAAGATATCCCTTTCACCTGGTCTACTTGTTTGCTGTATTATATTTTCAATATTATTTTTATGAGTCAGTTTGTGTGAATAGAGTAAAACTCAGAAATTTGGGGGATTTGTCCCATTTATTTTTGTATGTCAAGCACAACTGTGCTCGTTGGACTGTGGAAGAACAGGCAGTAGAGTGGAAAAGATAAACTCTGTTTTGGACTTCCGGGGTTTAGGATGTGAAGGGGATATCCCTATATAAAAGGATAGGGATATCCCTATATAAAAACTTATATAAAAGTCCCTGGAAGTAGGATTTTTGTACCTATGAAAAAAAAGCAGAGATTTGAATGATAATTGTAGACACTGTTGAGAAAATCTCTGTGGTATATGACTGATAAGAATTCAAGGCAGAATGCAGTAATTATTTCAAGTATAAGTTACAGAGCCTGAGGCTGAGAATATTAATTCTGACTGAGAAGACCAAAGACGACTGCCCAGAAACAGTGATACTAGACAAGCTTCTCTTTTAAATCTTGGAGACTCATTAGAAGTGACTATCTGTTTTATTCAAATTTACTTTCCAAAGAAAAGAATTAGATCAGATCTCCCTAGGTTAGTATTCAGAGATAAATGGGAAGTAAAGCTACACATTTTCAGTTTCGGAGTAGTTGGTTGTGGAGTAAGGAAGAGCTGTATGAAGTTGGGTAATTCTGTACAATGAAATAGGATCTCAGACTGTGAACCTCAATATTTTCTGGAATTTGAGTGAATTATCATAAATGTTAGAAGTTCTCATTAAAATATAAATGTCTAAGCACAAAATATGGACATGAAAATGAATGCCTTTTGTTGTTTTTGTTATTACTGTTTATCTTTTTAACTTTAACACCACCTCTGTTTTGGCCATGATTTTATTATTTTTGCTTTTGTTGTTCTCAATTTAATACTTGCAGTATTCTTTAATCTTCTAAGGTCCAGGGTAAAAATGGTCCCTAGTCTCTTTCTTAACTCACCAAAGTCTGTTTCCCTATTTTACTTATGATTAGTACGATCTGGCCTTATGATTTCACTTCAAGTATAATCGCCGATAACCTCCTATTTATAATTTCGGTTGGCACATTCTTATGGAAAAGAATTGAAGCTTACAAAGAGGTCCAGAATGTTTCTTGTGTTTGTAACTATTTTTAGAGCATGAAAGTTAAAAGTGTTATAGGTCCTCTTATGAACGAAAGCAACAAGAATTATGTTAATCATGTTCTAAATCATCTGTCTCCTGTGCACACTGTCATCCCAAAAACATTTATTAGATGCTTTAGTACATGCTAGCACAGTTTTTATACAATGGGATATGTATAATCCTTGACAAAGTAGATGAGGTCCTTATTGTCTTGGAATTAATATTTGGGTACTCTAAAAATGTGATGTTTATTAAAGACACCTGGGCTGCTTGTTTAAAATTCAGATTACTAGGCCTCCATCCAGATCTCCTGCATCATAACCTGTGCTGAGGTCAGTCAGCAGAACAGGCAGTTCTAACACTGGCGCTCCAGAATCTTAGTTAGTGCCCTATGAAGCCTTTGAATGTGTTCTTCCTCTTTCTTAGTATAAGGAGCTCAGACCTCCCTCTTACCTATATGTGTTTTGCTCTTCATAGTATGCCTCTTTGAAGTTCTTCTTCCTGTAAACTTAATTTTCTGCTCCATAGCTGACTCTTTCCTCCTCTAAATTGTTAGTACCTAAGGACTTCCCAACCGATCTGCAAATTAATCCAGTATGAACCTGAGCAGGCTCTTTTATTTATCTTAAAATACTTCTTCTTCTGTTTGTATTCTCTCTGTGTCTGATGTAAATTCCATAAATGCACGAACCTGTGTATGATGCACCCATAACCGGTCCTACAGCCTCGCCAAGTATTTTTGACATAGTGTGTCTTCAGCATATAATTACTGATTGGCTGAACCATGAATCAGGTATCACATAAGCTCTGTTATAAACCCAGTGCTAGCTGTGTCTTGTATTGGGATAAGGGACAAGTCACTCAATCTCCTTCAACTTTGGCTTTTTCATCTGTCGAACTGTGTACACCTGAGGGCCCTTACAGCTCTATGCTGTGAGATTTATAGTTCGAGAAATGTGGGGGAAAAAATCAGCTTTTCCTGAATTGTCAGCAGTGGAGAAAACTAGAAGAAGCAGTATTTTATTTCAAAGGAAACAATCCCAAGTAAATATCCTGGATGAACACTTAAACTGGGCCTTCACCTCACACTGTGTAAAATTTCTCTAGTGCAACGAACACTTAAATCACTCTCTCTGAACCAAGTATTTTACTGATAAGGAACTTGACACTTTAGGTTCAGCACAAGTTATTCAGANAAGGAAACAATCCCAAGTAAATATCCTGGATGAACACTTAAACTGGGCCTTCACCTCACACTGTGTAAAATTTCTCTAGTGCAACGAACACTTAAATCACTCTCTCTGAACCAAGTATTTTACTGATAAGGAACTTGACACTTTAGGTTCAGCACAAGTTATTCAGAATTGTTGCTGCTAAGTCGCTTCAGTCGTGTCCGACTCTGTGCGACCCCATAGATGGCAGCCCACCAGGCTGCCCCGTCCCTGGGATTCTCCAGGCAAGAACACTGGAGTGGGTTGCCATTTCCTTCTCCAATGCATGAAAGTGAAAAGTGAAAGTGAACTCACTCAGTCGTGTCTGACCCTCAGCGACTCCATCCATGGGATTTGCCAGGCAAGAGTACTGGAGTGGGGTGCCATCGCCTTCTCCGAATTGAGCTACTAGTTAACTTTCCTGATTTAACTAACTACCCAGTGAAAATATTCAGGAGAATAAATATATTTGATGAATATTATTTCTTGAAAGATATTCTTTCTTATTACCCTCTCTTCTTAGATATGTCTCAGCAAAATTTTTAAACTTTTTTTAAAAAGATTTGTTTTTAATTGAAGGGTAATTGCTTTACAAAGTTGTATTGGTTTCTGCTGTATAATAACGTGAATTAGCCATAAGTATGTATGTGTGTGTGTATATATATTATATGATATATATATGTGTGTGTGTGTGTGTTTTAGTCATTCAGTCATGTCCGACTCTTTGTGATCCCATGGACTGTAGGTCGCCAGGCTCCTCTGTTCATGGAATTCTCCAGATAAGAATACTAGCATAGGTTACCATTTCCTTCTCCCAGGTATCTTTCTGACCCAGGGATCAAACCAAGGTCTCCTGCATTACAGTCAGATTCTTTACTATCTGAGCCACCAGGAAAGCCTATATGTATATATACTGATTCCTTCCCTTTTGAGCCTCCCTCCTGTCCCTCTGTTTCACAGAGCACCAGGCTGAGCTCCCTGTGTTGTGCAGCAACTTCCCACTAGTTACCTGTTTTGCACATGGTGATGTATATGTTTCAGTGCTACTCTCTCACTCGGTCCCACCCTCTGCTTCCCCTGCTCTGTCTACGAGTCTGTTCTCTGTGTCTGCATCTCAATTCCTGCCTTGCAGGTAGCTTCATCTGTACCATTTCTCTAGATTCCATACATATTTAATACTTGGTTTTATCTTTCCAACTTACTTCACTCTACATAACAGGCTCTAGGTTCATCTACTAGTTTAGCTCATTCAAATTTGTTCCATCTTATGGCCGAGCTCAACATTCAGAAAACGAAGATCATGGCATCCAGTCCCATCACTTCATGGGAAATAGACGGGGAAACAGTGGAAACAGTGTCAGACTTTATTTTTCTGGGCTCCAAAATCACTGCAGATGGTGACTGCAGCCATGAAATCAAAAGACTTCTTGGAAGAAAAGTTATGACCAACCTAGACAGCATATTCAAAAGCAGAGACATTACTTTGCCAACTAAGGTCCGTCTAGTTAAGGCTATGGTTTTTCCAGTAGTCGTGTATGGATATGAGAGCAGGACTGTAAAGAAGGCTGAGCGCCGAAGAATTGATGCTTTTGAATCGTGGTGTTGGAGAAGACTCTTGAAAGTCCCTTGGACTGCAAGGAGATCCAACCAGTCCATTCTGAAGGAGATCTGCCCTGGGATTTCTTTGGAAGGAATGATGCTGAAGCTGAGACTCCAGTACTTTGGCCACCTCATGCGAAGAGTTGACTCATTGGAAAAGACTCTGATGCTGGGAGGGGTTGGGGGCAGGAGGAGAAGGGGACAACCAAGGATGAGATGGCTGGATGGCATCACTGACTCGATGGGCGTCTGAGTGAACTCCGGGAGTTGGTGATGGACAGGGAGACCTGGCATGCTGCCATTCGTGGGGTCACAAAGAGTCGGACATGACTGAGAAACTGAACTGAACTGAATATTCCATTGTATATATATATATCACAACTACTTTATCCATTCATCTGTCAATGGACATCTATGTTGCTTTCATGTCCTGGCTATTGTAAATAATGCTGCAGGGAACATTGGGGTACACATGGCTTTTTAAATTATGATTTTCTCAGGGTATGTGCCCAGTGATGGGATTGCTGGATCATATGGTAGTTTTATTCCTATCTTGAGTAATTATATATCCTATTATGATCTTGAAATCAGTTTAATAAATTCCACTAATGGGAATACCCAGTTATAGGATATTTTCATTTATGCAGAGAAGAAATTAACCTGAAATTTTCTTCCTGTATCTATGCTTTTGAATCTGGGAAAATCTGTGTGAAAAATACTTGCAAAGATTTCCCTCAAGGTGCAACTGGAGTTAGTTTCCACATAACCACTCCAGCCAGAGATTCACGAAATTCTGAGATCATGTGAAACCATTACTGTTAATGGGGAAATGTTTATACTTTGGATAGCAGAAGCAGGCTTATTTTTGGGTAATATACTGTTCTGAACTTTATTTTTGGTATTGTCAATAAGAACAGCAGTAAATATTTGTGTTTTAGAATAAATTCAGTGCACAAAAATGTGTCTTCTGAACATGCATTTGCCTTTGAAATTATATGTGTTCATGAGTTTTATTTGCTTCAGTTCAGGGCAGTCGCTTAGTCATTGTCCAGCTCTTTGTGACCCCATGAACCACAGCACACCAGGCCTCCCTGTCCATCACCAACTCCCAGAGTCCACCCAAACCCATGTCCATTGAGTCGGTGATGCCATCCAACCATCTCATCCTCTGTTGTCCCCTTCTCCTCCTGCCCCCAACCCCTCCCAGCATCAGGGTCATTTCCAATGAGTCAGCTCTTCACATCAGGTGGCCAAAGTATTAGAGTTTCAGCTTCAACATCAGTCCCTCCAGTGAACACCCAAGACTGATCTCCTTCACGATGGACTGGTTTTATTTGCTTAGTCAACAGTTTAAAAGTTTTAAGAAGTAAATCTGCTTATCCTGTATAAGAATTCTGAGGTATGATGGGAAAAGCTATAGTTTTCATTGAGATTGACTGGTCAAAATATATCCTATTCCCAGATTATTCGTTGAAACCAAGCAGGGTAGTTATTTCTCCTACCAAATATTTGTTTAGAATATTACGGGTATAGAGGAAATACAGTAATCCAAGCCTATGAGACATGAGAAGGGTCAGCTGGGGACATCTCCCAAGTTTTCTTGTTCTTTAGAAAGAGACATAGGAAGAAATCATTGCCTCTTCTTTCTCTGGGTGTTGAGGCCTGAAAATGCTGCAGCTGCCCTGTGACCCTCACTGGGAAGCTAGTGGCACAGCTGAGAGATGAAGAGAACCTGCATCTTTAGTGGCATCATTGGATTGGATGGTGCCTGCATCCCAGGCTAACGCCCTCAACTTCTTGCAATGTGAGATAGTCAATTTCAGCTAATCTGAGTCTGCTTTTTCCTGCCTGTAGTTGAAAACTGCCTAGCAAATAAAGAATAGATAATGAAACCTTAGGGGTGAGATAGAATAGTCCAAAAGAACAAAATAAAGCTAAAGCAAAGATAGAATATTAAAGAGAGAAACAGCTAAATGCGAGAAGAGTGAGATGCCCAAAGGCATAATCCAAGAAAGCACCATATACAGTTAACTGAACAGTGTTCAATGTTGAGTATCATATGGTTGGTCTTTATTGCTTTTGCACTCTGATGTGCGATGTTGGAGAGAGGTATTAATCAAATTAATTCCATGCAGTTTTATTTGATTAACAGCTATGAGGATAGGTTAAAACCATGGATGTTACTTCTAATACTATGGATATGTTTGAAAAGTTAATTGCACATAGAATAAATAAATCATCTACAGCTGTGAGGTTATTGGTTCCTTTTCCCATTTTTCTCATAGTTGTTATATTGCAGATGTATTTAAGATCAGATCATTATAAGGGTGAGATTAATAATTTGTTTTGTAATTTTGTGACTCTGCAACTGAGAATAAATTCATTTTCTTCTGGTGAGATTAAGTGTTTTAAAGGATTCAAAAATGAAAGTGTCAAGTCTGATTTCTATAGTTATTTTTCTCCTTAAAAATAAATTTCCAAAAAGATTAACTATGTCTATTCCATTTTTATCTTTACTTTGTTAAATGATTTCAACCACGGGAGACTTGAAAAATAAGTCAGGCTCAATTACTTAGGAGTTGGACCAAATTATACTGAGAGAAGAGTTTGGAGAATTTTTGCTTGGCAGACAACAAATTAAATATTTTTATTAAATTTGATTTCATGGAGCACAGACTGATACTTTCACATTTATTTCTTTATTGGAATGAAGCATGTTTCGTGAGAAGTTAAGAGGGAGAGCACATAAAAGTTAAAATCCTGCCATTGTCGCATCCATAGCTCAAGGAAGCAAAATAAACTTTTTGTAAAGTAATCAAAACTGTAATAAATTACACCTTTAGATTTTTATTGCAAGTAGATTTTAATTCACTCATTAAAGAGACGAAGATTATAGCAGTACTAATTGGTTATGATGTGTGTATGTGGATTGGAGGGTTAGGACTGAGAGAAGAAAGATGACATAAGGAACTTGTTTGAGATGAGGATTGGGACTAGGATTCGGCAAGGTAGCTGGATGGGAAGAACCAACATGAGAGGGGNAAAAAAAAAAAAAGATTTGTTTTTAATTGAAGGGCAATTGCTTTACAAAGTTGTATTGGTTTCCGCTGTATAATAACGTGAATTAGCCATAAGTATGTATGTGTGTGTGTGTGTATATATTGTATGATATATATGTGTGTGTGTGTGTTTTAGTCATTCAGTCATGTCTGATTCTTTGTGACCCCATAGTCTGTAGCTTGCCAGGTTCCTCTGTCCATGGAATTCTCCAGACAAGAATACTAGCATAGGTTACCATTTCCTTCTCCCAGGTATCTTTCTGACCCAGGGATCAAACCAAGGTCTCCTGCATTACAGTCAGATTCTTTACTATCTGAGCCACCAGGAAGCCTATATGTACTATATGTACTGATTCCTTCCCTTTTGAGCCTCCCTCCTGCCCCTCTGTTTCACAGAGCACCAGGCTGAGCTCCCTGTGTTGTGCAGCAACTTCCCACTAGTTACCTGTTTTGCACATGGTGATGTATATGTTTTTTTTTTTTTTCAGTGATGTATATGTTTCAATGCTACTCTCTTACTCGGTCCCACCCTCTGCTTCCCCTGCTCTGTCTACGAGTCTGTTCTCTGTGTCTGCATCTTGATTCCTGCCTTGCAGGTAGCTTCATCTGTACCATTTCTCTAGATTCCATACATATTTAATACCTGGTTTTATCTTTCCAACTTACTTCACTCTATATAACAGGCTCTAGGTTCATCTACTAGTTTAGCTCATTCAAATTTGCTCCATTTTATGGCCGAGCTCAACATTCAGAAAACAAAGATCATGGCATCCAGTCCCATCACTTCATGGGAAATAGACGGGGGAACAGTGGAACAGTG
>SJYA01003251.1:419616-437040 GCA_006410615.1 Neotragus moschatus | reverse complement strand
GAGATAGTCAATTTCAGCTAATCTGAGTCTGCTTTTTCCTGCCTGTAGTTGAAAACTGCCTAGCAAATAAAGAATAGATAATGAAACCTTAGGGGTGAGATAGAATAGTCCAAAAGAACAAAATAAAGCTAAAGCAAAGATAGAATATTAAAGAGAGAAACAGCTAAATGCGAGAAGAGTGAGATGCCCAAAGGCATAATCCAAGAAAGCACCATATACAGTTAACTGAACAGTGTTCAATGTTGAGTATCATATGGTTGGTCTTTATTGCTTTTGCACTCTGATGTGCGATGTTGGAGAGAGGTATTAATCAAATTAATTCCATGCAGTTTTATTTGATTAACAGCTATGAGGATAGGTTAAAACCATGGATGTTACTTCTAATACTATGGATATGTTTGAAAAGTTAATTGCACATAGAATAAATAAATCATCTACAGCTGTGAGGTTATTGGTTCCTTTTCCCATTTTTCTCATAGTTGTTATATTGCAGATGTATTTAAGATCAGATCATTATAAGGGTGAGATTAATAATTTGTTTTGTAATTTTGTGACTCTGCAACTGAGAATAAATTCATTTTCTTCTGGTGAGATTAAGTGTTTTAAAGGATTCAAAAATGAAAGTGTCAAGTCTGATTTCTATAGTTATTTTTCTCCTTAAAAATAAATTTCCAAAAAGATTAACTATGTCTATTCCATTTTTATCTTTACTTTGTTAAATGATTTCAACCACGGGAGACTTGAAAAATAAGTCAGGCTCAATTACTTAGGAGTTGGACCAAATTATACTGAGAGAAGAGTTTGGAGAATTTTTGCTTGGCAGACAACAAATTAAATATTTTTATTAAATTTGATTTCATGGAGCACAGACTGATACTTTCACATTTATTTCTTTATTGGAATGAAGCATGTTTCGTGAGAAGTTAAGAGGGAGAGCACATAAAAGTTAAAATCCTGCCATTGTCGCATCCATAGCTCAAGGAAGCAAAATAAACTTTTTGTAAAGTAATCAAAACTGTAATAAATTACACCTTTAGATTTTTATTGCAAGTAGATTTTAATTCACTCATTCAAGAGACGAAGATTATAGCAGTACTAATTGGTTATGATGTGTGTATGTGGATTGGAGGGTTAGGACTGAGAGAAGAAAGATGACATAAGGAACTTGTTTGAGATGAGGATTGGGACTAGGATTCGGCAAGGTAGCTGGATGGGAAGAACCAACATGAGAGGGGAAAGAATAAGAATTAAGGAACTGGTTTTAATCACGAGAAAATGAGAAAGTTCAAATGGCAAGGAAACTGGGAGGACAGTTCTCTTGCAAACAAATATTTGAGATGTTGAAATAAATTTGATGAATGCTGAATACTGTCTGTTATTTACTTATTTCAGTTGGAATTTCTTTTGTGGATGATAATAAAGATACCTTTGAAAATTGTATCTTAAAGTACAGCTTACTTTGAGGCACCGGGGTTTTATTAATTGGACTTTTTTTTTTTTAAAAAAGAAGTTTTAGGTCCACAGCAAAATTGAAGGGACAATACAGAGGGTCCCTCATACCCCTCACCCTTCTCTAACATTATCAACATTCCCCATGAGAGCAGTATATTGATTGCAATTAATGAACCTACGTGGACACTTATTCATTATCACACAAAGTGCTTAGTTTACATCAGAGTTTACTGTTAACATTATATGTTCTGTGGGTTTTGACAAGTATGTAATTTATTCACCATTAAATATCCTAGAGAGCAATTTCACTGCCCTAAAAATCCTCTGTGCTTGGCCTATTCATCCTTCACTCCCATCTAACCCCAATAAGCACAAATAATTTTGATGTCTCTATAGTTTTACTCTTTCAAAAATCCAATATAGTTGAAGTCATACAGTATGTAGCCTTTTAACTTGTTTCCTTCAATTAATAATACACGTTTTTGGTTCTTCCAAATCATTTCCTGTTTTTTTTTCTTTTTTTATTTTATTTTATTATTATTATTTTATTTTATTAATTAAAATTTTCCATCTCAGGTGTATATGAGTTCCCAATCTTGAACTGGTTTGATGGCTCATTTCTTTTAAGCACTGGATTATATTCCATTGTCTGATAGACCATAATTTATTGATACATTTCATTTGTTGAAAGCACTTTGGTTGCTTCCAAGTTATGACAATTATGAATAAAGCTGCTGTAAACATTCTTGGACAGATTTTTTTCAAGGTTGTAAGTTTTCAACTGATGTGGATTAATACCAAGGAGAGTTAGTGGTGGGTGGATCACATTGTAAGGATATGTTTGGTTTTGTAAGAAACTGCTAAGCCTTCTTCCAAAATCAGTTGTACCATTTTGCATTCTCAGCCAGCAATGAATGAGACTTTCTGTTGCTCCACATCCTTGTCAGCATTTAGTGTTGTCAGTGTTTTTGGATTCTGGCTATTTTAATTGGTTTGTATCTTGTTTTAATTTGCAATTCCCCAGTCTTGTGGAATGTTGAGCATCTTTCCATATGCTAATTTTCCACCTGTATATCTTCTTTGGTGAGGAGTTTGTTCCTGTCTTTTGCCTATTTTTTTTCATTGCATTGTTCATTTTAATTTATTTGGCATTTTAAGAGGTTTTTTATTTTGTTTTTGCTTTGTATTTTCTGGATAAACAGTGCTTTATCAGATATGTCTTTTGCAAACATCTCCCAGTCTGTCGTTTATCTTCTCATACACTTGACAACCTTTCACAAAGCAGATGTCTTTAATTTTAATGAAGTTGTACTTATCAAGTATTTCTTTCATGGATCATACCATTGTTGTTGTGTCTAAAAAGTAAGTCACTTTCATACCTGAAGTCATCTAGGTTTTCCCCTATGTTATCTTCTAGGGTTTTACAGTATTGTGTATTAAATTTAGGTCTGTGACCCATTTTGTGTTTGTGAAGGGTGTAAAATCTGTCTAGATTTTTTTCTTTTCTTTTTTTTTTTTTTTTTTGTATGTGGATGCCTGGTTGTTCTCACACTATTTGTTGAAAAGACAGTCTTTGCTCCATTGTATTGCTTTTGCTCCTCTGTGAAAGGTCAGCTGATTATATATGAGTCTAATGCTTGGCTCTTCATTCTGGTCCATTGATCTATTTGTTCTTTCTTTCTCAGATACCACACTGTCTTGATTACTTTGGCTTTATAGTAAGTCTTGAAGTTGGGTAGTTGTCAGTTTTCCAACTTTGTTCAATATTTAGCTATCTATTCTGTGTCTTTAGCCCTTCACTGTGTAAACTTTAGAATCTGTTTGATGGTATCTATAAAATAACTTGCTGGGATTTTGAGTGGGATTGTGTTGAGTCTATAAATCAAATTGGGAAGAGCTAACATCATGACAAACATGGGTTCTTCCAATCCATGACATAAAATATCTATTTGTTCTTCTTATTTCATGCACCCAGAGTTTTGTGCTTTTCTCAGGGAGAACCAGATTTATGTAAATTTATACCAAAACTTTTCATTTCTGGATGCTAATTGTACTTCAAATTCTATTTGTTCTTCGCTGGTATATAGGAAAATGATTGACTTGTGTATTAACCCTGAATTCTGCAACCTTGCTAGAGTCACTTGTTATTCAGAAATTAAATTATGCTGTTGGACAGACTACATAGATGGACTTCCCTGGTGGCTCAGACGGTAAAGCGTCTGCCTGCAATGCGGGAGACACAGGTTCAATCCCTGAGTTGGGAAGATCTCCTGGAGAGAGAAGGAAATGGCCACCCACTCCAGTATTCTTGCCTGGAAAAGAGGAGCGTGATAGGCTACAGTCCCTGGGGTTGCAAAGAGTCAGACACAATTGAGTGACTTCACTTTCCTACATAGATAGTCATGGCATATGTAAACCACCTTTATTTCTTCCTTCCCCATCTGTATACCTTTTATTTCCTTTTCTTTTAAATTGCAGTAGCTAGAACTTCCCATGGAACATTAAAAAAGTGTAGTCGGAGGGTGTGTCCTTGGATTGTTCTTGGTCTTATTGGGAAAGCTGCTAGTTCCTCATGAGGTCCCTTTTCACAGCTAACTAGATTTTGAGCATAGTCTATGTGCAGAACCTAAAAGTGTTTTACATGCATCACTAATTTCAGTTCTCAAACCCGACTACTGTCTGCTAAGCTTGATCAAGAAGAAAATTTGCAGAAGGAAGTATTCCATTATTTCATGTTGATCTACTGCAGAATTATAAATGTGAAATTTGCAAGACTCAATTTATCACGAAATCTTCTCTATACCCAAATATCACCTCAAAATGAAGATAAAATTACTTCATCAAATTTTTGAGAACGTACAAATACTTCCCTTTATCAACATCGTCGATTTTTGAATATATAAAAGAAATGTGAGTAAATAAAATGCTCACGGAAGCACAGTGGTTTTCTCTATCAGTATGTGTATTCACCAGCCATATTTTAATGCTTAAAATGTTGCCAGTGTTTGATAATTATATGTATTTTCCTGAAAATAAACTAAATATTCAAATTGGAAGTTCTTTAAAATACTTATCAAAAAATAAAATTTTGTCTAAAACTTGGGAAAGAGTCTCAGTGGCTGCTAAATCATATATTGACTTTACACATAAACAGTNTGTCAAATACCAAATGTTTAACTATAAGTGTGCTAAATTATTGCCAAGAAAAACTATTTTAATTCTTATAGTATATTAGTTTTCTTGCATCCAGGGAAATGCACACAGAAATTTAAGCTGAAATCAGGACAATTTGGGGATAGAAATGTTTTATGGTCTTCAAGTACTCTAGTGTTCAACAGTACAGCAGATCTGTTATAATTTAAGTCAAATCAATAACTAAAATAGCAACCTTTCCAGGTTCTTCTAGGCCTTGCAGCAGTAAGCTCTCTTGAGCAGATCTAATATTGACCCTGTTTTAGGAAAGCTTTCATGTATTTGCTGAGGCATTTGTTGACTTTCAAAGGCAACTTCAATGCAAAGCATTTTGTACATACATGACATACTGTTAGTACAAACTTGTGAAGAGTTTCAAGTGTATTCTGGTAAAAATACTGTCTTTTTTGAGTTACATAATTACAAAGCACAGAAAAAGACATCTGACCCAATACGCACTTAAAGAAATCAGATTGCCAGTGGGAGTGCAAAAACAGACCTCTGCAGGAAAGCCTTTAGAATGTATTTGATTATTCTGATTTCTATTCAAATACTTGGATTAGATGGTCTTCTCACATTGTAGCAATATCCCAAAATCAATTAGCTTTACTTCTAAGCACACCTATAACCTAGACTTCATCCATCAGCTGACAACTAAAGATCTTCTTTTGTAATAGTTGATACATAGACCAGTTTGAAGCTTTCCTGTGGTTGATAGTCATTGCTAAATCCATTATTGCCTGTGACCACCTGTCTTAGGACATGAAAATTATTTTCCTGGACTATAGGCCTTTGAGTTATGGCTCCAGTAGAGCCAGAGGGCTCCAGGTTGCTTTGTGAAGACAGTGGGCCTCTTGAGTGATACAGGTAGACAGTGGATCTTCTTCATCCTCGTGGAAGACAGCTTCCTTCTAGGATNTCTTAGGACATGAAAATTATTTTCCTGGACTATAGGCCTTTGAGTTATGGCTCCAGTAGAGCCAGAGGGCTCCAGGTTGCTTTGTGAAGACAGTGGGCCTCTTGAGTGATACAGGTAGACAGTGGATCTTCTTCATCCTCGTGGAAGACAGCTTCCTTCTAGGATAACTCTGAAAATTTGTGCTTTACATAAATTTCAAAAATGCTCCAGTGTTGATATAGTAATAATGGTTTCTGTAAATAGAATTGATTATCTACTAAGCATTTTTTGGCTAGTCACTAAATGTTTAAAGTAGTTTCTCATATTAAAATCATATACCATGTGAATTCTGCTAAACTGTCAAAGGATTTCTTCAGTGCATTGATTTTATGAAAAGATAGTGAATTTTCTTTGTACAGCTGGACATACGTGCCTACTCTCTGTTTTGTATGTGGGAAGGTTGTATATTGTTTTGGACATAGTACTGTTGTTACAGTATGGTGCTGAAAACCCTCTGTTAAAAGATGGGAATACATTCTCTTTTCTTGAACACAGATGGGCTGTTGTTACTGCCTCAATTCTTAAAATAAGAGGTTTTGACTTCTAAGCCATGTCATCAGAGACTTCACAGGCTTCATCTTTGGTCTCCTGGTTGTTGTAATTATGGGGCTAGGTGCCCTGATGAAACCCTTGAAGCATCCTTGGAGCAAGAGGACCATGTACGGGGTCTGATGCCATAGGCCACCAGCCAGTACCAACTTGCCAGCCGTGTGAATGAGCCTTCTGGGATGCCGATGCCCCAGTTCAAAGTCTTAACCAACACATTACTACACTGCATGAGAGACCCTAAGAACAAGGCATTCTTAGTGTTTCTAGATATTTCCCTACAATAGTTGATACATTGTTAGTTTCAGTTCAGTTCAGTCACTCAGTTGTGTCGGACTCTTTGTGACCCCATGAACTGCAGCATGCCAGGCCTCTCTGTCCATCACCAACTCCCGGAGTTCACTCAAACTCACGTGCATAGAGTCGGTGATGCCATCCAGCCATCTCATTCGCTGTTGTCCCCTTCTCCTCCTGCCCCCAATCCCTCCCAGCATCAGAGTCTTTTCCAATGAGTCAACTCTTCGCATCAGGTGGCCAAAGTACTGGAGTTTCAGCTTCAGCACCATTCCTTCCAAAGAACACCCAGGGCTGATCTCCTTCAGAATGGACTGGTTGGATCTCCTTGCAGTCCAAGGGACTCTCAAGAGTCCTCTCCAACACCACAGTTCAAATGCATCAATTCTTCGGTGCTCAGCCTTCTTCACAGTCCAACTCTCATATCCATACATGACCACAGGAAAAACCATAGCCTTGACTAGACGGACCTTTGTTGGCAAAGTAATGTCTCTGCTTTTGAATATGCTATCTAGGTTGGTCATAACTTTCCTTCCAAGGAGTTAAAGTGTATCTTTAAAGGTTATATAAGCTCACAGAAGAAAAGGTGACTTTCTAGCAGAAACTTGAAGCTTTCAAAACTGGTAACATCCTTTCTTGAGTATTCCCTGTTACTACATCTGTGGGTGTCCGTATGGTCTCCAGGACTCAGGAAGGCTCTGCTGTAGAAGGCTGAGTCAGCTCCAGCCCTGCCCCGTAAGATCAGACATAGTAATTAAGGGGAGCAGAGAATCAATCTAGCCCTCAGTGTGTAGTATTGTCTGAACTCTTTCCACCTATCTAACCCATGTAAAAAGCAGCAGTGAAAAAAATCAGAAAACGACAAAAGTCAAGTTGATTGCATACCTAGATGGACTAGTCAGGATTCTCCAGAGAAACAGAAGCTTTGAATAACATTAGATGAGGACTTCCCTGGTGGTCCAGTGGCTCAGACTCTGCACTCCCAATGAAAGAGGCCTGGGTTAGATCCCTGGTCTGGGAACTAGATCCCACATGCCACAACTAAAGATCTTACATGTTGTAACAAAGATTTCCAGTGAAGCAACTAAGTCCTCTCACACCCAAATAAATAAATATTAAAAAATAATATTGCTGGGTTTAGGGGAACCAGTCCTCGCCTCCCCATTTGTGCCTGTGGCTCCACATCTACAGATGCAAGCTATAGTACTGTAGTTCATATTTATTGGGAAAAAGTCCACATGTAAGTGGACCTAGGAAGTTTGAGGCTGTGTTGTTCAAGGGTCAACCGTGTCATTTATTATAAGAAATTGGCTCACCCATTACAGAGGCCGAGAAACCCCAAGAGCTGCAGCTGGCAAGCATGTGTCCCAGGAGAGCCCATGGTGTGTTCTGAGTGCAGGCCTGAAAACCAAGGGAGCTTATGGTGCAAGTTCCAGCCTGGATCCAAAGGCAGGAGAAGAAGCCCCCAGCTGAGCTGAGCTGCCTCAGCTCAATACCTTCATGCAGAGAGTAAATTCTCTCTTTCTTTTGCTCTTGTCAGGTCTCTAGGATGGGGTGAGGCCTTCCTATACTGCACTCACGCACGTGAAGTTGCTTCTGTTGTGTCCAGCTCTTTGCAACCCTATGGACTGCTGCCCACCAGGCTCCTCTGGCCATGGGATTCTCCAGGCAAGAATACTGGAGTGGGTTGTCATGCCCTCCTTCAGGGGATCTCCCCGACCCAGGAATCTAACCTGTGTCTCTTATGTCTCCCGCATTGGCAGGTGGGTTCTTTACCACTATCACCACCTGGGAAGCCCTGGGGAGGGCAGTTTCCTTTCTGCATTTGCCAATTCAGATGTTAATCTTATCTTGAAGCATCTTTCAGAGACACACCCAGAATAATGTTTAACCAAGAATCGGCATTTTGTGACTGTCAAATTGACCCAAAATTCTTTATCACAGTTGGTAATATATGTGTTTTATGTACAGGCATGTAGAAACATATATATGACTATATGTGTATATATGCATGTGTATATCCGTATGTTCTACCCAGTTGTTGACCACTTACAGTACACAACAAATAGTCATTTCTAATGTGTCAAGTCAGAGACGTTACCTCATTGAGTTTTCTCAAAATTTTTCGTTAAGATTATACACATATTTTCTAGATGAAGAAACTTCAGCTAAAGAAGTTGTCTGCTCTAGGCTCGTACCAGAACTAACTTCAGAATGAAAATTGGAAACAACTCTGATTTTAAAATCTTCCCACTATGTCTCAGAAATATGTATCACACAGCATCAAGAAATAATTGTATTAGTCTCCTCTAATCAGTTCAGGAACTCAGTATTGTAATTGTGCCAAGCACACAGCAGGCATCCAAAAAACACCTATGGAGGGGTTGATTTCATTTAAAAACACACATGGTGGAAAGTTGTGCAGCAAAATCATGCAAAAACCTAGGCTTAACACTTAGAGAGTAAATCACAGACCGCATCTTATCCTACAGTCATACCTGTTAATTGAGTGAACATTGATAATAACATTCTTAATGTTTTTTCAAGGGTTCTTTCAAAAGCATCAAAGGATTTATGCCATTTAGTTGTATCGTTTCCCATGGTCAGGTTTTATACATTACTGGAAAAGAGAATATCTAGAAGAACTGGTGCTTTTGAACTGTGGTGTTGGAGAAGACTCTTGAGAGTCCCTTGGACTGCAAGGAGATCCAACCAGTCCATCCTAAAGGAGAAGAGTCCTGGGTATTCATTGAAAGGACTGATTTTGAAGCTGCAACTCCAATACTTGGGCCACCTGATGCAAAGAGCTGACTCATAGGAAAAGACCCTGATGCTGGGAAAGATTGAAGGCAGGAGGAGAAGAGGATAACAGAGGATGAGACAGCTGGATGGCATCACCGACTCAATGGACATGGGTTTGGGTGGACTCTGGGAGTTGGTGATGGACAGGGAGACCTGGCGTGCTGCAGTTCATGGGGTTGCAAAGAGTCAGACATGACTGAGCGACTGAATTGGTCTATATTTCACTTGCTATTAATGAATTATTTGATTGAAAACATTTCTCTGGTGATTTCAAATAGAAGTAAGTGTGGTCAGCAATGTTTATGAAATATGAATAGTGTCTACACAGTGCAATTCAAAACTGCCCCAGAATTTGCTACAGCAATCTCCCATGCATTCCATGGGATATTATTGAATGAAAAGACTGTGCTCTTTTCATTTGCAAATCATCATTGCTGCCATCCAGCAAGTTCAGTCTGCTCTAGGAGTTCTCATTTTTTTGCCTTCCACAAACATGTTACAAGATAACTTTTAGAAAAGTTAAAGAGTTTGTTATACTTTTATTTGGAATATCTCACTACACTTAAATTTGGGATGTCTAAATAAATTCAGCATTTTAAAATGAGATCAAGTTAATTGTAAGAAATTAAATACAGTTCTTCTGATGTAGTTAATTTTCTTTATTGCCTACATTTCTAAGCCTTTCACTTGGGAGCCTTTCATGAGATCTGGCAGTTAAATGACAGTGCGTGAATGTCGGACCATAGAAACAGACACATACCTGTGTGTACTTGTACAAATTTCCATTTCCTGGAAAAAGTTTTTCCTCCACTTCTCCTCATGACCAGCTCATTTCTAGCTCATCATCATCCTTTAGGATCCTGCCCAGAAGTCACCCCTTTAGGAGAGAAATCATCCCATCCCCCATTGCTTGATTGCATAGTCTGCTTTGGTTTCTTCCTAGCATTTGCCACTTGTAATTACTTGATGTATTTGTTTTCTTGGGTATTGTCTGTCTTTCCCACTGGCACCTCAGCTTCACAAAAGCAGGAATATATGCATTTTATTCATATACTCCTAGCCCCTAGGAAAGAGCTTGGCGCATGATAGGTAGCCAGGTGGCCATTAAATATTTGGTGAATTATTTCATCCTATTGTTTCATCAACTAGTTACTTAGAATATACTAAACAAGTCACTTCTTTTTATTGGCCTGTTCCTTTTCACTCAGGAAGGTGCAGCATAGTAAGAATCCTTGAAATTTATACGCTTGAAGTTTGAAGTAATCTTATGATCTCTTTAGTCCTGCTCTGTCATTTAATAGTTGATTAGAGGTAAAGATAATGCCCAGGATTACACAGCCTCAGTAACATGTGTCCAAACAAGAAGTCTGGCTTAAACACACTGGTCTAGATGCTAACAGTGCGATAGGAAATTGATTTTCTCAGTAGTGATGTTTTGCAAATAAAAATATCATTTCAAAGTTACAAGTAAGCTGATGAAAGCAAATAGTCAGAGTGACAGATGTGGTTTAAGATAAAAATAAAATCAGAATCCATTGTCCTTCATATGTGGAAATGTTTTTTTTTATATTCTTTGTGTCTCTGCTATTAATGTTATAATTCTCAAATTCTGATTTCAGTCTATTTTCTGCACTGCAGGCAGATTCTTTCCCATCTGAGCCACCAGGGAAGCCCCATCAGTCTATTTTCTTATCAAAATAGAACCAAAACATAAAAGATACCATAGATGCATCCAGTAACAATTAGCAAGAATCTATTGTGTGTTTGGTAGAACACACAATTTCAGAAGCGAAATTAATGGGAAGAAACAGTGTGATTGTGTCACATAAAACCTTTTTGTTCATTTTTGTGATTTAGGACAGAAGTTACAATCAGAAAAGGAGTGGTCAGATCCAGAAATTGAATAAATAAAATAATAAATTAATAAATGAGATATTCATGATAAGTATATTAAATCTACTAAGTCTGTTAGATAGTAGGATCTGTAGGGTAGAACTGATAACAGGAGGGTCTGAGTTCTGGAACTCCTGTATATTTCAAGCCACATTTCTTAACTTTTAAGTGTTAAAACCACCCAAATCATTATGCCTGCACCCACTCTTCATCAATTAAAAAAATCTAATAACCCCACCTATTATAATTCTAGATTCCTACTGATTTAAAGAATATATATATATAACACTTTTGCATATTATTATTTGCTATTTTTTTCAAAAGCAGGCCTTCTGTGACTTTCAAACTAAGTGCAGATTTTACTGACAGCATGTATTTTTATCTTCTCAAGGAGACAGCTCCTTGTCATTGTTCTTTCTAGCAATATGGCATTTGATTTCAGTCACTTCCTCTTCAGTTTGTTATACTTGAACCATCATCCCAGCAACATTGCTGTCTCTGTAGAGCTGTGGTTTTTTTCAAAAACATGGACAAAAACCTATTTGTTTCCAAGTCTATCCTTAAGGTTGGCTCTTACCTAGAAAAAATTTGATAAATATAACTAAGAAAATTATTACCATAGGGCTTTTTCTGTTAAATATAATCAGTGAATTACACAGACTGAATTTATAACCTGAGCATGAAAATCAAGTTTCCTTTCTATTTTTAACTTTTACTTTTTAATACATTTTTAAAAATTAAAGTAACAATTGATTTACAGTATTCATTTCAGGTGTATAACAAAGTGATTTATATATCTATAGCCTGGTGGGCTACAGTCCATAGGGTCACAAAGAGTTGGACACAACTAAGGCAACTTGGCACACATACATAATTTTTTCCATTACAGTTTATTACAAGGTATTGAATCCAGTTTCCTGTGCTATACAGTAAAAGCTTGTTATCTATCTATTTTATGCATCGTAGTATGTATCTGTTAATCCCATGCTCCTGACTTATCCCTCTGTGCACTTTCTCTTTGGTAACCATAAACTTGCTTTCTATGTCTACGCATCTTTTTTGTTTATAAACAAGTTCATTTCTGTCATTTTTTTTTATTCCACATATAAGTGATATCATACGATATTTGGCTTTCTCAGTCTGATTTACCTGACTTAGTATGATAATCTCTAGGTTTATCCATGCTGCTGCAAATGGCATTGTTTCACTTTAATGGCTGAGTAGTATTCCATTGTATATGTGTACCACGTCTTATTCTATTCAGTCATCGGATGATGTGCATTTACATGGCTTCCATGTCTTGTCTGTTAATCAGAGTAAACCATGTCTTGCCTCAACAGTAAAAGTAAATAAAATTAAATGATTAAATGAATGTAAAATTTTTTTATTTAAATTTTTATTTTTTAGTTTGTTTTGCTTTACAATACTGTATTCATTTTGCTANGCATATCTTGGGCTTTCCAGGTGGTGCTAGTGGTAAAGAACCTGCCTGACAATGCAAGAGATATAAGAGACATGGGTTTGATCCCTGGGTCAGGAAGATCCCCTGGAAGAGGGCATGGCAACCCACTCCAGTATTCTTGCCTGGAGAATCCCATGGACAGAGGAGCCAGACAGGCTACAGTCCATGGGGTCACAAAGAGTCAGACACTAAAGTGACTGAAGTGACTTAGCATGCATGCATGTGTGCATATCTATATACTACCTTTAACTTTTGCAATTAAAATTAAAATTATTAACAAAAATTAATATGTATAAATAAATTAAGCAAAATAAGTAAAATACTTATGCATCAGAAGTTACAAAACACTGCTAAGGAAAGATAACTTTCTGAGAGAGGGAACAGGTTAGCTAAGAAAAATTAATGAATATTTAAATTTTAATAAATGGAAACTCATCTCCTGATCATTGATTAAAAGGCTTAATATTGTAAAGATGACAGTTCTTTCCAACTTTATCAGTAGATTCAGTCAAACTCTATTGGTATCTCATTCAGATTTTTATAGACATTGATAAACTAATCCAAAAATGTATGTGGAAAGTCACGGGACCCAAACTAATCAAAAGTTTTTTTAAAAAAGAATAGAGGTGGAGGACTTCACACTTCCTGATTTAGAACATAATATAAAGCTACAGTAAGCAAAACAGTGATAATAGCATAAAGATAGATTATAGATCAATGGAACATAATTCAGAATCTAGAGATAAACTATACAAATATGAGTCTCCCACATATCATATATGCTCAATAGAAGAAAGTGAAAGTGAAGTTACTCAGTCGTGTACGACTCTTCGTGACCCCATAGACTGTGGCCTACCAGGCTCCTCTGTCCATAAGATTTTCCAGGCAATAGTACTGGAGTGGATTGCCATTTCCTTCTCCAGGGGATCTTCCCAACCCAGGTCTCGAACCTGGGTCTCCTGCATTGTAGACAGATGCTTTACCATCTGAGCCACCAGGGAGACCCAAAAGGCTTTAATTCGTATGGCATTCTGGAAAAAGTTCAAGAATAGAAACCAGAGCAGTTGTTGCCAGGGATGGGGAAGTAGAAGGGTGCCTATCCAAAGGAACATGAGTAACTTCCTAAGGTGATGGAAATTTATATCTTGATTGTGGACATGGATATACTACAGTGAACATTTATGAAACTCAGTAAGCCATACTAAAAAGGGTGAATTCTTTTGTATGGACATTATCTTTAAACCTAAATCAAATCCCTTATGATTACACAGTGGAAGTGACAAATAGATTCAAGGTATTAAACCTGATAGAGTGAGAAGAACTATGGATGGAGGTTCATGACATTGTATAGGACACACGGATCAAGACCATCCCCCAAAAAAAGAAATGCAAAAAGGCAAAATGATTCTCTGCCTGAGAAGAGAGGAGAAGCTAAAGGCAAAGGAGAAAAGGAAAGATATATCTATTTGAATGCAGAGTTCCAAAGAATAGCAAGGAGAGATAAGAAAGCATTCTTTACTGATCAATGCAAAGAAATAGAGGAAAACAATAGAATGGGAAAGACTAGAGATCTCTTCAAGAAAATTAGAGATAGAAAGGGAACATTTCATGCAAAGATGAGCACAATAAAGGACAGAAATGGTATGAACCTAACAGAAGCAGAATATATTTTGTGTATTCTTGCACAAAAGAATACACAAAAGAACTACACAAAAAAGATCTTCCTGACTCAGATAATCATGATGGTGTGATGACTCACCTAGAGCCAGACATCCTGGAATGTGATGTCAAGTGGGCTTTAGGAAGCATCACTACAATCAAAGCTAGTGGAGGTGATGGAATTCCAGTTGAGCTATTTTAAATCCTAAAAGATGATGTTGTGAAAGTGCTGCACTCAATATGCCAGCAAATCTGGAAAACTCAGCAGTGGCCACAGGACTGAAAAAGGTCAGTTTTCATTCCAATCTCAAAGAAAGGCAATACCAAAGAATGTTCAAACTACCACACAATTGCACTCATCTCACACGCTAGCAAAGTAATGCTCAAAATTGTCCAAGCCAGGCTTCAACAGTATGTGACCCGTGAACTTCCAGATGTTCAAGCTGGATTTAGAAAAGGCAGAGGAATTAGAGATGAAATTGCCAACATCCACTGGATCATGGAAAAAGCAAGAGAGTTCCAGAAAAACATCTACTTCTGCTTTATTGACTACCCCAAAGACTTTTACTGTGTGGATCACAACACACTGTGGAAAATTCTTCAAGACATGGGAATACCAGACCACCTGACCTGACTCCTAAGAAATCTGTATGCAGGTCAAGAAGCAACAGTTAGGACTGGACATGGAACAACAGACTCGCTCCATATCTGGAAAGGAGTATGTCAAGGCTGCTTATTTGTCACCCTGCTTATTTAACTTATATGCAGAGTACATCATGCAAAATGTCAGGCTGGATGAAGCACAAGCTGGAATCAATATTGTCAGGAGAAATAGCAATACCTCAGATACACAGATGATACCATGCTTAGAGCAGAAAACAAAGAACTAAAGAGCCTCTTGATGAAAGTAAAAGAGGACAGTGAAAAAGTTGGCTTAAAACTCAACATTCAGAAAACTAAGATCATGGCAGCTGGTCTCATCACTTCATGGCAAATGGGGAAACAATGGAAACAATGAGAGACTTTATTTTGGGGCCTCCAAAATCATTGCAAATGGTGACTGTAGCCATGAAATTAAAAGACACTTGCTCCTTGAAAGAAAAGCTGTGACCAGCCTTGACAGCATATTAAAAAGCAGAGACATTACTTTACCAAGAAAGGTCCGTCTAGTCAAAGCTATTCCAGCAGTCATGTATGGATGTGAAAGTTGGACTTATAAAGAAAGCTGAGTGCCGAAGAATTGATGCTTTTGAACTGGGGTGTTGGTGAAGACTCTTGAGAGTCCTTTGCACTTCATAGAGATCCAACTAGTCAATCCTGAAGGAAATCATTCTTGAATATTCATTGGAAGTACTGATGCTGAAGCTGAAGCTCCAATACTTTTTCCACCTGATGCAAAGAACCGACTCATTGGAAAAAGACCCTGTTGCTGGGAAAGATTGAAAGGGATAGGAGAAGGGGACTACAGAGGATGAGATGGTTGGATGGCATCACCCATGTGATCGACATGAGTTTAAGTAGGCTCTGGGATTTGGTGATGGTCAGGGAAGGTGACATGCTACAGTCTATCGGGTCACAAATAGTAGGACATGACTGCGCGACTGAAGTGAACTATCTCTAAATAAACTCACAAAGTTTTGTATTTTCTTCCTCCTTTATCTTAAAACATGTGCTTAGTCTCTCAGTCATGTTCGACTCTTTGTGACTCCATGGACTGTAGCCTGCCAGACAGACTCCTCTGTCCATGTGGATTCTCCAGGCACAAATACTGTAGCTGGTTGCCATGCCCTCCTCCAGGCGATCTTCCCAACCCAGCAGTCGAACCTAGGTCTCCCACATTGCAGGCAGATTCTTTACCATCTGAACTACCATTGAAGCCCATGAAAAATGGAGTGAGTAGCCTATCCCTTCTCCAGGGGATCTTCCTGGCCCCAGGATTGAATGGGGGTCTCCTACATTGCAGGTAGATTCTTTAGTAGCTGAGCTACCAGGGAAACGTATAGAAAACAGCAACTGAAAGTTGAGGGATTTTTTTTTTTTTTCTTTTTTAGTTTGCCTTTTTGTTTCCTGCCATTTCAAAGATAAAGTACTTAAAAGGAGTGCATTTATTTTCCCTTTGCTTATCCTCTTGAACAAACCTTATTCTCCAATGCAGACAACCTAGTTCTCTACACTAGACTTACTAACGTGCCATCGCAAACAAAAACCTGTGTCCCGTGTACAGCACTGGCTATCCTTTTCTTGTGTTTTTCTGCTCTCCTCTAGTCCAAGTTCAAAGAGATGTATTGTGGGAAATTTTTTTTAATCAATTTAGTTTGACATATATATCATCTCATTAATTCCATAGCCATCTCATTAAAATGTATGGAAATTTGAATGCATGTGATTTCTCATATACATTGAAATAATTGTCTCCTGTTTCACTTAAGTTGTATCAATATTTAGCTCATTCCATTTCTAAGCATACTCTTGAAGGAGTAAGGTTTCCTCTACCCAAACCATATGAACCACGGTGCCTAGAATCAAGTTTTATAGAAGGATTGCCTAGAATCAAGTTTTATAGAAGAGTCATTCTGTTAATGTGTTTGATGGTGATGATAAAAGAATAATTAGGATTCATTTCAGAATTTGTTTCTCATTGATGTAGTTGGATACTATGTTTTAAAAACTTTGGGAACAAGAGCAAGGGAAAAAATATGTATTTGGTAGAGATGATGAGTTTAGATGAGAAAAATTTCATTTTCCCCAGTTCTATTGAGAAATAATTGAATATATCCCTCGTGAGTTAAGGTGTACAGGAGAAGTACATGTGAAAATGTTAGAGGATCCTAAGAACATCTGAAAAGAAACTTTACAAAATAGTTTAATGGAGCCAATGATTACATTTAGGGAGTAAGTATAACTCATATTTTTTATCATGCCAGATGTCATAAAACGTTAGAAGCATTTTTTGTGACTCTACTTCAAATGAAATTGTTATGGATTAAGTGTTATAAGGTATGTAGTAAAATATGTTGACTGTATATTTACTTTGTCTTGTAGAAATGAACTTCTAGAATGGACTTCTAAGGTGAATTTTTCTTACAAGATATGTAGGAGTTGCACTGTACTTGATAAAGTTTAATGTTCAGATCCTGAAAAAAAAAAAAAAAAAAAACAAAAAATT
>SJYA01003251.1:191431-410243 GCA_006410615.1 Neotragus moschatus | reverse complement strand
AAGGCAATGCCAAAGAATGCTCAAACTATTGCACAATTGCACTCATCTCACACACTAGTAAAGTAATGCTCAAAATTCTCCAAGCCAGGCTTCAGCAATACGTGAACCGTGAACTTTCAGATGTTCAGGCTGGTTTTACAAAAGGCAGAGGAACCAGAGATAAAATTGCCAACGTCTGCTGGATCATTGAAATAGCAAGAGAGTTCGAGAAAAACATCTATTTCTGCTTTATTGACTATGCCAAAGCCTTTGACTGTGTGGATCACAATAAACTGTGGAAAATTCTGAAAGAGATGGGAATACCAGACCATCTGACCTGCCTCTTGAGAAATCTCTATGCAGATCAGGAAGCAACAGTTAAAACTGGTCATGGAACAACAGACTGTTTCCAAATAGGAAAAGGAGTATGTCGCTGCATATTGTCACCCTGCTTATTTAACTTATATGCAAAGTACATCATGAGAAATGCTGGACTGGAGGAAGCACAAACGAATCAAGATTGCTAGGAGAAATATCAATAACCTCAGATATCCAAATGACACTACCCTTATGGCAGAAAGTGAGGAAGAACTAAAGAGCCTCTTGATGAAAATGAAAGAGGAGAGTGAAATAGTTGGCTTAAAACTCAACATTCAGAAAATGAATATCATGGCATCTGGTCCCATCACTTCATGGGAAATAGATGGGGAAACATTGGAAATGGTGTCAGACTTTATTTTGGGGGGCTCCAAAATCACTGCAGATGGTGATTGCAGCCATGAAATTAAAAGATGCTTACTCCTTGGAAGAAAAGTTATGACCAACCTAGATAGCATATTAAAAAGCAGACATATTAGTTTGCCAACAAAGGTCCTTCTAGTCAAGGCTATAGTTTTTCCAGTAGTCATGTATGGATGTGAGAGTTGGACTATATAGAAAGCTGAGCACCAAAGAATTGATGCTTTTGAACTGTGGTGTTGGAGAAGACTCTTGAGAGTCCCTTGGACTGCAAGGAGATCCAAGCAGTCCATTCTGAAGGAGATCGGCCCTGGGATTTCTTTGGAAGGACTGATTTTGAAGCTGAAGCTCCAGTACTTTGGCCACCTCATGCGAAGAGTTGACTCACTGGAAAAGTCTTTGATGCTGGGAGGGATTGGGGGCAGGAGGAGAAGAGGACGACAGAGGATGAGATGGTTGGATGGTATCACCAGCTCAAGGACATGAGTTTCAGTAAAGTCCAGGAGTTGGTGATGGGCAGGGAGGCCTGGCGTGCTGCAGTCCATGGGGTTGCAGAGAGTTGGACATGACTCAGTGACTGACCTGAACTAACATTAAGGCTCAGAAATTGCTTTCATTTGGTCCCTAACTTAATTTGTTGCTGTTCTTTGAGACTAAGTGTCATGTACAGATATGAGAGTTGTACCATAAAGAAGGCTGAGCACTGGAGAATTGATGCTTTTGAATTGTGGTGCTGGAGAAGGCTCTTGAGAGTTTCTTGGACAGCAAGATCAAACCAGTCAATCCTAGGGGAAATCAACCTTGCATATTCATTGGAAGAACTGATGTTGTAGCTGAATCTCCCCCAATAATTTGGCTACCTGAGGTGAAGAGCTGACTCATTGGAAAAGACCATGATGCTGGGAAAGATTGAGGGCAAGAGAAGGGGATGACAGAGGATAAGATGGCTGGATGGCATCAGTGACTCAATGAACATGAATCTGAGCAAACTTTGGGAGATAGTGAAGACAGAGAAGCCTGGCATGCTGCAGTTGATGGGGTCAAAAGAGTCAGACACAGCTTAGCAAAAGAACAACAACAAAGTGATAGCTCTCTGATGCGGAATTGTCTTTTGAAGGATAACAATTCAGCTCTCAGATTCCACCATCCCAACTCACATTCTTAGATGCCCAGAGTCTGTGATGTTATTCTAAATTCTGTATTTACACTGAGTTCTAGTCCCAGAAATAGAAGTTTCTTTTTAAAAGAGAGAGTTCCCTGGGAACAGAACTTTCCTTTATTAATAAAAGAATTACATAGAATTAGATTTGATTCCTACATTTGTTCACTCCCTGGCTATTTGGCTGTGAAATGCACTTGATAAAAAACTGCAGGTTTTTAAAAGATAGATAATAATAGCAATTTCAGAAGACTGTGAAAAGAAAACAGATTATGTGTATAAAGCACCCACCAAAGTGTATCCATACAGGTAGGCACATGAGTAACACTCATTGTGATAATGTTCCTGCTGAGAAAGGACAGGTAGAAAGAAAAGGAAAAAAGGAAGAGAAGTGAGAGTAGGGGGAGAAGCAAAAATAAGAGAAAAAAGAGGGAAGAGCTGGAGTGCGTAATGGGAGAAATAATGATATTGTACTATTTTGCAAGGGCTTTCCAAGTATGTCTTTCCTTCATCTACCCAGATCTCATCTTCGGTGCAATTGCAAAGCATAATGAGACTCTGAAAGACTTTGTTTCCTCTCCCTCCTGCCAGGAGAAGCCCATAAAAGCTGCTTCTCACTTTTTCTGTGCTAGCTTTGCCCCATCTTTTGACCTCCTTTCTGCATTAGTTCACCTCCCCAGCACCACTCCATCCTATAGCTTGAGAGCTTCTCTACCATTAGGATTTCCTGATTCATGAGAACCCTTTATCCACAGCCTCAGTCCAGTTAGATAACATTGGAGTTAGATTTGAAATTTAAATAGAGTTAGAGGCCACTGTCTCTGTTTTGTAAACTGCATGTTAAGGGAAAAAATCCCACTGATTTTTGTCTAGTTAATTTAATTGTCCTAAGTTAAAATTAAGAGAAAAGAGTAACCGGAACACTGAGAGAGCAGATGTAGAATAAACATAGAAGTTAATTCTCAGCACAGGTATTCTTTAAACTCTAATAGCCAGTAAATGTAAACATGAAGTGACAGCTTCTTCATTACAAGTGTAAACACACAGAGAAACTTACCCAGCAGCAGTTTAAAACAAACCAAGTGATAAAACCTCCTAGTTTGCTTATGCCTGAGCCTTTTTTACAAAGACTGTCTTTCTTTTTGGTTTATTATTTCCTACTTAGCACTGTGGCTATCAACTATATAGTGACTAAAAGGGTTAAGCCTGGTGCAAAATAATTCTAGAGTCAATAAAGAAAGAAAAAGTACTTTTCACATAGCTTTCAAATTATGTAAAACCTAGTTAAAATGTGTATTTTCATCCGGAATATCATTTTTGCCTCAGGCCTAACCATTAGTTTGTCCAAACCATGGATGAAGCAGACATGCATCTCTGGGCATAACTATTGTAGGGAAGAAGAGCCACCCACACACACAGGAGGAGATGTTTCTGATTCCTTATTGAGTAGGTTTCATAGCTATGCAGTCAGGGTCACTTTCCTGCACTTTCTTTGATAGACAGTTCTTTTGATCAAACAGAATTCTTTCAGTCTTTTGTACTTTGTTCTGTTATAATGCCATGAGAATAAAGGAACGTTAGTTGCCTCGTGAGTGGGTGACAGTGGTTAGAACTGCCTTCAGAAGAAAGTCTGAAACTAAGATGAGCAGTGCCCTAAATGGCCTATGGGAGGGTTAGCATGCAGACAGCTGAGCATAATTCAGACACGTTTCTGCGTCTCAACTGTTGCTTTTGCCAAATATTCTTACTTGTTTTTGGATAATTTTGACTTTATTCTTCTTGAGGTTCTGCGGAAATAGCTCGTTCTCTCTCCCATGTGTGTGTGTATAAAACTTTTGTGTATAGAAGTTAGTGTCATTATGTGCTAATTGCTTATGCTAATTGGGAAATATTAAGGTAAACGATGTGTATTTTAACTAAAGTGAAAGTGAGAGTCGCTCAGTCATGTCCGACTCTTTGTGATCCCATGGACCATACAGTCCATGGAAATCTCCAGGCCAGCATACTGGAGTTGGTGGCCTTTCCCTTCTCCAGGGGATCTTCCCAACCCAGAGATAGAACCCAGGTCTCCCTCATTGCAGGCGGATTTGCTACCAGCTGAGCCACAAGGGAAGCCCTTTAACTAGAGTAGGTGGTTTAAATGACTCCATTTCAAAGACAATTTCACTTCAGTCATTCTTATTTTTAAATCTGCTTCTAAATATTTCCATTCCCAATAGCAAAATAAATTAATGGACTAACAAACAGCAGTAATATATTATTTTACTTAAAGAAAAAAGTGAGATTTCAAATGTGCAGAAGGTCTAGGATGTTACCACCACTTTCAGAAATGTATATACATTATCTGCTTTTTAAAACATAAGCTTGAGCTCAAGCAGGTTTGCACCTTCTCAAATAAATTGATGAAGTTCAAATAAGTTACCTATAGTTGCACAATTTTATTATATTTATCACACTGTCTTATAATTTTTGTTAACCTACCCTACATGAAATTGCCTATAATTTTAATAAGCCTATATATAACATTTTGTATTCTACATTCATGTACATTTCTTTATATTAGCGTAACTTTCATACTTATTATAGCAATGGAGCATAATATATTTAACAATACAGCATTCCATAGTGTTAAAACAGTTCCCTTTTGTTAGGTTATGGTATTAATAATAGCAGTTATAACACCTACCACTTACTAATTGTTTACACAATGAGTGTTCTGTTAAGCACATCTTTTTACAAAGTAGAGACCATGCCTAGTTTGTTATGTGGAACACCTTGACTTTAATTTGGTAGCCTTAGGTCTCAACTTCCTGTGTGATGATTAATCGAGAAAAAAATTCTATTTTGGTTCCTTACTTTCAATTTTCTCCTCTGAAAAAAATAAGAATAATAATAACTGACTTATAGGTTGTATCTACCAGAGTGTGGCACATGGTAAGTGTTCAAGATATGGGAGAAGATTGTTCTTGGGAACTACTTCTAAAAATGATTTAACCAACTGTATAAAATGAAGATATTTGTATGATTTTGTGCGTATTTCTCTATGGACTTCCAGGATAATTAAGTAGTCAGGATCAGCAACTATATGCTAAATGTCCTTTTTTTTTTTAAATCAAATCCTCACCATCTTTCCATCATTCTTCTTTTTTTCATTCTTTATTCTTTAAAAAAATAATAAAGCCTATTATGACTGAGCATTTATGAAGTCACTTCTTGACTCCAGGTTGCATCTGGCCTGAAGGAGATGCTGTCTGTTCAGCTAGCATCAGGGCACAGTCTCTGCTGTATGGCCAGTGAATAGGCAGAAATGTAAGCAGGTGTATGTGTTCAAATGTCTGTCTTCTACAGGAGGCTGTAGTTGGTCATCTTGATGTATCATATCAAAGCACTTGGCCAAGATATAGCCTCCTGGGGAAGACACATGTAAATAAAAAAGAATACAATATTAATCATAAAAATGGGTTTATACACAGAATGTTGTGGCTGTATACTTTTTGTCTAAGGGATTAAGGATGTTGCAGGATACATTTCTGAATTAAATTTTTAAGTAAATACCAATTTACCAGTTAAATAGAGAGGAGTCCAAAGTTTAGAAGGTATAGTCCACCCAGCAAAAACAAGATGCAAAGTCAAATACGACAACATGAAAGAGACCTACCATTTTCCTACAGCTGTAATGACTTTGGTAGATGATTAGTGTTAGGGGAAGAGGGTGAGAAAGTAAGCAGGGTCAGAAAGTACAAAGGAAGCTAGTAAATATCCTGTGCCTCCTATGTGACAGGCAGTATGCTGGACATTTTATGCATTTTTCGGTCCTACAGTTCTCAGAATAACCCTATTTAAGAAGTGATGGAAATAAGACTTTGAATAGAAAGTCAGTTGTCCAAGGTCATACAGCAAGAAAAATAGTGGAATTGATGTTCAGACCCAAGTCTTTGAGATCAAAACCCCTTTTCTTGTCATCAAGATGCAATTAATATTTAAATAGGAAACCACTTCAGTGTCTTTTCATTTGTTTCAGTTTAATTAACTTCTCTGAAGATAAATCTTTGGAATTTTATTCTGTATTGTCTCAAACTTCATCAAAAGCATGGAGTGGTTGTTCTAGAAAACTTATTTTAACTTTTCTTTGATATCCTTCAAATGAAAATGCTTCCTCTCCATATATTTTCATGTATTATGTAGCAGATTCTTTTTAATATAGTTCTTATGCTTTGTTTTGTTTTGCTTCATCCCCTGTTTATCTGTTATTAGATATGACCCACTATTTGCTTTTCTATGGGATCGATGGAGTGTCTTTTACCTGCTTTAGGATGTCTCTGTTTTCTCTTATAATCTTTCTAAGATCTTCAGCAAGAAAACAACAAAAAACAAACTAAAAAAAGAAAAAAAAATACGGGTTATCTGCCTTTCTAGAGTCTGGCACTTACAGGGAGAGAATCAGAGCCTGGAGATTTGATTTTCTTCATGAGAAATTCATTCTGTCATACCGAAAAATAACAGTTGTTCTGGTGGCCGGATTTCTCCGTCCATCCTCATTGGTCCAGCCTGGAGCCTGTATGCCAGACTGAGTATGGCTGAATTTACCCTCCTTTCTGGTACTTCCTCCAGGAAGAACCCCAGTGCCCCCAGAAAAAGCCCTGCTATACTCATAATACTGCATTGCCCTGGATCTTTATAGGGAAATGGATTCCCAGCCCTTGCTTCCAATCTGCTCTAAAGCACCCCCTTTCTTTAATATTGTCCCTTCCATATTGAGAACTAATAATTCTCTGGACCAGAAATCGGCCAATAATATCTGTAAAGGGTCAAATAGTAAATATATTTTAGCCTTTCAAGTCATACTGTTCTTTCACAGCCTCTCAACAGTACTGTTATAGCATAAACATAACCAGAGACAATATATACGTGAGATGTTGTGGCTGTATTCCAATAAAACTTTATTTATAGACTTTGAATTTTGAATTTCAAATAATTTACACTTAAATGATTCCTTTGATTTCCTCCAACGATTTAAAAATGTGAAAACCATTTTTAGCTCACAGGCAGCAGTCTGCAGTTTGCCAGCCCTTGCTCTCCACAGGCAGGATGCTTGTTTCTTCTGCAGGGTAAATTGGAATCTGACCATCATGGTCTCCAGTTTGACTCCTTTCACGACAGCATCTCCAATGCAGAGCAGCACTTCATAGTTTCTTGTGATCGTGCAGTTTCTACCAATTTTCTCCTCTATCTGTGGGTCCTCCCCTCTTGAGATCTGGTCACAGGCAAGGTGCTTAGACTGTGTTAGCAGTTATGTGATCTAGAAATGAAAGAGGGATTGTGGGTTTGTTTTTTTTTTTTGGAAAATTTTTGTTATTTTACCTTTTTTGTTCTTCAGAAACCTCTCCAACGGAACTAAATTAAACTGACTGCTAAATAGTTTACATTTCTTTTAATGATATATATATTTGAACTTCATTCACATGATTTTTAGGTTATTCTTCTTAATCATCTTTCCTCTTGAGATTATGTTGCAAACAGGAAGATAATTCTGGTAAGTAAAGGAAATAATTGACAAAACAAAAGTGTGACTTGAGACTTTCTCTTTTTCAGTCTCTACTTTTGTTGTTGCTGTCATTCATTTACTTAATCAACAAATATCTCTGTGTACCCAAAAGATCTTACATTTTGACATACAAAGATGAGTAGAATACCATGTTTGTTTTCTAGGATACTAAATGTGAAACAGTGATACCTGTTTTTATAATCCTCTTGATATCTGTTCAGTTCAGTTCAGTTCAGTAACTCAGTTGTGTCCGACTCTTTGCGACCCCATGAATCGCAGCACGCCAGGCCNACACTGGAGTGGGTTGCCATTTCTTTCTCCAACACATGAAAGTGAAATGTGAAAGTGAAGTCGCTCAGTCGTGTCCGACTCTTCGTGACCCCATGGACAGCAGCCCACCAGTCTCCTCCGTCCATGGGATTTGCCAGGCAAGAGTACTGGAGTGGGGTGCCATTGCCTTATATTGTTAAATCAGGGGATTGCTTGCATTGCAATGCTATTGTCAAGACTAAATGAAATTTTATACACAGACATGCTATTAAGTGCTTAGAATATAACCTCCCCCCTCAAATTTACAACAGAATATTAGATGTTTTGGGTTAGGTTTTTATTGGTAAATTTATAACCTTCCGGTAATGTGATATAGTTTACTACTAAATTTATTACTTCTTAATCACTATATAATGTCTAATCACTAAACTTTTTACTTCTTTACTGATTTACATAGTGTGGTTCTACTTCTATACTACTCATTAACAGAGTTGTATAAATTAAAGCCCTTTCATTGGATTGCTTGTCAGGTGTCTTTTTGTTTTTTAATGCTGCAGATTGTAAAGATGCTCTTGTGCAAATGGTACAAAATGATATCTACTGACTAACGGTCTTTTCTGTGTGTGTCTGCTTAGGTCTGAACAGTGATGGCACTTATTTCTGTTACGAGTTTCTCAGTGGACTGTGGATTGACTGAACTATACCCATTCCCATCATGATGTATGCCACCAAGGCTCCTCACTAGTAAGTCATTCTCTATTCAATATCATTTATATGGTTATATATTGAGATTTTCAACATAGTATGCCTTTATCTTGCAAAAAATATGTAAGACACGTGCATTGGTGTTACTATTATGAAAGATGGCTAGACAGTCTATGTACCAACCAATTGAAAAATGAAAAAGTACATTTAGATGCATCTATCATATATTTTTACTTTTTGATATATATGATAATATAAGTATATCTAAATAGGCAGAATTCAGAACTATAGAATTTTACCTCATTTTTAACTGAATGAAAGTAGTCACTGGAAAGTTTCAGTGACATTTGGTTCTGTTATCTCATATACATCTGGCAGTGTAAGACAGAAATATCTTATTTAGCTTAATATTTTGAAACAGGTCCGTTTTATTGCAGTTGCTCCTAATAAGGTATCTGATATACTTCCACTTACACAGGTATCATATGGAAATTGACATGGGATATCTATGGTGTCATTGAAAGGAAATTATACTCAAGTCCCTTAATTTTAGTTCCAGCCCCAACATTTATCATCTAACTAGTCCCTTAAATCTTTAGGACCCAGTTTCTTCATCTACGAAATGAGAGGCAGACATTCTGCTTTGCCTAATTCATAAGATTGCTTTAAAGGATAAATGAGATCCTGAATGTGAAATTATTAACAGTAAAACCCCATAAAGATAGATGATATCTGTGGCTCACTAACACCACAAGTAGGAAGGTGGAAAAAAAAGTCATAATTTTCTTTTAAAATTGGTTCATAGAGTCAAATATTTTATATGTTCTTCACCTAAGAGATAAATGATAAGATTATACTTACATTAATGACCCCAGTTTTTTTTTTCTTTTTGTATTTGAGAAAGTTATGATTGATTAAGGAGCACATGTTCCTCACATACACTTGCACACACAAATCCCCATCAACCATTAGGCTTCTAGTTCTGATCTCCAGAATATTTACTCCATTAGAGTTTATTTTTAAGTGTTTTATACTTAGATGAGACAAGATACAAGATATTTTTCATGTGTAATTTCATGTCAGGATACCAAGAGGACAATGTAGAAATGCACCCAGATATTACTCATTCAGTTTTAATATATTAAAATTTTCGTTTCCTGAAATCTCTTTAACACCTCATCTGATCATCCCCTTTAGCCAACAGAATGCAGCACTAGTCTGCTTAAAATAAAAAACTGAAAATGAAAATTTTGACAAATGTATTTAGTAATATAGAGAAAGACTTTTCCACTAAAATTGAATGCATTATTATATAATCAGGCCAGTACAATAAAAGTGGTTTGCAAGTTCTTTTCCAGAAATTGGATATGATTATTATTGAAGAGGCAATGGTTTATTACAGAGATAAAATTTTTACATATAAGTGAGACAAAAATCCTAATTAACAGGTAACATGCAGTCACTTGCTTGTACTGTAGCATAGTGCGTAAGTATGGTGGGGTGAGGCGGGGCTAGAGACAGATTGCCTGGGGTTGCAACCCAGTTTCATCATTTTCCAGCTCTGCGGTGTTGGACAGGTCATTTAACTACTCTTTGCCTTAGTTTCCTCATCGGTAAAATGGGTCTAATAAGTATTTATTTCACAGGATTTTTGTGTGAATTATATTAGTTAATTTGGTTAAGCACTTAGCAGCAGCACTGTGTGACACTTGTTAGGTAATCAGTCAGCATTAGTGATTATTATTCACTGGATAAGCATGGGATTATGGTGCTAACTATAGGTTCTGGAATCAGAAAGCCCTAGGCTCAAAACCATTTATGGATTAATGGTGAAATCTAAAGTAGCAACTGAACTATTTGCATTCTTAGTTTCTGAGAAATAAAATGGAAATAATTAAAATATACTCCACAATGCTTTTGTTAAGATGGTTTAACACAATATCTGGCACCCTTGTTGGGAATTTTGAAGGTATATTCACAGATTACTATCTAATGCAATTGTAAAATAACGTACATCAGAGATTCTCTGTTTCTGAAAGTATCTTGCCATATGTTATATTTAGGGGACTTTAAGAAATGTATCCAATTACAGGATTTTCTCTGTCTGATCCAGAATTTCAAAAAAGACAGATAATTTAAATCAAATTACAAGTACGAGCAACAAATATGACATCCTGATTAAAAAACAAAAGTGACCCACTGCATTTGAAAATACGTGGGTTATTTTCAAATATCTTTTGACATTGATTTCTAACATAACTTCCACAGTGATGAGAGAGCAGGCTCTGTATTATTTCGATATCCTTCGACCATGAAGTTTTGGCCCTTTGTTTTATATCCCTGGATAGGTTCCTTGTCTCCTGGTTTATAGACTCTTGGAACCTAAATAGAATTTATATCCTGCTGTTGTATGAAAATTGTATAAATCTTAATTATGTTGAAGTGGCTTATAGTGCTGTTCAGGTCTACTATATCCTTCTACTTTTCTGTCCATTCATTCTATTAATTTTTGAGAGCTTGATATTGAAATTCCAACTAAAAATCTTAATTTTTCTAATTAAAAATAATTGTAATATAGAGTGGAACTATATGTAACTTTGCTCTGTATTTTCCAAGTCTTCTATAAATGTATTATCATACTTTCATAATTTAAAAAAATAAAGAAAGAAGGGAAAAAAAAAGTAACAGAAATCCATTGACTGTTTTTTAGGCCTAACAGGGAATCAGTTCAGTTCAGTTCAGTCACTCAGTCATGTCCAACTCTTTGCAACCTCGTGAATTGTAGCACACCAGGCCTCCCTGTCCATCATCAACTCCCGGAGTTCACCCAAACTCACGTCCATCGAGTCGGTAATACCATCCAGCCATCTCATCCTCTGTCATCCCCTTATCCTTCTGCCCCCAATCCCTCCCAGCATCAGAGTCTTTTCCAGTGAGTCAACTCTTCGCATGAGGTGGCCAAAGTACTGGAGCTTCAGCTTTAGCATCATTCCTTCCAAAGAAATCCCAGGGCCCATCTCCTTCAGAATGGACTAGTTGGATCTCCTTGCAGTCCAAGGGACTCTCAAGAGTCTTCTCCAGCATCACATTTCAAAAGCATCAATTCTTTGGCACTCAGCTCTCTTCATAGTCCAATTCTCAGATCCATACATGACCACTGGAAAAACCATAGCCTTGACTAGACAGACCTTTGTTGGCAAAGTAATGTCTCTGCTTTTCAACATGCTATCTAGCTTGGTCATAACTTTTCTTCCAAGGAGTAAGCGTCTTTTAATTTCATGGCTGCAGTCACCATCTGCAGTGATATTGGAGCCCCCAAAAATGAAGTCTGAGACTTTTTCCACTATTTCCCCATCTATTTCCCATGAGCTAATTTTAACCATCAGCCAAATAGAATGAGAGATTCCACTGGGGAAAATGGTTAACCTAGTAGGATCAAGGNAGTTCAGTCACTCAGTCATGTCCAACTCTTTGCAACCCCGTGAATTGTAGCACACCAGGCCTCCCTGTCCATCATCAACTCCCGGAGTTCACCCAAACTCACGTCCATCGAGTCGGTAATACCATCCAGCCATCTCATCCTCTGTCATCCCCTTATCCTTCTGCCCCCAATCCCTCCCAGCATCAGAGTCTTTTCCAGTGAGTCAACTCTTCGCATGAGGTGGCCAAAGTACTGGAGCTTCAGCTTTAGCATCATTCCTTCCAAAGAAATCCCAGGGCCCATCTCCTTCAGAACGGACTAGTTGGATCTCCTTGCAGTCCAAGGGACTCTCAAGAGTCTTCTCTAGCATCACATTTCAAAAGCATCAATTCTTTGGCACTCAGCTCTCTTCATAGTCCAATTCTCAGATCCATACATGACCACTGGAAAAACCATAGCCTTGACTAGACAGACCTTTGTTGGCAAAGTAATGTCTCTGCTTTTCAACATGCTATCTAGCTTGGTCATAACTTTTCTTCCAAGGAGTAAGCGTCTTTTAATTTCATGGCTGCAGTCACCATCTGCAGTGATTTTGGAACGCCAAAAAATACAGTCTGACACTGTTTCCACTGTTTCCCCATCTGCCCATGAAGTGATGGGACCAGATGCCATGATGTCAGTCTAGTACTTGATAAAAAGATATCTCTAAAAACTAGAGAGAAATGCCAGAATTTTGAGGAGACATGGGGTATTCAGAAGGCAGAAGTACTGGAGTGGGTTGCCATTTCCTTCTCCAGAGGATCTTCCTGACCCAGGGATCAAACCCAGGTCTCCCACATTTTAGGCAGTCGCTTTACTGTCCGAGCCACCAAGGAAGTCCATTCAGAACTGAAGTCTCCTCTAAACTGGAGACAGGAGATTGAAGTGTTTATCAATGGAACTTTAAGAATAGGTCTACTCAGTCAGGTAATAATTCTAAGCATAACATCATTGTGATAAGGGGAATAGTGTAAACCTCTGATTCACAGCTGTGAATGAGCAGAAGGTATTCAGGGACAAGCAGAAGAATTGATGAAAGTTGAATAAGTACTGCAGAGTAACCAGAAGTGGAATAAGATGAGTTGTGAATGCCTCAAGGAGCTTTACCTGGCCCCCTTTCATTTGTCTAGTGTGATCTCCTCCACCTTTTTGATGGCCAAGCCCAACCTAGAAGCACCTTAGCCTTACCTGTGTGACACCACAAGCCTCCTCCTGTTTGTGGATACTGCCTATCAAACTCCAGTTTGTCCTTCCAAACTCATTTGACACGTTCTCCCTTCTATGAAAACTTCCTTAATCCTCCTTTAAAAATTAACTACTCTCTTTTCTTTCACCCCTGTATTATGTACACGCTTCTTTGGTAGACTACACTCACTTTTTTTCCAGTTATCAGTTGATAGTTCTATCTCAGTCCATGCAAGCTGCTAAAACACCACCATTGACTAAGTAGCTCATATAAACAATGGGAGTTTATTCCTCACAGTTCTGGAGTCTAGGATCCAGTATCTGCACTGGCAGGTTTCATGTTTGGTACAGGCCTGTTTCCCAGAAAGCCATCTTTTTGCTGTGTCCTCACCTGGTGGAAGTGTCAAAAGCAATTGCTTGAGCCTCTTTTTTGTATCCTAAGTGTATTAATCCCACTAATGAGAGCTCCACACTCATAACCTAATAATCACCTCCTGGAGGCCCAACCTCCAAATACTCTCACACTGGGCATTAGGATTTAACCTATGAATTTGGGGGACATAGGAGCATTCAATCCACAGAAGCATCCATCTTTCCTATTGCATTCTTGCCTTATTGAGGGTAATCCTTATCTTCTTCAATAAGATTATTATTAATTTACATGGTTAAAAATAACCAGATAAATGAAAAGTGGCTACTTACAATGTACCATGATGGTTATATCGCTTGTATAAGTTATATAACTGACTGTAGTAACTTCCTTAGTAGTTTATCATTAAGCATATTATTTTTAGATCAACATTTCAAAATTGATTTAAAAAAATACTTATTCTCATCTTGACTGAGGCTAGCATGATTTCCTCCATGTAAATTAGCAAGAAAAAAATAAAGTAGTTCTTAAGGCTTTATTCAGTTCAGTTCAGTCGCTCAGTCGTGTCTGATTCTTTGTGACCCCATGGACTGCAGTACGCCAGGTATCCCTGTCCATTATGAACTCCTGAAGATTTTATTATATTAATTATGTTTATAATGCGTATCACATTTGTGTGTATATGTATCATATATTCATGGAACGTATCTACCATTAATTTCATTTGAGAAGGGAGGAATGTATCTATTAAGTGTAATGAAAGGTTCCTATAGGTTCAAACTGTTTTTAAAAAAATAGAGGGAAAGATAACCAAATCCCCAAAATCCCTCTATGTCAATGAGCAAAAGCCTTTGTAACATAGCCAACTGAAATTTTATCTGAAATTTATTTCAGTAACTGTATATCACCCAGAAGAGGACTTAAAATTGTTTAGGTTAACTGTTTATTTTCAAATAGTACCGTTTTAACAGGAAAGACTGTTAAGTCCACTAAATCATTATGGAAACACTCGACTTTCATCTTGGTACTTACTGTACTTCAGTCATATACACAGGAGTCGATACAGGCTAAGACTTATAAGTAGCACAGGGTATCTCAAGCTATTCAGCTTTCACAGATGGCTATAGAGAGATAAGTGGGAAGCATTAGGCTAATAAAGACATCTTTAGGAGAGGAAAATGGGTTGACAGGGTACTCCAGTTCTCAATGTGTGAGCTATTTTAGATTGACATGCTTTAAGCAAAAAGGGATAATGTTTGAATGAATCCTATATTAAGAATATTCATCCAGTTGTGTCAGCAGAAATATAATGGAGTCATGTAGGCATTATCCCTGAACTAAAGCTTGGATCCACTCAAGTAAGTAGAGTAATACAGCAAGAATAATATATTTGAAAGACTCAGGTTTTGTTGTTGTTGTTTTTAATGTCCAAAGGTAACACTTGAGTGAATTCCAGGTTGTTTCCTGATAGCTTTGTTAGTGTCTTCAAACTGTAGCAACTTGGTGACCATTTTCTGACATTCATTTTAGCTGAAGGACTTAAAGTTGGATGTTGAAATTTAATGATAATGCTGATAATGGCTACCATCTACTAAAGTAGGAACTGTGCAGTGGGGTTTCACTGTACAACATCCTTTAGTCTTCACAACATCTCTGCAAGCATGGCTTTGTCTTCTTTTTTACAAAGGAGGAAATGCATAAGGAGCAGGGTATACTACCAATTTATATGCGTATTTATGTAACCTAAGTTTGTGACAGCCTCACCACTGTAGAATGGCGTGTAAATATGGAGGCAGATGATATTTTATATGTGGAAGTAGAAAACTAATTTTGCTTTCAAAAAGTAAATTATATATTAAAAATATGCTTCAGATTTTAAACCATGCCTTTTTTTATATCCTGAAAAGTAATTATAACATAATTAAAGATTTCCCCTTCTATCCTTCTCCAGCAATTGATATGGATAAAAATGAGAATTTGGATCTATTAGAGACATGTCCTCAAGCAGATATAGGAAGGTGTCTTTCAGGAAAATGCATTGACCGTTTTTAAGATTGAATGGTTTACCATTAAAGTCAGATACCTTTAACATGTGTTATTACATCTTATTCTCTTTCACATTAATGTGAGTGTGTGTGGTAGCATAATTAATTGATTCCACAAGGTGAAAACTAACATTCTTGACCTTAATAAGTATATTATATCCACTAGCGTGTGTGCTCAATCATGTCCGACTCTGCAAACCTTTGGACTGTAGCCCACCAGGCCCCTCTGTCCGCAGGCTTTTTTAGGCAAGAATACTGGAGTGGGCTGCCGTTTCCTTCTCCAGGGGATCTTCCTGACCCAGGGATTGAACCCATGTATCTTGTGTTTACTGTTTGGCAAGTGGATTCTTTACTGCTGAGCCATCAGGGAAGCCGTATGTCCACCAGGCATCCCATCAAATTCTTTCTCTTTTTAGCTCAGTTATCTGCAAAAAATTGCTCTGATTTCTCTTAGATTTGGCTTATCTATATGGTGGACAGAGATCACCAGTGTTTTACTGTCTCGTATATGTGCCACTCAACTGATCTGAAGGAAAAAAAAAAGTCTGAAAACAAATAAGCCTAGGAAGCAGAGATAGTTTTGAAGAAGCCATGTTTTTTTATACCTGTTGTTTAATAAAGAAGATAATTGCAATATTTTGAAGTCATTTGAAATTTTACAAGATTAAATTACCTGGAAAGAACATCATGTTTTAAATTATGTTAGTTAAATACTTGGAACTGAAGAACTCAGGTGTCTCATGTTACTCATGCTATAAATATTAATGGACCTTTTTCAGTGTAGTAGGCCCTGAGTTATGTACAGTAAACAAAGTTCCTGTATTCGTGGGTTTATATTTCTAGGTTGCAATTGGGAAGTGAAGGGCAGGAGTTGTGGAAAGGAAGGAAGCAGAATATGTGTGTATTTATGCATATGTATGTGTGTGTGTAGGAGTATACATATAAATGTATGGTGATATGTATCATTAAATATATAAATATATACACACACAAATAGTCATAAATTTGATTTTAAGTGAATGACCTTTTTATAGCACAAAGAATTCTTGCTTTAAAGTTTTTCTAAAGCATAGTTTTAGATTGCAGAGTTTGAAATTCTTACTCACCAAAAGTTTGTATTTTAATCTTTTTCGGAACGGGAAATTTTTATAAACTGTCTCAGTCATTGTTTTAAAATGGTTCATGTGTTTGCTGTCTTCTTTTCTTTATCCCTTTAAGAATATTTGTAGATGTGTCAGAATCTGAAGGAGAAACTCCTGAGACTATTTTGTACACCCTCAGATTGCTCTGAGAGTGCAATCGGCTGATGAGGGACGGAAAACTTGAACCCTGTGAGACCTAAAGTGGGGCGGGTTGGGGGAGAAGATTAAATTGAAAGAATAGAAGCAATTTCTAAAATCCAAGTTAAAGTTCTCTTTGTGTTGTTGAACTGTGAAATAGCATGGGCATGTTACCTAATCACGTGAAAATTGGTTATGGAACCAGTTATTGATTCAAATGCTTTATTTAATAAGAAGTATAATTTAATATCAGATGTGTACTTAGAGCTTGTGACAAAAGGAACAATTCAAAACCTGGAAAAACAAAGTGTCAGCCTTGCATGCACTGTGATAAGCCGGTTTTCCAACTCAACAGTGAGCCAATCGTTTTTAGTGATTTTTGGATGTAATATAATGACTTCTTTATTAAGCTCAGTGAGTAAGTGGATGTTAAACTCTGTTTACTTTGACTGCCATGATAGATAAAGTAGGCTATTCTTCTGGGATAAGATGAAAACATTATAACAAAGCAATCATTTAAAAAATACTTCTTTCTTCCCATGAAGCACAGGTTCATGTTTGAAAACTTACCTTCTTTTTAACTCTGAATACGTGGTTTTCATGATTTTTCCCAAATGATGTAAAAATCAGTGCTCGACACACAAATATGCCACAGAAGATTTTGCAATTGTTCTTAATTCATTTTTGAATTTAGCTTTTATGAAAAAATATAGTTAAAAATAATATAGTCAAATGACTGTAAAACATATAGTCAATATCTAACAGCTTTTTTTTTTTTTTTTAATTTATTTGGCTGTATGGGATCTTAGTTGCAGCTTGAGGTATCTTTGATCTTTGTCGCAGCATGCGGGATCTTTTAGCTGCAGTGTGTGGGATGTGGGCTCTTAATTCTGACATGTGACATCTAGTTTCCTGACCAGGGATCGAACCTGGGCCTCCTGCATTGAGAGCATGTTGCCTTAGCTCCTGGACCACCAGAGAAGTTTCTCTAATAACTTTTGACAGTGAGTTGAAAGAGTATTGAGGTGGAGCAAAACTGGTAATGCCTCAGTGCTAATTTTGCCTTTTTCCATTGCTCATTGTAGGGAGCAAAAATAAATCTGCCAAAGAAAAATGGTTGATAAAATAATTATCATTGGGTCCCAGCCCTAGGTACTAACTACCTGAAAAAAGTAGCATTTGAATAACAGAGTAATTAAAATGTCAAAACTGTATAATCATACCAAATAATGCAGAAAAACAAATCAACTGAAATGCTCTGAATATTAAACCCATTAAAAATACATTAAACAGATTATGGTAATGTCTCAGGCTTCCTTACTAAGCTGGATATATCTACACCTTCCTCAAGGAAGAGGCACATAAATTGCAAGGCAGAGGTGATAAGTTTAAGGCAAAGAAAAACCATTCTATATAAAGAGTAGCAGATTGTTTGCTTATTTCAGTTTTGTTATAGTTTTTCCTACAAAATTAGCACAAAGCAGGGCGCATAGAAGTAAATGCATGTTAGTGGAATTTAATGATGTTTCTGCTTATTAATTTGTAAATGTAGCAATTTGTCTTCATTATTGTCTGTAGAAAGTCATTGATAACCAGTTATTGCTCTGAACTTGGATTACGGTCTTTTTACATGGATTCACCAGTTCATTGGGCTGAGAAGAGTATCCTGGCAGTATATCTCCTAAGGAATGTTCTATTATGAACTTGAATACTTATTTAAACGCATATTTAAAATAAAATCTTAGGTTTCAGCTTAGCTTTGGTCTTAATCTTGACTTTGAATACCATTATATAACATATTTCCCTAATTTCTTTTTTTTTTAAACCTAATTTCTTTGTTACAGGCAAACATTTTTGATTAAATGCAAGTTGCTGAAATATTAGCTATTGCATCAAATTTTAACACCAAATTCTGAGAGGTTGACTTTTACACATATTAGATTTCCTTCATAAGATTTCAGGAAAAGTTAAGTAGAATTTCAAGGCACAGAACAGTGATTGATGTAATTTAGTAAATAAGATGTTGCTGTTTAGTACAGAAAGATAATATTTATTACACCTGAGTGAATTACATTGTTGCATCTCAGTAGGTGATCATGGGATGTATATTTGATAAAGGAAGATGTTCCATTAAACCCCCAATTGCAGATCTATATAATGATATCCAATGTCTATGATATACCCTATCTATCCCTTCCCCCCTTTGTCCTTGTGCAACCCAGTTCACACACAATTGATCATTCCCAGGGTGGCATCTACATCAACCATTAAGGGAAAACAAAACATTTCTTGGCCCTAGTCTGTCTGTTTTGGAATTAATAGGAGTGGTTATCACATTGCATTTTCCCAAGTAAATTTAAGACTGATGGATGGACTAACTATATGCCACTTATTCATAGTAAAAGGTAAAAATGAAGTATGACACATTGTATGTAAAGTTCTCTGGAACCAAAAATGTATATACGCAAAGAACAGGCAGAAATACTGAAATAATCTGTAAAAATTATGAAATAATACTTTTATAAGCAAATTAATTAAAATATATCAATATTTCTTAGCTAATAAATTTACTGTAATGTTACAGAATGAAGTGTTGCTAAAACTGTTTTTGCTAAATCTTTCTTAGTGCACTTATCGGTTTTATTATAACTGATCAGTGCAAAGAAATAAAGGAAAATAATAGAATGGGAAAGATTAGAGATATCTTTAAGAAAATTAGAGATAGCAAGGGAACATTTCATGCAAAGATGATGAGCTCAATAAGGGACAGAAATGATATGGACCTAACAGAAGCAGAAGATATTATGAAGAGGTGGCAAGAATACACAGAACTGTACCAAAAAGATCTTCACGACCCAGATAATCAAGATGGTGTGATCACTCACCTAGAGCCAGACATCCTGGAATGAGAAGTCAAGTGGACCTTAGGAAACATCACTGTTAACAAAGCTAGAGGAGGTGATGGAATTCCAGCTGAGCTATTTTAAATCCTAAAAGATGAGACTGTGAAAGTTCTGCACTCACTATGCCAGCAAATCTGGAAAACTCAGCAGTGGCCACAGGACTGGAAAAGGTCAGTTTTCATTCCAATCCCAAGGAAAGAGAATGCCAAAGAATGTTCAAACTACCTCACACTTGAACTCATCTCACATACTAGCAAAGTAATGCTCAAAATTCTCCAAGGCAGGCTTCAACAGTATGTGAACCGAGAACTTCACTTAGAAAAGGCAGAAGAACCATGATCTAATTGCCAACATCCACTGGATCATTGAAAAAGCAAGAGAGTTCCAGAAAGACTTCTACTTTTGCTTTATTGACTACGCCAAAGCCTTTGACTGTGTGGATCACAACAAACTGTGGGAAATTCTTTAAGAGTTGGGAATCAGACCACCTGACATGCCTCCTGAGAAATCTGTATGCAGGTCAAGAATCAATAGTTAGAACTGGACATGGAACAACAGACTGGTTACAAGTCGGAAAAGGAGTACGTTAAGGCTGTATATTGTCACCCTGTTTATTTAACTTATATGCAGAGTACTTCATGTGAAATGCTGGGCTGGATGAAGCACAAGCTAGAATCCAGATTGCCGGAAGAACTATCAATAACCTCAGATATGCAGATGACACCACCGTTACGGCGGAAAGTAAAGAAGAACTAAAGAGTCTCTTGATGAAAGTGAGAGTGAAAAAGTTGGCTTAAAGTTCAACATTCAGGAAACTAAGACCATGGCATCCTGTCCCATCTACTTCAAAGCAAATAAATGGGGAAACAATGAAAACAATGAGAGACTTTTATTTCCTTGGGCTCCAAAATCACTGCAGATGGTGACTGCAGCCATAAAATTAAAAGATGCTCGCTCCTTGGAAGAAAAGCTATGACCAACCTAGACAGCATATTAAAAAGCAGAGATATTACTTTGTCAACAAAGGTCCATCCAGTCAAAGCTATGATTTTTCCAGTAGTCATGTATGGATGTTAGAGTTGTGCTATAAAGAAAGCTGAGTGCTGAAGAATTGATGCTTTTGAACTGTGGTGTTGGAGAAGACTCTTGAGAGTCACTTGGACTTCAAGGAGATCCAACCAGTCCATCCTAAAGGAGATCAGTTCTGATTACTCATTGGAAGGACTGATGATGAAGCTGAAACTCCAGTACTTTTTCCACCTGACGCAAAGAACTGACTCATTGGAAAAGACCCTGATACTGGGAAAGACTGAGGCAGGAGGAGAAGGGGATGACAGAGGATGAAATGGTTGGATGGCATCACTGTGACGTGACAGACATGAGTTTCAGTAAACTCCGGGATTTGGTGGTGGTCAGGGAAGCTGACCTGTTGCAGTCCATAGGGTCACAAAGAGTCGGACACGACTGAGTGACTGAACTGATTGATTGATATTTTAAAAGTAATTTGTATTTATTGCCATTAATTTTCCATTTTTATAAACTTGAAAATACAAAACCAAAGATACAGAAAGTAATATAAACACTTCTCATCTTAACACTGAGAAACTTCAAAGTAACTCTTCAAATAGTTTTATAGTCTTGTCTTCTAAAATTTATATATATTTATACAAATATAGAATCACCTTATTCATACCTTTTTCCTCTCAAAGTATAGTAATGCATTCCCATTTTCCATGTCTCAAAGTATTACTCTAAAAGAAACTTACAGGAAACATAACATTTTATTGTAATTTATGGTATATTATGGTGATCATTCTGTATTATAACTTTCTTTAACATCCTTCCAAACAAACCTTTGACTATATGTTCATGTTGAGGCAGCCTGAGCATGGGTTGGAAAATAATTTCCAGACATAGCATTTTGGAAGGAAGTGAGTTTTTTAAGAATAAAGAGCAGAAGTAATGATTGTGCTGTGAGCACAGTGGGCTGACATCCTGACAGGGCAGGTAAAGTTGACGGTATTTATGGGTTAATAGCCAATTTTTATGGTCTCAAGACAAAGAAAATTCCTGCTTCAAGGTTGACATTAGGTGGTTGGTTAGGACGCTATAGAGTGACTACCAGGATGCACATTTTTGCCTGATTTGGGATCAGGAAGCCTGCTGGTGATGATCAAGGGGCCTTTTGGCAACAGTTACGAAAGGGCTTAGTCAGCTTAGGAGGTGACCTTGGTTCTGGGCTCCTCATGTATGGCCTTGGTACAAGGCCTTGCACCTGTGGCCTTGGGGCAGGACTCAACAGTTCATGTAACAATTCCAGCTCTGATCCCTTCTTTGACAATCAGACTACATGCAACTAAGATGGTATGCTTTACTGGAATGCCTAATAGTAGATCTAAATTAACTTGTCCAAAACAAGCTTGGAAGAAAACATTCCTTTTTACTAAAGGGAAAATGTAAAGGGAGGGATAAATTAGGAGGCTGGGNCCCTTCTTTGACAATCAGACTACATGCAACTAAGATGGAATGCTTTACTGGAATGCCTAATAGTAGATCTAAATTAACTTGTCCAAAACAAGCTTGGAAGAAAACATTCCTTTTTACTAAAGGGAAAATGTAAAGGGAGGGATAAATTAGGAGGCTGGGATTAACATATACATGCTCAGTTCAGCTCTTGCTTTTTCCATGATACATGCTACTAGATACATAATAGATAATCGATAAGGACCTATTATATAGCACAGGGAACTTTGCTCAATACTTTATAATCACCTATATGGGAAAAGAATCTGAAAAAGGGTGTATATATACATATACCTGTTGGCTCAGACAGTAATTTGCCTGCAGGGTGTAAGACCTGGGTTTGATACCTCGGTTGGGAAGATCCCCTGGAAAAGGGAGTAGCTACCCACTCCAGTATTCTTGCCTGGAGTGTTCCATGGATAGAGGAGCCTGGCAGGCTACAGTCCATGGGGTCACAAAGAGTCAGACATGACTGAGTGACTTTCACTTCCTTTCCCTATACATGTACCTATGCGTGTATACATGCTCAGTTGGTTCAGGTATATCTGACTTTTTGCAACCTTATGGACTGTAGCCCGCCAGGCTCCTCTATCCATAGAATTCTCCAGGCAAGAATACTGGAGTGGGTTGCCTTGCCCTCCTCCAGGGGATCTTCCTGACTCAGTGATCAAACCCAGGTCTCCTGTGTCTCCTGCATTGCAAGCAGATTCTTTACCAGTGAGTCACTGGGAAAGCCCACAAATGTGTATGTATGTGTATATATCTATATACCAATTCAGTTCAGTTGCTCAGTCATGTCCGACTCTTTGCAACTCCATGGACTGCAGCACTCCAGGCTTCCCTGTCCATCACCAACTCCCAGAGCCTACTCAAGCTCACATCCATCACATCAGTGATGCCATCCAACCATTTCATCCTCTGTTGTCCCCTTCTCCTCCTGCCCTCAATCTTTCCTAACATCAGGGTCTTTTCCACTGAGTCAGTTCTTCGAATCAGGTGGCCAAAGTATTGGAGTTTCAGCTTTAAGATCAGTCCTTCCAATGAATATTCAGGACTTATTTCCTTTAGGATGGACTGGTTGGATCTCCTTGCAGTCCAAGGGACTCTCAAGAGTCTTCTCCAATACCATAGTTCAAAAGGATCAGTTCTTTGGCACTCAGCTTTCCTGATAGTCCAACTCTTATATCCATGCTGTACCCCTGAAAATAGCACAGCATTATCAGTCAACTTGGAGAAGGTGATGGCACCCCACTCCAGTACTCTTGCCTGGAAAATCCCATGGGCAGAGGAGCCTGGTAGGCTGCAGTCCATGGGGTCACTAAGAGTCAGACACGACTCAGGGACTTCACTTTCACTTTTCACTCTCATGCATTGGAGAAGGAAATGGCAACCCACTCCAGTGTTCTTGCCTGGAGAATCCCAGGGATGGGGGAGCCTGGTGGGCTGCCGTCTGTGGGGTCGCACAGAGTCAGACATGACTGAAGCGACTTAGCAGCAGCAGCAGCATTAGTCAACTATTGTTTAGTCGCTAAGTCAGGTCTAACTCTTTTGTGACTCCATGGACTGTAACCTACCAGGCTCTTGTGTCCATGGGATTTCCCAGGCAAGAATACTGAGTGGGTTGCCATTTCCTTTTCCAGGGGACCTTCCCAACCCAGGGATGGAACCCATGTCTCTTGCATTCGTAGGTCGATTCCTTACCACTAAGCCACCAGGGAAGCCTGGTAATCAACTGTACGCNATCCAACCATTTCATCCTCTGTTGTCCCCTTCTCCTCCTGCCCTCAATCTTTCCTAACATCAGGGTCTTTTCCACTGAGTCAGTTCTTCGAATCAGATGGCCAAAGTATTGGAGTTTCAGCTTTAAGATCAGTCCTTCCAATGAATATTCAGGACTTATTTCCTTTAGGATGGACTGGTTGGATCTCCTTGCAGTCCAAGGGCCTCTCAAGAGTCTTCTCCAATACCATAGTTCAAAAGGATCAGTTCTTTGGCACTCAGCTTTCCTGATAGTCCAACTCTTATATCCATGCTGTACCCCTGAAAATAGCACAGCATTATTAGTCAACTTGGAGAAGGTGATGGCACCCCACTCCAGTACTCTTGCCTGGAAAATCCCATGGGCAGAGGAGCCTGGTAGGCTGCAGTCCATGGGGTCACTAAGAGTCAGACACGACTCAGGGACTTCACTTTCACTTTTCACTCTCATGCATTGGAGAAGGAAATGGCAACCCACTCCAGTGTTCTTGCCTGGAGAATCCCAGGGATGGGGGAGCCTGGTGGGCTGCCGTCTATGGGGTCGCACAGAGTCAGACATGACTGAAGCGACTTAGCAGCAGCAGCAGCATTAGTCAACTATTGTTTAGTCACTAAGTCAGGTCCAACTCTTTTGTGACTCCATGGACTGTAACCTACCAGGCTCTTGTGTCCATGGGATTTCCCAGCAAGAATACTGAGTGGGTTGCCATTTCCTTTTCCAGGGGACCTTCCCAACCCAGGGATGGAACCCATGTCTCTTGCATTCGTAGGTCGATTCCTTACCACTAAGCCACCAGGGAAGCCTGGTAATCAACTGTACGCCAATATAAAGTTAAAAATTTAAAAACTTTTCCAAAATAAAACTGGAGATTTTATGTGTCCTACCACAAACTTCCTTCTCCCTCATCTGTCTCATCTCCATTTTCCAGACTGTTTCCAGGAGATCCAAACCAAAGGCTAGATGTTCTTTTTTTTTTTTTCTTTCTCATTTCCCACATTCAGTTCATCTATAAGTTTTATTGACTCAGTCTTCAAAACACGTTGTAATTCTGTCCTCTTTCTTCCAACTTTTCCAGTACCAATCTAGTCAGCGGTCTTACCCAGGGTGCTCAAAGTGGTCCCTTCTCTCCTGCTTTTCCCTGACCACTCTTGTGTCTTGTCACTCTCTTGCTCACAATCCTGCAGGGGCCTTTCAGAATACCTGAATAAAATCTAAATATTGTTATGGCTCTCAGGGTTCCCTATGACCACGGCCTACCCCTGTTTTTCACCTCGTCCCACCATCCTTCCCTGCCAAGAGGAGGACATGCTGCTGTATTTGCCAAGCTTGCATCTGTTCTGCGGTTGCGGGCTGAAATTCTCTCCCCTCACACTCCAGATGCCTCTTCCCTTTTGTTCAGGTTTCCCTGAAATGTCACCTCTCCTAGTGACTTCCTGCATGTTGAATGCAAAAGGAGCTACTCTAAAATACACCTCTACATTGTATTTCGGTCATATATGTATCATTTCTTAAACACTCGTGGCTTTGCTTATTATCCATCTATTCATCAGAATGTTAGCTCCATGGAAGCAGAGAAAAAACCTGGTATTGTTCACATACACCTCTAGCCCTGGAACCAAGAATAGAACTTACTGTGTGGTAGACACTAAATACTAAATGAATGAAACAATTGATGAAGATTTACTACTACTACAAATTGTGTAGAGTTTCTCAGTCAAAAAATGTGAAGTATAGTAGAGTAACAGTTTTGTGTTATTTTCTGGTATAGAGCAAATGCTTAAGTGATTCATGCATATATTCTTTTTCAGATTCTTTTCCATTATAGCTTATTACAGGATGTTAAATATAGTTCCCTATGTTATACAGTGGAAACTTGTTTATCTGTTTTACGTATAGGAGGTTTTATTTGCTAATCCTAAACTCTCAATTTATCCTTCCCCTGTATATATCTTTTGGTATCCATAAGTTTATTTTGTCTGTTTCTATTTCATAAATAAGTTCATTTGTGTCAATTTTTAGGTTCCAGATAGAATTTATAGCGTATGGTGTTTATCTTTCTCTTTCTGACCTACTTCACTAAGTATGATAATCTCTAGGTCCATCATATTGCTACAAATGACCGTACTCCATTCTTCTTTCAGGCTGAGTAGTATTCCATGCTATATATCTACCACATCTTTACCTGTTCATTTGTTTATATACATTTAGGTTGTTTCCAAGTCTTGGCTATTGTGAAGAGTTCTGCTATGAACGTTGAGGTCCATGTATTTTTTTGAATTGTAGTTTTCGTCATTGCAGGACATGTGCCCAGGAGTTTTTCATTTATATATTTACATTTTAGTCATTTAATCCTCATAACAACTCTATAGAACAGATATTATTCCCTTCTGCCAGATAAAGAGACAGCCTCTGAATTTATGGTTTGTGAAGTTGATAAGTTATAGAACTGATGTCTATACCCAAGACTGGCTGAGGCCCAAGCCCAAAAACCGTTAGTACAACATCATCAAAAGAAAAGTTTTGTGTCTGTCATTGAAACTTCCTGAGACTTAATGATTAAATTTAGTGTAGGTGCTGGATATTAGTGTTCTGTTTAGAGCATTTTAAAAAGGAACAAGAATCATTCCTTTAGAAGACTTCCACAGACAAATATTTATTTAACTATGTAAAGGAAATTTTAACAGGTAGTGAAATGGGAGAGACTGGAACTCATTATTTATATAGGCAAAGAAACAGTAAACTGCTCAATGGACCTTTTATTTATGGTATTAGCATAATCACATCATTGTAATTTGCACTGGTAGAATTTATATTATTTTCTAAAAATGCTTACAACCTCAGAGACTTAACAGTCTTCTCAAGAAGGTTTTTGTTTTGTTTTGTTTTTCCCATTTGTTTCTTTGTTTTATTCCAAGTTGGATGTGGGGCAATAAGACAAGAGACCCTGAAAAGATCTACCCAGATGCACATTATCTCTCTCAGTTTATAGGGTCAAAATTATGAATATTTATTTGTTTCTAAAAATAAGTTGATCATCACAAACGTGGCTTAGCTCAGGAAGATGAGCATGCATCAAATTGTTAGATTCTCAGATAGCTGACTTAACAAAGAATCATCAGGATGTCATTAGAATAGCTGTATATAGCACAGGGAGCTTAGCTCGGTGTTCTGCGATGACCTCAGTGGGAGGGATGGAGTGTGGAATGAGAGGGAGAGTCTAGACACAGCATTGTAAAGTAATTATACTCCAATAAAAAGTAAAAGCCAGGTACCTGAAAAATCAACATGTATTTTTCCAGTAAAAAAAGAAGAAAATAACCAATATTGGAGAAAATAAACTAGAAGAGATCAGAATGGCTTAAGCTAAGAAATTAGAAATAAATTTGAATTACTTTTATGCTAGTTCCTCAGATATTTGAATGACTTTTCATTATTGCCATTATTTAATCCAAAACATGTTAACCATGTAGTACCTCAGTAATCACGAGGAATTCCAAATGAGTTCATTGAAGTTTTATATTAACTATAGCAATGACCTGTTTTAAGGCAGGGAGTCAAAATACCAGTGAAAAAGTTGTGTTTTGTGACTTTTTAATTAAAGGGAGATGGTTGTAGTGAATTGGAGGGTCTCTTTAATCATGGATACTCGGTGTGGATAGCTAGGCATGCATTTGACAAGAGACTGTTTGTAGGGAGCTAATTTTAAAGTGGAAACAAATAGTTGTGAAACATGAGGAAATCCTGCTGGAAAAAAAATGTGGCAGGATCACATCAAATAGGAGTGTTAGAGTAATTTACTGTTCTAGGAAATCTAGCAGCTGGTTTGTCTAAAGCATTCCTCTTTTTCATAAGCACTGGAACAAGAGCAGGAAATGGTTCAAAAAGCACGCTGACATTCCTGTCACAGATTTTGTAAACATTTAATAACAGAAAACGATTTTTAGAAACTCAGTGCTTAGCCATGTCAGGGACTCTTTAATGAGATAATGCGTATATTTCTAGCTTTGGTTACTTAGAAATGTCTCTAGAATGAAGAGCTTCAAGTGGAATGAAGAGGAGGCAAATTTCTGCTTATGTCATTTGTAAAAAGTACACTATGTTGAACTCAACACTTAGAATTAGTTTTATAGAATAATGAAGATTGTAACTAAACCTTGAAAAAGTAATCCAGTGACCTGGTATAACATTTTTAAAAACTATGCTTAATTGTTCCAGATAAGAGATAGAAAGACTGGTTTTAAAATTAGTTAAAATCCCAAAAGATTCAAGAATAAGAATAGACAAAGGAAACATCGTAGATCACGTGATATAAAAACATATCTAGAGGAAACCTGGAAAATATTTTAATGGAACTAATTACCTGTAACTAGGGTTTATACTTTTAAAAATCATCCCAAGAGATTTAAATATCTACTTAGAAAGTCCCTGTAAAGAAGGAGATTTCCCTTCCAGAGGCTAGAAGATAGGGAAAATGCAGAGATGTTTGTAAAAGGATACAAATACTCAGTTATAAGACTGAATATGTTTTAAGGGTCTAATATACTGCATTAGATAATATTGTATTGCATACTTAAAATATGCCAAGAGAGTAGATCTTAAGTGTTTTCATCACGCACACATACACACACACACACACAAGCAAAAAACATTTTCTTTTCTTTCCATTTTCCATACTGAAACAGAAAATTCTTTTTTTTATTCCATTAAAAATCGTATCTAAACACTTAAAACCATCTTCTATTCTCATAGTTCACAGAATCATATTTCCTAAAATATCTATTGTAGTTGTTAACCAATAAAAGTAACTATATTTTTAGCAGAAATATATTTTCATTGGGACTTTTGCCTTTTTCTTGTTACAGAATCATTAAGAAGATGCACACACAGACAATATATTACATATATATATATATATGGATAGAGAGAGACTTTTATATATGTCTATATATATGTGTGTGTGTGTATATATATAGAGAGAGAAATGTTTATATATAAGTGTATATATATATATATAGAGAGAGAGAGAGAGAGACTTTTAAAATGGTATAAGTCTCTAGGTGTAAGAGTCTCCTTGATTCTAAACTTTATTGGAGTCAAGAGGAACAAAAATCAAATGTGTTTTCATTTTCTTTTACCACTATTAAAACAACAAAACCAAATATCTTTGTGACTTACACAATAGAAATGTATTCTTTCACAGTTGTGGAGGACAGAAGTCCAAAATCAGGGTGCTGACAGGGTCTTACTCTCCTGAAAATTAGAAGAGAGAATCTGTTCCCAGCTTTGCCAGCTTCTGGTAGCTGCCTTTCTTCCTTGCTTTGTGGCCACAGCACTACTGTCTGTGACTGCATGTTCATATCACCTCCTCCTCTGAGAATCAAATCTCTCTTTGTCTTCTAGACAAGTAATACATTTAGGGTCCACCTAGACAATCCAATCTCCCCATCTCAAGATCCTTAATGTAATCACACTGGCAAAGACTCTCTATTCCAGTTAAGGTACCAGTTACAGATTCCAGAGGTTAGGGATTTCAGCCTCATCCAGGGATTAAGATCTCTCGGGGGGGCATAATTCATCCTACTGAATGCTGCAGTGTGTAGATTTCTTTTCTCTAGTAGCTTAACATCTGATGCAATTTAGGAATATATTGGAATGTAGGTGTTAACCAGAGTTTCTAGTTAACTACAGCTAGTCAAAGCTACATAATTGTAATAGTGTAAAATGGAAAGTGTTTTGGGTACAAATAAAATATCTTTTTACCCAAATTACTTCTTACCTCGAATTTTTACTGTGTTGTCAATTACTTAGAGCATAATACAAAGCTGTCTGTTGTTCTGTGCCAACTAAATGCTGTAGAAATCAAGTTTTAAATGTTCAGTAAAAAGTGATTTAATTCACTATAAAAATTTTTTTTACAAGGTTTCTTGTAAGGAAACATTGCCTAATGGTTTGCTTAAATGTCTAAATTCCTAAAAAGAATTTCTTGCTTAAATATCCCTCTTGATGTTTACTGAAAGTAGATTGGAATACTTGCTATTAGGCATTCTCTCCTTTCCATGGGTTTACCTAGTGGCTCAGTGGTNGTACCTGAAAAATCAACATGTATTTTTCCAGTAAAAAAAGAAGAAAATAACCAATATTGGAGAAAATAAACTAGAAGAGATCAGAATGGCTTAAGCTAAGAAATTAGAAATAAATTTGAATTACTTTTATGCTAGTTCCTCAGATATTTGAATGACTTTTCATTATTGCCATTATTTAATCCAAAACATGTTAACCATGTAGTACCTCAATAATCACGAGGAATTCCAAATGAGTTCATTGAAGTTTTATATTAACTATAGCAATGACCTGTTTTAAGGCAGGGAGTCAAAATACCAGTGAAAAAGTTGTGTTTTGTGACTTTTTAATTAAAGGGAGATGGTTGTAGTGAATTGGAGGGTCTCTTTAATCATGGATACTCGGTGTGGATAGCTAGGCATGCATTTGACAAGAGACTGTTTGTAGGGAGCTAATTTTAAAGTGGAAACAAATAGTTGTGAAACATGAGGAAATCCTGCTGGAAAAAAAATGTGGCAGGATCACATCAAATAGGAGTGTTAGAGTAATTTACTGTTCTAGGAAATCTAGCAGCTGGTTTGTCTAAAGCATTCCTCTTTTTCATAAGCACTGGAACAAGAGCAGGAAATGGTTCAAAAAGCACGCTGACATTCCTGTCACAGATTTTGTAAACATTTAATAACAGAAAACGATTTTTAGAAACTCAGTGCTTAGCCATGTCAGGGACTCTTTAATGAGATAATGCGTATATTTCTAGCTTTGGTTACTGAGAAATGTCTCTAGAATGAAGAGCTTCAAGTGGAATGAAGAGGAGGCAAATTTCTGCTTATGTCATTTGTAAAAAGTACACTATGTTGAACTCAACACTTAGAATTAGTTTTATAGAATAATGAAGATTGTAACTAAACCTTGAAAAAGTAATCCAGTGACCTGGTATAACATTTTTAAAAACTATGCTTAATTGTTCCAGATAAGAGATAGAAAGACTGGTTTTAAAATTAGTTAAAATCCCAAAAGATTCAAGAATAAGAATAGACAAAGGAAACATCGTAGATCACGTGATATAAAAACATATCTAGAGGAAACCTGGAAAATATTTTAATGGAACTAATTACCTGTAACTAGGGTTTATACTTTTAAAAATCATCCCAAGAGATTTAAATATCTACTTAGAAAGTCCCTGTAAAGAAGGAGATTTCCCTTCCAGAGGCTAGAAGATAGGGAAAATGCAGAGATGTTTGTAAAAGGATACAAATACTCAGTTATAAGACTGAATATGTTTTAAGGGTCTAATATACTGCATTAGATAATATTGTATTGCATACTTAAAATATGCCAAGAGAGTAGATCTTAAGTGTTTTCATCACGCACACATACACACACACACACACAAGCAAAAAACATTTTCTTTTCTTTCCATTTTCCATACTGAAACAGAAAATTCTTTTTTTTATTCCATTAAAAATCGTATCTAAACACTTAAAACCATCTTCTATTCTCATAGTTCACAGAATCATATTTCCTAAAATATCTATTGTAGTTGTTAACCAATAAAAGTAACTATATTTTTAGCAGAAATATATTTTCATTGGGACTTTTGCCTTTTTCTTGTTACAGGATCATTAAGAAGATGCACACACAGACAATATATTACATATATATATATATATGGATAGAGAGAGACTTTTATATATGTCTATATATATGTGTGTGTGTGTATATATATAGAGAGAGAAATGTTTATATATAAGTGTATATATATATATATAGAGAGAGAGATGTTTATATATAAGTGTATATATATATATATATATATATAGAGAGAGAGACTTTAAAAGAGAGAGAGAGAGAGACTTTTAAAATGGTATAAGTCTCTTGGTGTAAGAGTCTCCTTGATTCTAAACTTTATTGGAGTCAAGAGGAACAAAAATCAAATGTGTTTTCATTTTCTTTTACCACTATTAAAACAACAAAACCAAATATCTTTGTGACTCACACAATAGAAATGTATTCTTTCACAGTTGTGGAGGACAGAAGTCCAAAATCAGGGTGCTGACAGGGTCTTACTCTCCTGAAAATTAGAAGAGAGAATCTGTTCCCAGCTTTGCCAGCTTCTGGTAGCTGCCTTTCTTCCTTGCTTTGTGGCCACAGCACTACTGTCTGTGACTGCATGTTCATATCACCTCCTCCTCTGAGAATCAAATCTCTCTTTGTCTTCTAGACAAGTAATACATTTAGGGTCCACCTAGACAATCCAATCTCCCCATCTCAAGATCCTTAATGTAATCACACTGGCAAAGACTCTCTATTCCAGTTAAGGTACCAGTTACAGATTCCAGAGGTTAGGGATTTCAGCCTCATCCAGGGATTAAGATCTCTCGGGGGGGCATAATTCATCCTACTGAATGCTGCAGTGTGTAGATTTCTTTTCTCTAGTAGCTTAACATCTGATGCAATTTAGGAATATATTGGAATGTAGGTGTTAACCAGAGTTTCTAGTTAACTACAGCTAGTCAAAGCTACATAATTGTAATAGTGTAAAATGGAAAGTGTTTTGGGTACAAATAAAATATCTTTTTACCCAAATTACTTCTTACCTCGAATTTTTACTGTGTTGTCAATTACTTAGAGCATAATACAAAGCTGTCTGTTGTTCTGTGCCAACTAAATGCTGTAGAAATCAAGTTTTAAATGTTCAGTAAAAAGTGATTTAATTCACTATAAAAATTTTTTTACAAGGTTTCTTGTAAGGAAGCATTGCCTAATGGTTTGCTTAAATGTCTAAATTCCTAAAAAGAATTTCTTGCTTAAATATCCCTCTTGATGTTTACTGAAAGTAGATTGGAATACTTGCTATTAGGCATTCTCTCCTTTCCATGGGTTTACCTAGTGGCTCAGTGGTAAACAATCTGTCTGCAATGCAGGAGATGCCCGATATGTGAGTTTGATCCCTGGGTTGGGAAGATACCCTGGAGAAGGAAATAACAACCCACTCCAGTATTCTTGCCTGGGAAATCTCATGGTCAGCAGAGCCTGGCGCGCTACAGTCCATGGGGTTGCAAAGAGTCAGACACGACTGAGTGCACACACACAACGACAAAAATTTCCACAGTTGGGTAAATAACACTCTTGTTCTCTGGTGATAACTTTCCTCACATTCAGGCAATTTGTTATTATGATTAAAGAAATTAGGAAGATAGCAGGCTCTGATTTGGCTTTGTTTTATAGCATGTCCAAATAAGAAAATGATGTATGTTAAAGCCCCACATGGACAAAACACTATTTTCATTTCAAGCATCTTTAATTTTGATTCAGCTGTACATCCTCAAGAGCATGCCAAGCTATAGTTATTAATGTGTATCCGGAGATTATGTCATCGTGTCTGTTATTATGTTAATCAGTTTAAGTGAATTACAGATGTCCAGAAAGACATTACTCACTTTGCAAGGCATTCCACTAGCAATCTGTCATAGTAATAAGAGGCAAGGAAGACATTAGTTCCATAAGTGGCAGCAATTGTACCTGCTAATGGAAAGGGAGGCTGTAGTTGTTAGAACACATTATATCTTTTGTATCAGAGTTGTTCGTCTTTACTTAGATGCCTCATTTCAGTTCCCTTTGATTCATGTTCTTCTGTTTATGTTTACTACCTTTGAGGAATTCTTCGGATGTAGGCCAACTGTTTACTTTTTACCCTAAATTGCTGTCATATAGGCATGCGTGCGTGCTCAGTCACTTCAGTTGTGTCCAAGTCTTTGCCACCCCATGGATTGTAGCCCTCCTGGCCCCTCTCTGCGTGGGATTCTCCAGGCAAGAGTACTGGAGTGGGTTGCCATGACCGCCTGCAGGGGATCTTCCCAACCCAGAGGTCGAACATGAATCTCCTGCATTGTAGGCAGGTTCTTTACCCACTAAGCCATCTGGGAAGCCCCACTGTCAAGTAGGATGGGACATAAATTCCCCTTGGAGCATGAAGATTTGTCCTAGGATTATAGATTGGAAGAGAACTTGGAGGAAGTTTCCTTGCTTTACTTTAGGGCAAATGTTTGCAATCCAGTATTTAATTTTAAGCTCATCAGCACTGCTAGGCTCCTAGCCTTGTGAAACAGTAGTTCCAGTAACAGAGCAGCAACTCCAAGATGAAGGCTTATCAACAAAGTACAGCTTTCTCTAGGTAAATAAATATGATTCCCGGTGGCTCAGACAGTAAAGAATCTGCCTGCAGTGTGGGAGCCCTGGGTTGGATCCCTGGGTCGGAAAGAACCGCTGGAGAAGAAAATGGTGACCCACTCTAGTATCCTTGCCTGGGAAATTCCATGGACAGAGGAGCCTGGCACAGCATGGTCTATGGAGTCTCAGAGTTCGACGCGACTGAGTGACTTAACACTTACATTGATCACAAATATGTATAATGTGTCTGGGTGCAAGCGTATTCTTAATGATAGATTAAAATTCCTGGCAAAGATGTACCATATTTGTATAGAGTTAAATTAACTAGCTCAAGATTTTTGTTCCTGAATGACTAGAAAATGTTATTCTAAGAAAAGCATCATTATATTAGAATGATTGAATGGAGTAGTCATTTATTTCATAATTATCTCAGACACTTATTTGCTAAAATTTTATAATTGGCCTTTCTCAACAGTAAACATAGTTGTAATTATCCTATCAAAGAAACATTTGAGTTGATTGTTTTTCAGTTGCTAAGTCATGTCCAACTCTTTACAACCTTGTGAATTGCAGCACACCAGGCTTCTCTGTCCATCACTATCTGCTTGAGTTTCCTCAAACGCATGTCCATGAATTATTCATGAATTACTGTCAAGGGCTACTTAAGTTATCTATAGGCTTCTCAGATGGCACTAGTGGTAAAGAACCTGCCTGCCAGTGCAGGAGATATAGGAGATGTGGCTTCAATCCTTGGGTCAGGAAGATCCCCTGGAGGAGAGCATGGCAAACCACTCCAGCATTCTTGCCTGGAGAATCCCATGGACAGAGGAGCCTGGTGGGTCCATGGGGTTGGGAAGAGTTGGACACAACTGAAGCGACAGTGCCGCACAACACAAATCATCTATGACCTTATTAAAACTGGTAAGAGCTGTTTATATACATGCTGATTTTAAAAGAAGAGTTCTTTGTGATGCAGTCAAGATTTTCATTCTCTCTACAACACAGATACGTGGATAAAATTCAGTTTCTTTACGTTACCTCTCTGCTGCTGGTTTAAACACTTTCAGGATTTATTTTAACTTATTTTTTTGGAAGGATAATTGCTTTACAGAATTTTGCTGTTTTCTGTCAAACCTCAACCTGAATCAGCCGTAGGTATACATATATCCCCTCCCTGTTGAACCTCCCTCCCATCTGCCTCCCGATCCCACCCCTCTAGGTTGATATAGACCCCCTGTTTGAGTTTCCTGAGCCATACAACAAATTCCCATTGGCTATCTATTTTACATATAGTAATATGTTTCCATTTACTCTTTCCATACATCTCACCCTCTCCTCCCCTCTCCCCATGTCCATAAGTCTATTCTCTGTCTGTTATATTTATCATATAAATATAAATAAATATGTGTGTGTGTGTCTGTTAAATGTAAAAGACATAGAGAATTGATTTTTGAAGCAATAATTTAAACAGTGCCCAAAATACAGGTAAAGACAGCTTCTGTGAGTGGAGTGAGAGTGTGGCTTCCATTATATCATGAAGGATGTGATTCAGGTCAGTGGGCACCAGGACCCTCTGGCTGTCATCTCCTTTGAGCTCCAGGATGCTGCCCCCATTGCCTCGCCTCACTTGCCCTGTTGGCATTTAAGGATGCAATGTGGATTAGTGGAAACACAGAGGCTGGTCTGTTTTGGCACGAGCTTTTAGTGGCTTTTCCTGGCAGACTTCCCCTGTCTTTAGCACCTGCTAGTGGGTTCTCTCTGGGCTCTCATAGGGGTCTTCATTTTATCTCACTTGGTTCCAATTGGACTGACACTCTGCGGTCTCTTCCCCCTGCTTCCGTGAACTGCCCTGGCTAGTTGGCAGGCAGCCTCCCAGCCGCTTCTGAGCCCATCTCCATCTCACATGAACAGAGGGAGGCCAGGAAGTTGTGTGGTCTCCCCTGCTCAGTCATGCCAGCCAGCCACTTTCCCTTTCACATGGCTGTACCTCTTTCTTTCCATTGTGTGTCTGGAAATCATGCATTGGAGCATAATTAAAAGGAAAAAAGTGGAATACGTTGGTCTAACATAATCGTATTACTTCTAGTATTTATATACGTGATGCATGTGCAAACCTTTGTACGTAAATATGATAGTATTGTCATATCTTAGCTACATGACAGTAAGAAAGTTGCTTCACTTTGTAAGCTTGAATTTGCTCTGAGTTGTGGATAAAAAAGTACATATATCATATTATTTTTAAGTGGCTTTTAAAACATATTTGTTCTTTTATTTTTAATTAATTTTTATTATAGTTGCTTTACAATGTTATGTTAATGTCTACTGTACAGCAAAATGAGTCAGCCATACATATACATATGTCCCTTCCCTTAAAAAATAAATAAAAGTAAAATAGTTTTTGAAGCAGGTCTTAATAGGGGAAATAACGATTCTGAGATCTTCAATGATACAGGTGTCCTAGTGATCCTTTGTGACGCTTATTCCCATGGTTAACCTTCCCTGTGGCCCCTCCACCTTTGTATACTGTTGAACACTGCTTTGGACTCCATTTCCTCTCAGGGATCTCTGTCTCCCACATTTTATTACTCTCGCCAGCCTATTGGCGTGGTCCCTGATGTGCCCCACTCCAAATGGAAATGGTTAGAGCACCAGCTCCTTTTCCCTTAAAAGTAATCATTGCATTAATTTGTAAATGCAAATAGATATGTGGGCATTGGACATTTGCTTCTTACTTTCCACTCGGATTCAACGTCTTGATGCTGATCAGTGCCTTGGAGCAGAGGTGACTTCTTTGACTTTTTTCTCCAAGGATAAAAGCTCAGCCAGTATATCCTGTCAACTACCTTTTAATTATTAAAATCACTCTGGGTCAGAAGCCGTGTAGTTTACATATCTCAACTACCTTTAGAAGCATCCTGTGGGCAAGTTGCAGTACTTCCTACTTTAACTTGGATTGACCTAAGGTCGTGTTATTAGCCATTTTTCCACCCAAAGCTCCCATGATGTGCCAACTAGGATTTACCCGTGTGCACAGGATTACAGGTGCAGGAGCTGGGGGACGTATTCCTCATCCAGAAAGATTTTGAGCCTCATGAGTTTTCCATGACTGTAAAGAATCCCTGGGTCACTTTGGTAAGATAAAGAAGAGATTTCAGTGTATAACTTTCTCACAAGTTCAGTCCTCTTTTTTAGGCATTTAAGTGGCTAACAATTACTGCTAATTTTCCTTTCTGGAAATGAGAAACTTTGGTTATTTTTTGACTGTATGTCACTAAATATTAGATGTCTAACAGATCAGCTAGACCTCTGATATTGATGAGGATCATGTTGAATGAGATTTCCTAATTCAGTATAAACTGGCATCAGGATAATGCACATTTTACAGCAAGTATTCTTCATAATGAGCAATCTTCGGCAGTGAACAAACTCATAAATTTGTATTTGTCTCCACTGTTCCTTTAAACCATTTCATTAAATGATGACTTCTATTTCCATACTTAATATATCAAATCTTTGTTCTCAAGAATTATTGGATTTTGTACATCATTTAGGTGCCATGATGTTACTCTGGTAAAATGGTTAAGTAAATAGTGACAATGGATGCCTGTTCTTAATGGATGTGATCTGGTACGTATATATACGTAGCATGGTTTCAGATTTCTTTCACAGTTATTGTTTTATTTCAGAGAACAAACAAAATCATGTTATTAAGGATTCCATAATACATTTCAAAGTAAAGGGAGATAAAATGAGCCTGAATGCTTTATATGTAGCCCTCTCTTGCCTGTGATTATTTATAACCCTCTTTTGAGTTTGGCTTTCACATCGAGTATCCTTCTTCATAAAACATTCTTACCTTCTGGTCCACTGAATAGGTGTTTTATACTTTCCCATTTCTCCCGAGCTTCCAGGGGTTTTTTAACATACTTGACTCTAGATCTGCCTTACAGAGCAGGGGTCCCCAACCCCTGCACCATGAATTGGTTATGGCTCTGTGGCCTGTTAGGAACTAGGCCACACAGCAGGTGAGTAGCAAGCAAGCCAGACAGGCTTCATCTGTATTTATAACCACTCCCCATCACTTGCATTACTGTATGAGCTCCAGCTCCTGTCAGATCAGCAGTGACATTAGATTCCCATAAGAGCGCAAACCCTACTATGATCTGTGCATGTGAGGGGTATAGGTTGCATACTCCTTATGTAATAATAATAGAAATAAAGCGCAGAATAAATGTATGCTTAAATCATTCCTCTCACCCCCAGTCTGGAAAAATTATGTTCCAGAAAAGTGGTCCCTAATGCCAAAAAGATTGGGGACCACTGGTATATAGTTCATATATATAACTCACAACACCCTCATATCTTTTCTTCCATTTTCTACTCTTTCTATTACAAGGCTCATTTTCTTTTCCAGCATCCTTTCTCTTACTTGTATTTAGTGCCAGATTTCCCCCATGTTTAGCCATCACTTTCCTTTCTCATCTTTAATCTCTAGGTCCACCCTTCCAGTGCTATGCTGATTAGCTAACCAGACAATTTGATTGAGTGCCCTCTAGATGAAGAAGATCAAAGAGATGAGGATAGTGAGCGGTATTATCTTGATACTCAAGAAAATATTCTCTGTAGAAAGTTTCTTTGATTCATTTAACCTGGCCCTGGTTCCCTAGCATATCCTAGGAAATTCTCCTTTCCAAGCCATATTCTTCCCAAGGTGATCACTAAAGTTCTTTAGCAGTTTTAGTACATAGGATAAGAACAAAATGACCAACCTAGATAGCATATTCAAAAGCAGAGCTATTACTTTGCCGACTAAGATCCGTCTAGTCAAGGATATGGTTTTTCCAGTAGTCATGTATGGATGTGAGAGTTGGACTGTAAAGAAGGCTGAGTGCCGAAGAATTGATGCTTTTGAACTGTGGTGTTGGAGAAGACTCTTGAGAGTCCCTTGGACTGCAAGGAGATTCAACCAGTCCATTCTGAAGGAGATCGGCCCTGGGATTTCTTTGGAAGGAATGATGCTGAAGCTGAAGCTCCAGTACTTTGGCCACCTCATGCGAAGAGTTGACTCATTGGAAAAGACTCTGATGCTGGGAGGGATTGGGGGCAGGAGAAGAAGGGGACAACAGAGGATGAGATGGCTGGATGGCATCACTGACGCGATGGGCGTGAGTCTGAGTGAACTCCAGGAGTTGGTGATAGATGGGGAGGCCTGGCGTGCTGCGATTCATGGGGTCACAAAGAGTCGGACATGACTGAGCGACTGAACTGAGCTGAACTGAACCTATATTGTTTTGTTCTTATATTAATTTTGTTTTGTGTTAATTTTTCTATATTGATTATGTTCTATATTAATTTTACTCTATATTAACCTTGTTCTGTATTGAAGAACTTATATGGAATGTACATAATGTTGTATAACAGTGTAGTATAGGTCCTGGTACACTATGCTTTTCATTCCTTTCAGCCCTCCTGCTGGTAGTAGGTTTTTGGCCAAGATCTCTTTTAGATGGCCCTCAGGTTTCCTGGTCAAATCTCATTACAATTGTCCTATTCTCTTCCAAGTTTTCTTCAGGGCATTTATCTGAGCTGAAATCCCACTTGACTTCCTGTCTCTGTGAATTTGACTACTCTAGGTGCCTCATAAGAGTGGAATCCAACTTCTTTGATCTTTATGTCTTACTTTGTATTCTCAGTGACAGTCTTATTTTACTTAGCTTAATGTCCTTAGGATCATCCATTCTGTGTCAGGAATATCCTTTTTAAAGCCAAATAATATCCTATTTTCATACTGTTCATGGGATTCTCAAGGCAGGAAAACTGAAGTTGTTTGCCATGCCCTTCTCCAGTGAACCACATTTTGTCAGAACTCTCCACCATGACCCATCTGTCTTGGATGGCCCTACATGGCGTGACTCATAGTTTCATTGAGTTAGACAAGGCTGTGGTCCATGTGATTAGATTGATTAGTTTTCTGTGATTGTGGTTTTCAGTCTGTCTGCCCTCTGATGGCAAAGGATAAAAGGCTTATGAAAGCTTTCTGATGGGATAGACTGACTGAGGGCACTGGGTCTTGTTCTGATGGGAGGGCCATGCTCAGTTCAGTTCAGTTCAGTCACTCAGTCTTGTCTGACTCTTCGTGACCCCATGAATCACAGCACACCAGGCCTCCCTGTCCATCACCAACTCCAGGAGTCTACTTAAACTCTTGTCCATTGAGTCGGTGATGCCATCAAGCCATCTCATCCTCGGTCGTCCCCTTCTCCTCCTGCCCCCAATCCCTCCCAGCATCAGAGTCTTTTCCAATGAGTCAACTCTTCGCATGAGGTGGCCAAAGTACCGGAGTTTCAGCTTTAGCATCAATCCTTCCAGTGAACACTCAGGACTAATTTCCTTTAGGATGGACTGGTTGGATCTCCTTGCAGTCCAAGGGACTCTCAAGAGTCTTCTCCAACACCACAGTTCAAAAGCATCAATTCTTCGGTACTCAGCCTTCTTCACAGTCCAACTCTCACATGCATACATGACCACAGGAAAAACCATGGCCTTGACTAGACGGACCTTTGTTGGCAAAGTAATGTCTCTGCTTTTTAATACGTTATCTCGGTTGGTCAAAACTTTCCTTCTAAGGAGTTCAGTTCAGTTCAGTTCAATCGCTCAGTCGTATCCGACTCTTTGCGACCTCATGGACTATAGCCTACAATGCTCCTCCATCCGTGGGATTTTTTAGGCTAGAGTACTAGAGAGGGTTACCATTTCTTTCTCCAGAGGATCTCCCTGACCCAGGCATCAAACCTGGGTCTCCTGCATTGTAGGCAGATGCTTTACCATCTGAGCCACCAGGGAAGATAATGGCGACCTCCCTCAAAAGATCCCATATATATACTTCTACAGTCCGTGCCTCCAAGCCTACAGCAGGCCATCACTGACCTACATCTTTGCCAGAGACTCAGACATCCACAGGCAAGTATGGGACAGTCTCCTGTGGGGTCACTGTTCCTTTCTCCTGGGTCCTGGTACACAATGTTCTGTTGTGCCCTCCAAGCGTCTATTTCCCAGTCCTCTGTAAGTTCTGGCAGCTCTATGTTGGGATTAATGGCGACCTCCAAGAGGACTTATGCCATACCCACACCCAGAACCCCTGCCCCTGCAGCAGTCCACTGCTGACCCGTACCTCCACAGGAGACACTCAAACACGGTTCTGTCTCAATCTCTGTGAGCCCCTGGGTCCTGGTGCACACAAGATTTGTTTGAATCCTCTGAGTGTCTCTGGCAGGAATGGGGTTTGATTCTAAACATGAATTTGCCCCTCCTACCATCTTTCTGGGGCTTCTCCTTTGCCCTTGGACGTGAGGTATCTCCTCACAGCCATTCCAGTGTGTACCATCTTACAGGGGTTTCTCTGTTCTTGGACGTGGGATATCTATTCACTGCGGCTCCATCAAAGTGCAGGCACCATTCCTGACCTTGGACGTGGGGTATATCCTCTTGGTCGCTCGCTGCTCCACTGCTGGACTATAATAGAAGCTGTCTGATGCTGTAAAGAGCAATATTGCATAGGAACCTGGAATGTTAGGTCCATGAATCAAGGCAAATTGGAAGTGATCAAACGAGATGGCAAGAGTAAACATTGACATTTTAGGAATCAGCGAACTAAAATGGACTGGAAAGGGTGAATTTAACTCAGATGACCATTATATCTACTACTGTGGGCAAGAATTCTGTAGAAGAAATGGAGTAGCCATCATAGTCAACAAAAGAGTCCGAAATGCAGTATTGAACGCAGTCTCAAAAACAATGATCAGAATGATCAGACAGAATGATCAAACAGAATGATCTCTGTTCATTTCCAAGGTAAACTGTTCAATATCACAGTAATCCAAGTCTATGCCCCGACCAGCAACACTGAAGAAGCCGAAGTTGAGAGGTTCTATGAAGACCTACAAGATCTTTTAGAACTAACACCCAAAAAAGATGTCCTTTTCATTCTAGGGGACTAGAATGCAAAAGTAGGAAGTCAAAAAATAGCTGGAGTAATAGGCAAATTTGGCCTTGGAGTACAGAATGAAGCAGGACAAAGGCTAATAGAGTTCTGCTAAGAAAATGCACTGGTCATAGCAAACACCTTCCTCCAACAACACAAGAGAGGACTCTACATGTGGACATCACCAGATGGTCAACTCCAAAATCAGATTGATTATATTCTTTGCAGCCAAAGATGGAGAAGCCCTATACAGTCAGCAAAAACAAGACTGGGAGCTGACTAGGCTGAGATCATGAACTCTTTATTGCCAAAGACAGAATTAAATTGAAGGAAGTAGGGAAAACCACTAGACCATTCAGGTATTACCTAAATCAAATCCCTAACAACTATACAGTGGAAGTGAGAAATAGATTTAAGGGACTAGATCTGATAGAGTGCCTGATGAATTATGGATGGAGGTTCAGGACATTGTACAGGAGACAGGGAGTAAGACCATCCCCAAGAAAAAGAAATGCAAAAAAGCTAAATGGCTATCTGAGGAGGCCTTACAAATAGCTGTGAAAAGAAGAGAAGCAAAAAGCAAAGGAGAAAAAGAAAGATATACCCATTTGAATTCAGAGTTTCAAACAATAGCAAGGAGAGATAAGAAAGCCTTCTTCACTGATCAATGCAAAAAAATAAAGGAAAACAATAGAATGGGAAGGACTAGAGATCTCTACAAGAAAATTAGAGATACCAAGGGAACATTTCATGCAAAGATGGGCTCAATAAAGGACAGAAATGATATGGACGTACAGAAGCAAAAGATATTAAGAAGAGGTGGCAAGAGTACACAGAAGAACTGTACAAAAAAGATCTTCATGACTCAGATAATCACAATGGTGTGATCACTCACCCAGAGCCAGACATCCTGGAATGTGAAGTCAAGTTGGCCTTAGGAAGCATCACTATGGACAAAGCTAGTGGAGGTGATGGAATTCCAGTTGAGCTATTTCGAATCCTGAAAGATGATGCTGTGAAAGTGCTGCACTCAACATGCCTGCAAATTTGGAAAACTCAGGAGTGGCCACAGGACTGGAAAAGGTCAGTTTTTATTCCAATCCGAAAGAAAGGCAATGCCAAAGAGTGCTCAAACTAGCACACAATTGCACTCATCTCTCATGCTAGTAAAATAATGCTCAAAACTTTCCAAGCCAGGCTTCAAGCCAGGCTTTAACAGTACCTGAACCGTGAACTTTCAGATGTTCAAGCTGGTTTTAGAAAAGGCGGAGGAATGAAAGATCACATTGCCAGCATCCTCTGGATCATAGAAAAAGCAACAGAGTTCCAGAAAAATATCTATTTTGACTATTTTGCTTTATTGACTATGCCAAAACCTTTGACTGTGCAGATCACAATAAACTGTGGAAAATTCTTTAAGAGATGGGTATACCAGACCACTTGACCTGCCTCTTGAGAAACCTATATGCAGGTCAGGAAGCAACAGTTAGAACTGGACATGGAACAACAGACTGGTTCCAAATAGGAAAAGGAGCACATCAAGGCTGTACATAGTCACCCTGCTTATTTAACTTATATGCAGAGTACATCATGAGAAACGCTGGGCTGGAAGAAACACAAGCTGAAATCAAGATTGCTGGGAGAAATATCAATAACCTCAGATGTGCAAATCACACCACCCTTATGGCAGAAAGCGAAGAAAAACTAAAGAGCCTCTTGATGAAAGGGAAAGAGGAGAGTGAAAAAGTTGGCTTAAAGCTCAACATTCAGAACCCAATGATCATGGCATCTGGTCCCATCACTTCATGGCAAATACATGGGGAAACAGTTCAGAACAGTGCAGACTGTATTTTTGAGGGGATCAAAAATCACTGTGCATGATGACTGCAGCCATGAAATAAAAAGACACTTACTGCTTAGAAGAAAAGTTATTACCAACCTAGACAGCATATTAAAAACCAGAAATATTACCTTGCTATGGTTTTTCCACTAGTCATGTATGGATGTGAGAGTTGGACTATAAAGAAAGCTGAGCATCAAAGAATTGATGCTTTTGAACTAATGTGTTGGAGAAGACTCTTGAGAGATCCTTGGACTGCAAACAGATCCAACTATTCTATCCTAAAGGAAATCTGTCCTGAATGTTCATTGGAAAGACTGATGTTGAAGCTGAAACTCCAATAGTTTGGCCAGCTAATGCAAAGAGCTGACTCATTTGAAAAGACCATGATGCTGGGAAAATTGAAGGCGAGATTAGAATGGGATGGCAGAGGAAGAGATGGTTGGATGGCATCACTGACTCAATGGACATGAGTAAACTTTGGGAGTTGGTGATGGACAGGGAGGCCTGATGTGCTGCAGTCCATGGGGTCTCAAACAATCAGACAGGACTGAGTGACTGAACTGGACTGAGTATCCTTTTATGTGCATATATCACTGTTTGTTTATGTTCATCCTGTGAGTCTACACCTCTGGCTCCACCAAGTACCTTCTGTGAGGTTCATAGTTAATACCATTTGTAAATGAAATTATAATACTTATAGAATGTACTTGAGATTGTTCAGAAAGTGGCCTCTTAGAGTATTAAGAAGGATCCCGTTTTTTAAATTTTATTAATTTTTAATTGGAGGATCATTGGCTTATAATTTTGTGTTGCTTTCTGCCATGTGTCAACATCAATCAGCCATAGGTATACATATGTCTCCTCCCTCTTGAACCTCCTCCCACCTCCCACCCTTTTCCACCCCTCGAGGTTGTCACATAGCACCAGGTTTCAGCTCCCTGCATCATACGGCAAATTCCCACTGAGTGTTTAGAATGACTCCTATTTTTAAGCGAGGAGGAGAGAAGTAGTAATATGTGAGCAGTTTGGCTCATGATGACGAAATATGAAAGTTCACCATTTCTGCAGTTACCCTACAACTCCTCTCTGTGTCACTTGGGAAAATAACCATTGTACACAGACATGCAGATGCCCAGTCCTTGGTAAAGATTCAGTTCAGTTCAGTTCAGTCACTCAGTCGTGTCCGACTCTTTGTGACCCTGTGAATCGCAGCACGCCAGGCCTCCCTGTCCATCACCAGCTCCCAGAGTTTACCCAGACTCATGCCCATCAAGTCAGTGATGCCATCCAGCCATCTCATCCTCGGTTGTCCCCTTCTCCTCCTGCCCCCAACCCCTCCCAGCATCAGAGTCTTTTCCAATGAGTCAACTCTTCGCATGAGGTGGCCGAAGTACTGGAGCTTCAGCTTTAGCATCATTCCTTCCAAAGAAATCTCAGGGCTGATCTCCTTCAGAATGGACTGGTTGGATCCCCTTGCAGTCCAAGTGACTCTCAAGAGTCTTCTCCAACACCACAGTTCAAACGCATCAATTCTTCAGCACTCAGCCTTCTTCACACATAGAAATTTTAGCTTTAAAGCTTGGTTACTTAATTCTCCATCCACAAATATTACCAAAAAAGCAGAACAAATGTTCAGAAACAGTTTAGAATTTTCAAGACCATTGAGGTCCTTAAGTTGAAAGTGAAATATTAGAAATATTAATGTTTGTGATTGTTCCTTTAAAATATGTAAATTGCTAGGCATTATTCTGGTCTTGCCTCTTCTGCCTTCCGCCCTACCTCTCTCCATACCCTTCTCCCTCCCTCCCTTCATTCCTTCTCTTTTTCTTTTGATGTTTATTCACTGATAAATTTATGCTATAACCTTAGTCCTTGTAATTTTAAAATGAGAAATTCTTTTATATTTCTTCAAATACGTTTTCAAAAACATAATAGAGAACAAACTGGTTAGAGAAAATTCACAATGAATAAAGTTCTTCCCCTGAGATGATGATGGCTGCCATGGTTGAGATTGACAAGTGATCTTCTCCTGCAAGGGGGCCAAACAGCATGAGTTCTCGTTACACCATGCATCCCCCCCACCCAACCCCCTGCCTTGGCTGGTGTCACAGAATGATTGGTTATATAAATCCTTACAACTGTTAAAAACATACACTTGAGTTTTGGAGTAATGATTACTTCTGAGTATGAACTGCCTCCTAAATATACATTGGTACCTACTCCATTGTAAAATTCTGGATGAAATTGGCCTGTTTTGAACATAGCATTCTAAATTTTTTCCTAATCTTACTTTCTGTCCGATTTATGTGTTGGTTGTTATTTCAAATATGCTCAAGCCATAGGTTATCTTGAAGGAGGGAAGTCCTGTTTGCGGCATTCACATTTACTCTCTTGTTTACATTCTCTTAAAGTGACCATCATAGGCATTCTGATCCCTCATGAGAATCATTTGTCTTCTCATGAAACCCTGTTCCTAAAGGAAATGACAGACTTATTAGAGTGAAGATATTAATATCTGAGGGGGCTTATTATGTCATTATGTCATTCTTCCCAAGGGTATGTGCGTTTTTGTAACAATCTATGCTATAAGCCTGAGGAGCAGAATACCAAGAAAATGAGGTTTGTTTTGTTAGAGGTAGTCTCTTGAGTACCCCTAAACACATATCATGCACATGATTGTCATGAAGGCCAGGAGAAGGCAATGACACCCCACTCCAGTACTCTTGCCTGGAAAATCCCATGGATGGAGGATCCTGATAGGCTGCAGTCCATGGGGTCGCTAAGAGTCAGACACGACTAAGCGACTTCACTTTCACTTTTCACTTTCATGCATTGGAGAAGGAAATGGCAACCCACTCCAGTGTTCCTGCCTGGAGAATCCCAGGGACGGGGGAGCCTGGTGGGCTGCCATCTATGGGGTCGTACAGACTCGGACACGACTGAAGTGACTTAGCAGTAGCAGTAGCAGTAGCAGCTAAGTCTTTGGGCACATTCTGTTCATTTACAGCCCATTTATGTGTGCAGTTGTAGTAAATATATTCATGAATATGTGTCTTTACAGCTTCTTGTACAAGAGAAGTTTGTGTTTATTTTAATGTTTTGTATATTACATATCATATTTTATATTTACCAGAAATATGTGCTATGTTTTACAAGGATACATTACATATATCTCAGTGATAGCACTTTGTTCATGATAATTATCAAGTTGATTGTGTACTTTATTGATATCATTTAGCTTTGGAAAACGGCGTTTTCCAAAAATCAAATCCATCAATAAAGGTCAAAATTTACTACCACAGTCAGCATTCAAAATATCACACAGCAGAATCCGAAAGACATTCCAAAAAAGACACTCTATCATGTTGTATTCAATGATATTTTCTTTGTCATTAGCATATGATATCTTATGTGACTACTTTGAAGATAATCCAACTGACTAGAATGTATAGATTGGCGTGTGTTAGATTTTATAAAATGAATATGATTATCTCAGGTTGAGCTTTTATTAAATATTACCTTTTCAGTGGTGCCCAAGCCTAGATGCCTACCAAAACCACTGGAAAGCATTTTATACCTGGACGCTGCTCAGTTCCCCCGACCCAGCATCTCCAGGTGTCTAGCTCAGAATGTATAACTATAATTGGCTCCCCAAAGTGATTCCTCTGTAGCCAGGTCACCTTTTGATGGACCACTGGGAATCATTGATTTCAGTGGCTCTATTTCATAAAACTTGAAGCAACCTCAGAGTTTCTCATCCTCCCTCTATTAAGTAAAAAGATCCTACTGACTTTGTATTTTAAATATATCACTGTCCAGCTCTTACATTTATTAACGTAAATGTATTATCATTTCTCTCAAATAAAGGAGTTACACTCCATTCTAGCTTAATTTTAGCATTTATTAAATTAACAATGAAGAGAATGAATGAAAGAAATTATGACAGACCTTGTCACATGCCTTTGGATATCAGTTTTATATTATTCCATATTTCCCTGGGTTACTAATCTACCAACGCTACCAAAGAAAACAATGAAGTTGGTGTGACATATATTAGTTTTATTAAATCCATACTGGTTCTTAGTGATTCCCAAGTGTCTCTTCATGACATTCATTGCCATACTGATCTCAGTATTAGTCAATCAGTTGTGTCGACTCTTCATATGACCATAGACTGTAGCTTGCCAGGTTCTTCTGCCAGTGGAATTCCTCAAGCAAGAAAACCAGAGTGGGTTGCCATTCCCTTCTCCAGGGCATCTTCCCAACCCAGGTATCCAACCCAAGACTCCTCACTGTACACAGATTATTTACTGTCTGAGCCACCAGAGAAATCCATATTAGTTCTTAGGGATTCCCAAGTGTTTTTTCATGATGTCCATTGCCATGCTGATCTATTAGAGAGTAATTTCTGGAGTATTAAGCATATTAATTCAAGTATTTGGAAATGGCATTGCTTTTAGAATTTAGAGTAGCATAGGTCATTTTCCAGAATTGTAGGAACTCTTCTTTTGTATATTGTTTTAAAGATCTCAGGCCATAGAGAAGTTTTCTTACTCATGGATTCTTTCAGTACCTATAAACTGTTTCCCTGAGGCCAACATACTAGAATTCATTTAGAGCAGCCCTGTATAAGCCCCACATTCATGTAATGGTGTATAGATTTTACCTTAGCAGTTTTCACCTTCACTTAGATGCTCTTCTTCCTTGACAGAGAAGACAAAAAATATATGAAGAGTTGAAGGGGTTTTGATTTGTCTTTCACTTTTTCATCCAATAACACCATTGCGCAAAAGTAGTAAACGTGAGCTTATGTAATCCTAAAATAAACTCTCTTGCCTGTTACAACTGTTGTACACTTAATGTGAATTTTAGATTTTTTAAATGGTATTCAGTCCAGTTCAGGCTCTCAGTCATGTCTGACTCTTTGCGACCCCATAGACTGCAGCACACCAGGCTTCCCTGTCCATCACCAACTCCCAGAGCTTACTCAAACTCATATCCATCGAGTTGATGATGCCATCCAACCACCTCTTCCTCACTCATCCCCTTCTCCTCCTGCCTTCAATCTTTCCCAGAATCAGGGTCTTTTCAAATGAGTCAGTTCTTCACATCAAGTGGTCAAAGTATTGGAGTTTCAGCTTTAGTATCAGACCTTCCAATGAACACCCAGGACTGATCTCCTTTCGGATGGACTGATTGGATCACCTTTTAGTCCAGAGGACTCTCAAGAGTCTTCAGTTCAAAACCATCAATTCTTCGGCACTCAGGTTTCTTTATAGACCAACTCTCACATCCATATGTGACTATTGGAAAAACCATAGCTTCACCTAGACGGAGCTTTGTTGGCAAAGTAATGTCTCTTTTTAATATGCTGTCTAGGTTGCTCATAGCTTTTCTTCTAAGGAGCAAGAGTCTTCTAATTTCATGGCTGCAGTCACCACCCACAGTGATTTTGGAGCCCAAGAAAATAAAGTCTCTCATTGTTTCCCCATCTGTTTGCCATGAAGTGATGGGACCAGATATTATGATCTTCGTTTTCTGAATGTTAAGCTTTAAGCCAACGTTTTCACTCTCCTCTTTCCCTTTTATCAAGAGGCTTTTTAGTTCCTCTTCACTTTCTGCCATAAGGATGGTGTCATCTGCATATCTGAGGTTATTGATATTTCTCCCAGCAATCTTGATTCCAGCTTGTGCTTCATCCAGCCCAGCATTTGTCATGATATACCCTGCATGTAAGTTAAATAAACAAGGTGACAATATACAGCCTTGACATACTCCTTTTCCTACTTGGAACCAGCCTGTTGTTCCATGTCCCATTCTAACCGGTACTCTTGACCTGCTACAGATTTCTCAGGAGGCAGGTGAAGTGGCCTGGTATTCCCATATCTTTGAGAGTTTTCTACAGTTTATTGTGATCCACACAGTCAAAGTTTTGGCATAGTCAATAAAGCAGAAATAGATGTTTTTCTGGAACCTCTTGCTTTTTTGATGATTCAACGAATGTTGGCAAGATGATCTCTGGTTCCTCTGCCTTTTCTAAATCCAGCTTGAACATCTGGAAGTTCACAGTTCACGGACTGTTGAAGCTTGGCTTGGAGAATTTTGAGCATTACTTTAGTAGCGTATGAGATGGGTGCAATCGTGCAGTAGTTTGAACATTCCTTGGCGTTGCCTTTCTTGGAGATTGGAATGAAAACTGACCTTTTCCCACCCTGTGGCCACTGCTACAGGTGTTACGTGGTGTTATGTATCCTTAATAATAGTTAATACTTACTTACTACTCACTGCATGTCAGGCGTTTCTATAATAAGCATTTTATACACCTATGTTAACTTACTGATTAATCTTCACTAAAACTATGTGAGGGAGGCACTAATTTTATAATCACTTTACAGAGAAGGAAGCCAGAGCACAGAGAAGTTAAATAATCTGCCCAGGGTCCTACAACTCAAAGATACCGGAATTTAAATTTGAGTTGAAGCAGCCTGGCCCCAAACATTAACTACTGTGGCAGTCTATGTCTTTACTTAGCTCTCTTCTGTTGTGTAACATTTGGTTCGTATACTTCATCTCTAACTTAATACTATATTAATTCATATCCACATTGGTTCTCTTAATTATCTACCCCTTCTATCACTAAAAACTTATGAATAAACCAATGACATTAGTTTTTTTCCCTATGTTTTCCCAAGCTTCTTGGAACTAGACTAGACTATGTAAAAGACACACACACACATGGGCACACACAGATACATGAACACACACATCATAAGTTGAAAAGAGACTGATTAACATATTTGACTATTATGATCAGTTTCCATATTTTCTTTTAGCCTAAATAGAATACTATTATCTAACAAGAAATAAAAACTAAAATCCCTCCATGCTGTTCACACTTCTCAACTATTTATATAATATTCTATTTTGGCAAATAGTTTAGCAGCTGTTTATGCTTTGTTGAAAAGTTACTGTTATTCTCCCTCAACAGAGGAAAAAAAGTTAAGTGATTGAATTGTGGTCCTCAAGAATTTAATAAAAATGATAATACAATTGAATGTTTCTGCTCTGACCTCCAGACCTAGTGTCAGAATAGCTATATACTATGCCTGGTAGGCTGCAGTCCATGGGATCGCTGGACATGACTCAGTGACTTCACTTTCACTTTTCACTTTCATGCATTGGAGAAGGAAATGGCAACCCACTCCAGTGTTCTTGCTTGGAGAATCCCAAGGACAGCGGAGCCTGATGGGCTGCCATCTATGGGGTTGCACAGAGTCAGACACGACTGAAGGAACTTAGCAGTAGCAGCAACAGTAGCATGTGCATATATTAGTTGTATGTATTGTTGTTATACTCATGTTAGTTATATACATGAATCATTTAGAAATGTGATTTTTATCATACAGATGTTTGCAGTGAAATTGCTTCTTCTGATGGACTTTCTGGAGAATACATCTCTCCACTTTGGAAGCAGACGATTCCTTATATCAAGTGTATTTGTCTACCCAAAAGTATGCTGACTGGATCTTACCCTGAGCATTTGACAGTGATCCGGGGACATAGCCCTTTACACAGACCTCAAGACGCTCCAAAGTTGCATTTTGCCCCCCTTTTTTGAATATTCTCAAGACAGCATTGATGTTCATTTTAATTTAGGATTTCTTGGCAGGAAGTTAGTATATGAGTCATATAGTAACACTGCATAACCTGTACTCTTGTATGTGTGGTTTTATTCCTCAAATGGGAATATTAATAATATGAATGAGGAGAGGGAATATGGTATAATGAAAAAATTATCTTTAAAACTTTAAAGCACCTCATGAACTAGTTATTGTTACTGTTCTTTTTTGGGTGGAAAAAAAAAACTTAGAGGGTAAGAAATTCTTTAAGGTGACACAGNTGCATAACCTGTACTCTTGTATGTGTGGTTTTATTCCTCAAATGGGAATATTAATAATATGAATGAGGAGAGGGAATATGGTATAATGAAAAAATTATCTTTAAAACTTTAAAGCACCTCATGAACTAGTTATTGTTACTGTTCTTTTTTGGGTGGAAAAAAAAAACTTAGAGGGTAAGAAATTCTTTAAGGTGACACAGCTATTAAGTGGCAAAGCTAAAATTCAAATCTAGGCTGGTCTAATGCCATTGCCCTCTCTTCTTAGGGAGATTGCTGCTGAGACTTGTCTGTGTATGTGTGTACACACCTATGTGTATAATGCTTACAAAGTGTCCACTTGGCAAATATTTCTTGAGGACCTGCAACACTGAATTCCTGTGCTGGTCACCTCTAGGTCTTGAGATGATTAAGGCCCAATCAAAGTGATAATTTACCATGGTTGTCTGTGTGTGGAGAGGTTGGTAGAGTGACCAGCACTGTGCAAATGTCTTGGTTGCATTGTCTCATTTAATGTTTAATCATAATCCTAAAAGGTTGGTAATATCCCCATTTAATAGATTATGAAACTGAGGCTTAGGCAGTTAAGATGTCACTTAGAAAGTACACAGAAAAGCCAGGACTTGGACCTAGGTTGTGTGATTCCAAACCTGTGTGTCTAACCACATCATTTTGAAGAAAAATTAGGAGAAAACTTTTCATACTTTCAAATGTGTACAGAATAGACATGGTATGATTACGATGGTGTGATCACCAACTTAGAGCCAAGGATCCTGGAATGTGAAGTCAAGTNTGTGAATGAACCATATGGGAAGTCAGTATGCTAATAACTGTTTGTGTATTTTTTGTTAAATATGCATATGCATTTGTTTATAGCTTAATTAGAAATAATGCACTGAGGATATAAAACAGGGATAAAGATGTATCAGTCTCAAAATATTTATGTTTATTACTAAATGTTAGAAGAAAGAATGCATTAGTTCAATAAATACTTAGTAAACACCTTTTCTTTGCCTTGAAAGTATGCTAAATGTAAGAGATGTAGGGCACAGTCTGTGGCTTCCAAGTTTTAGTTAGTCTACTTGGACTAACTAGGACTCAGACACAGAGAACTATGGTAATTTAGGCCAATTTAGTGTAGGGGTACTAGGTCTCAGAATCTATTCTTACTGATGAATTACTTAGCTAGGAATTACTTTGAAAGTAATTTTGACTTGTTTTTTCCTCTCCATTTGCTCCTCCTCAGCACCCACTTTTCCAAGCAGAAGTGCAAGATTTATTTAATTCCCTTCATTTGGCATCATGACAACATAAAGTCATCAGTGTAATCACCATAAGAGGACTTTGTTTTATTTTTTATCACCCAGCCCATTTTTATTGTCAGAATGGTTACCAATCATTCATTTTTATTTACTCTAGCTGGGGAAGTTTTACAAAAAGTCTTGTTACTATTTAGAAAAAAACACTTTAAATGATGAGTTCTCTCCTAGCTTATTAACCAGTGAACACACCACAGACTCAAACCTCATGACTTCATTAGATTATGCCTGAGTATTGATAAGATCTGTTTCTCTCCTTGTCAACTGGGGCTTTCTGGCTCCAAGGTCCCATTATACCAGCATCAGAATGTCAGAGCAAGGCTGTATAATCCTCAGGTTTAATTGGAATAATGCTTTTGAGTGACTGAGATAGAAAACAAAGATACAGATGATTTGTGTCTATTTCAAACTCTTGGGCTCTTTTTTTTTTTCCTGTTGTTTTCCTTTATAGTTTTTTTAAAGCTGAATTCAAATATTTTAGTGGTATATTTAAGAACATAAGTAAGAAAATAGAAGTGGGGTAATGGTAAACACAACATAGACTAAAAAATGCCGTGATGATGGAAATGATGATTCTTTGGGAGCTGATGAGAGTAGCTAAAATCTTCTGATGAGAATAGAGTCAAGGAGGGTTGGGATTAATTCACATGAATGTCCAGATGTAGCCTTCCACAAAGCCAAGGATAGTAATGTCTTCTCTCCTCTGTCAGGATGTTTTTCTCATGATCATATTCTGGATGCCAAGATGTTTGATATACATCTGTTGATTATGTGGTCATTGTGTTGACCACATAACCAACAGTTACGTTGACCAGCAGTATGTCAGTTGAGTCTCTCATACTCTTTAAGCTCATTAAGACCTCAAATTCATATTGACTGAGGTATCCATATTATAAAGTCAAATTAATTGTATGAACTTTTGTACTAGGTACTAGCTTGAGGTATTCAAATATGTCCATGAGATACTTCTGCTAAAGGCAGTAGTTCTTCACAAAAGCAAAAGCAACAACACCAAAAAAAACTTGAAAAAGTATGTTACTGATCATTTAGAGATAGAATTAATACATATAAATCTATTCATAGCTTAGGACCCATGTTCACATATATAAAATATAGACAAAGTCTAAAGTCTTAGATGCTAAATAGATGATAAAATGAGAATTCTATTTGAATAAAAGGTTGTTGCCCTTCCCCTCTTGGGATTATACAGATGAGTTATCTGGGAGAAAAAAAAGTTTGGTGCTCAAAACCATTATGAGAGTCAACTTGCTACTCAGGGGGAAAGGGTGTATCAGTTTGGTGAGGGTGGAGAGAGATTTGAAGCTGAAGTCAATAGGGAAAGATTTTGACCAGTTTTGTCTAACATAATCAAGGGAAGTGACTCAGATTAGTAAAGGAAGTAATCATGTGATGCCTTCATGAAACAGAACCCCTAACCTGTAATAATTCAGAGAAGTTTAGGGGAAACCTCACTTCTGTTCATTTTGCCATAAAAATCATACCTCAGCCTTGCCCTAAATAGTATTCAGGAATAAACACAGAGCTGCTTGGATCTGGGACAGCCTGTGTCTAATGATCACAGCTGAAGGTGCTAGAAATGCTTGGCAGGCATATCACTACCATCTTTTTCAGGCTGAATCTTACAAAAGCCAATGAGGTATTATATTTCAATAGGTCCTTGTACTTCAGAAGAAGAGAGAAAATATGAACTCTAAATGGCCAATTCAGGATTAACTTGGTTTGTAAACTATGATAACCATCCTGTATTGAATTTTGGATAGTGTGCAAGAAGAAAAAGAATTAGATATTAATGGGTACTTGCTATTTACTAGGCAATTTGCTCCCATTTTTGCAAAAACAAAAAACAAAACGGCATTTATTCTGTAATGTCAATTTTATTTATTTTTCCCACTTAAGAGATGAGAATACTCTGTGTAGTCGAGTAACCCTGCTGCTGCTGCTAAGTCGCTTCAGTCGTGTCTAACTCTGTGTGACCCCATAGACGGCAGCCCACGAGGCTCCCCATCCCTGGGATTCTCCAGGCAAGAACACTGGAGCTCGACTAATCAATCATGATGCGAAGCCTGATCTGGAGCTTAGCAGTCCATGTGCTTTCTACCCCTCATACTGTCTTTCTGAAGAACATTTCTATCTACCGTGTTCTTCTTTAGGAAGCAGACATCCCTAGCACCTCCAAAGTCTGTGAATTAACGTGTTAAAGATGTTTAGATTCTTCATGAGATGGTGTCTGGGGCCAAGCCAAGTCAGACCTGACATAAAGTTATATAGGTATTTTTTGTTAGTGTCTCTTAGTGGATTTTAGCTCTGGACTTGCACCAAAACCTAATATATCACTGTGGTCCACGCAGCCGTAAGGGTCTTTATGTGACAGCTGCAGAGGTGAGCTTGGACTGTGGCCTATTTTATTGCACCATGGAAATTTCTCAAAGCAAATGTTTTGATTCTGTCTGAATCAAAACACAGACAGAAATAAAGTTTTCGGTCCTTCTTAGAACCAAAACTAAAGGCCAGAATGTAATCCCCTTCTCATTCTTCAACGTCTGAAGGAGATTCTTCTTAAATTCACCATTAATTTATTTCTATTCAGGTGTTCTTTGAGAAACATTTCAGTTCTTTTCATTATATATATTCAGATTTTATAAAGCAGATATGTCACACACTTCCATTTATTTCTGTGTGAAAATTATGAGTTTGACATTCAGGGGAAAAAAATGTGCTATGAGACTCCTTAAATTTTTTGAGTAAGCTAAAATTATTTTCTTGCACTTTATATGATACACCCTGCATGAACAGCCAGTTCCAGAGTTGGTACTGGAAGTTTGGAGTTCCTGTTTATTGTCTCTTCTTTTTAGATTCTGTCTGGCAGAGATGAATAGGAAGGTTGAAGGTTCAGCTTTATTTAGGATGAGTATTGACATCTCTTGATAGGCAGATGTTTTGAGTAGAGCCAGACTGAAAAGCACAGCTGGTGGAGAAATCTGGGCTTCTCCTAAGCGCTCAGGGCTGTCCCTTTCCAGGCTTGTCGAGAAAATTGGGGTACCTCCCTTACCTGAGCCAGAAGAGGGTCAACCTCAGGTCTGTCTACCTCACACATTCAGACCAGAGTCAGCAGGGTGACTCTCCTGGCCACCCTTAGGAAAGTGGGCCCCAGACCTTACCTCTGGTTTTGAAGAGAGCACCCAGTTGGGTCCTGGTGCCTCTTCCTGCAGATCGGTGATGGTCCCACAGGGACAGTGACTGGCAGCCCTTCCTCACTTGGGGAGTGAGCTCAGTTATCCATCATGTAAGTGAAAACTCCCATAGAGGCCAGTCTCTTACCAATCAGTTTATTGGAGTCCTTTCCTTTTGATGAAAAATATGATGGAAGGAGGAATATAAAGTTGAAAGAGGGTCTCCTCCTCCCAATTCCATTCCCACCTCGCAAACACACACACTGGAAAAGACTTGGCTTCTTATCAAGAGATTCCTGCATTTATAGGCAGAGTAGGGATCTGGAGAGCCAGAGGGTCACCCATGCAGGATGCAGGGGAATTTTAAGCCAGCTGTGCAGTTACAGATAGTGAGATTGGCAAAAGTGTTTAAATTATCTACAGACACTTACTAGTCTCTGTTTCATTTTTATGTTTATATGTCTGTCTTTCTGCCCTGCTCTTTCTCTTTTCTCCATTTCCCTTACCACTAAACAGCGACAAAATAATTTTTCTAGGGCTTAATTCAGCAATTATAGTCAAGGTTACAAAAACATGTTTTGGCAAAGAGAAACCTCTTCTCGGATTCATATATAAAGAAATTTTCTCCTGTGCCAAGCAACAAAAGAAGCTCCAAAATTTCTTTAATTCTATAGATCTGATATAACCAATATAGTTTTCTCACTCATGCTAATTTTATTTTTATTAGACCAGTAAACAGGCTAATGCATTCCAATTTTCTTTTTTCTTTTAAGTGCAAAGGTTTCTGAAATTTGGATTTTGAATATCCTATTAGACCCATAGATGAGCTTCACATCTTCGCTGTCTCAATTCAAATCATGTCGCATATTTTTAATTCTATGTGAATCCTGCATAAAAACTTTTGAATACATTATGCCATTTCTAATTTTAAACAAACTTGATTTAAGCATGTATGCAGATTGGTTCATTTGCTGCTTAGAATACCACCCCTGCCGCTTGCAGGGACTAGATGAGCCTGGGAACAACATTTATGAAACCATAGTTTAGAATATTGATCCACCTTTCTACTGTCCAGTTGAAATGACGCATCTGTAGGTGCCTGTCTACCATATGGAGGCACTGTTATTCTCTAGAATTTATGGGCCTCCATTAGGTAGCACATTGCATAGCATCTGGGAGAAACTCCACAAAAAATTGCTGCCTGAATAAATGCTCCTTTATTCAGTGTGTGGCCACAATCAAGCCCCCACAAGAAATGTTCAGTTGTCCTTTGCATTTTACATTTTTAGATGTAATAATGTTGCAGTGATTGAGTGCATAATTATCCTATGAATGAAAGACTCGTTTGAAAATCTAAAGCAAAATTAAAAAATAGAACATTGTGAGACTTTGGAAAAAGAAAATACATATATATATATATGTGTGTGTGTGTGTGTGCATATATATAATTTTTTTTTGACTATCATGTGCGCCAATGTCCTGCTCTATGACAGAGGAACTCATGACTGCCAGCAGGTCTGGGTGAACAAGCTTGAAAAAGTCCTGCTCATAATATCATCTTACAGTAACTTGCACAGTCGTTAGATTTGCAGAGCAGTGGAAGGAGTATGTGCACTTGCATATGATGCTTCAAAAATGCCCAGAGCACTTTGTGAAGAAGGAGTTTGGTTTTATAAATCCAGCTTAGGCCTCCAGGTGCTACAAGAAAGCAAAAGAGTTATCTTTAGTGAGTTACTGAAACATCATTATAAATGAGAACCGAAGAATGGATTAACTTATGAATAGTCAATGTACTGATTATAATGAGAAACCAAATTTAAAATCTACTAAGTCACTCAGCTGAGTGAAAATGGCTCCTACATGTGTAGACAACTCCCTGCCAAAGATAATTCAAGGTACGAATGTAAGCACCGTTTGTGAAAAAAAATCGTGTATCAGTACATGAAAATTGCCTAACTTTGCATCTAAAGTATTGATGCTATATAAGTATAGTATTATACTATATAAGTCTCCATTAAATGTGTGACTTTAGATACAAGACCATTTACTTACAAATGCCATAAAATGCCTTACTGATAAAGTAGTGGGACCTTTTATTTTTATATGGAAACCCACATTTTAAATGTCACTACTTTAAAAAAAAATCTCTCATTTTAGATTTCTCTCTGAGACATATTGTAATGTTTGTCTGTAAATGATCTTGGACTCAAATTATGGATATGATGGATCCACAACACCCATGGCCATCTTCACAGTTCAGTGGGTCTCTCTGATTCTCTTACTGTCCTGGAGGAGGCCAAGATATGGTGGCCTTGCCCCTGTGTATTTCTGTTCCTACCTGGAATATAATAGATGCTGAAGGTGTTGATGAGATGACTGAATCCTTTTTCCTAGTACTTTTACCTTCAGTTCATTCAGTGAGTTATTAAGTTAACTATTAACAATCTGTTAAATGCCCATCGTATGTCTTGGGGTTTAAAGACGGATATGTTTCTTATCTTCAGAGATGTTACAGTCTCGCCTGAAAAAGAGCGTGAATAAGAGAAGAAAGGCAATACATCTTGCCAGTATTATGATCTACATTTAAAGAAGATGCATGTGGTACACAAAGAAAAGTTGGCCAGTTTCTCTTGAGGCTGGGATAAAAGTTGACTTAAAGGACTATGTTTTAACCCTTTTTAAATAAATGTGCAAACCAGAATAATTCCCTGTATCCATTCTAGCTTCTCTGTTCTTCCCATTAGGAAATTCTTGATGGCTTACCCAAATTCTTCATTATGTAATTTTAAAGTGAAGTTCCTTAGTTTCTCCCAGGAGGATAGAAAATAACGGGTTGGTATCCCTTTTTTTAGCAGTCTGAATTTTTGGCAGTCTGAATTGCTGGATCAAAACCAAGAAGATTAAATATAACTGAAATAAACATAAAATCCTATATTTAAATTTAAAATGTTATCATACATATAAAAGATAAGAGAAGCACAGTTTTACATGGGAAAAAAAAAGTCTAATATTTTACTTGGCTACAAATTTAAATATAAGTCCGTTGCAGGATGTAGCTGCTAAAATCTAACTCACCTTCTTGCTCACAGTTGACATTCATGGAAACTGTCTTTGGTCAGAATTATGCTCACCATGCTGGGTATTGGGCAGAACATCTGAAAAATAATCGATTTGGTTTTGTGAGTCACGTTGATAACTATGGACAGTGTGAAAGATGCTTCTGAGGACCATCCACGTATGCATCTCTAGAGAAGCCCTGGCCTCAGTCCTGGTCTTCAGCTCCAACCACCTGCTGAGTGGCTATTTCACCTAGTTAGTAACGATTCTGAGTTGTTATAATAGATCAGTTCCTCAGTGCAAATGACCCACAATCAGTTCTCTAACACTGAATTGCTCTTCTTCCCTTCCACAAGCCTTCTCTCTGCGATGCATGCTTCCCTTCTCAGCATCCCTTCTCTACATCCACCTCATGGAAAACTTTGGGTTTCTTTCTTTTTTAAGTGGTGGCATATGGACTCTTAGTTGCCCCATGTGGGATCTAGTTCCCTGACCAGGGATTGAATCTGGGTTCCTCGCATTGACAGCACAGAGTCTTAGCCACTGGACCACCAGGGAAGTCCCTGGGTTTCTTTTTTTTAACTTCTCCCATTTCTTTCCCTCTGCTTCTCTGACTTTGTCTGGTACCAGAGACCTGGCTAATGAACTTCATTGTCCTTCGTTTAGCTTTAATCCTCCTGTTCTGTTCAGTTCACAGCTAAGGTGAAAGAATATGGTCATACTGTCTTAAAAATGCTAAAACAAGTTCTTAAGCTCACTACTGAAAAAGGATTTTTTTTTGTTTTCATTTTAAAATAAAAGTGATGGCCAAATTCACCCTACATGTGGCCTTTATTTTTACAAAATTACAAGAAGCAAGAAGATTACTCTGAATTAATATTCTGAACTAGAATTCTGTTACCACTTAAGTAATTGTATTGAACGTCAACTGGAAGTTGAGAATAATTTGACTCCCTGCCAAAGATGTTATTAGAGTCATGTGTCTGAGAATGTAGCAAAGTAACATGGTTTGAAGCATATCTAAGTAGAACTGCTAACAAATTTTATGTCCTAAAAAATAAAGTATAAAACATAAAAATATGTCCTGTCTATTTTTGTAAGGAGGATGGGTGCCATTTCCACCCCCTGTTCTCCTAGGGTGGAAAAATGCAGTGAGTGAAATGGGAGACAGCTTGGGCCTGGGAAGTCAGAGTTCAAAGGTCTTAGTTGGCAAGCCCCAGATCCCTGCTCCAGAGTTCTCAGCTGGCAGAACAAATGGTCCCCAAATTGCAGAATGCCAGTCTTTTATTTTCTCTCCTTCAAAGAAGTTGGCTTTCTGTTAGTGGAGCTTATTCACTTGAATCAGGACTTCTCACCATGTTTTCATTAAAAATAGATGAAGTCCCTGATATATGACACCGATGCATTCCTTTGTAGCCTAGATTGTTATAATGACAAAGCTGTATTGAAAAATGAATTTGAGTCTTAGAAAGCTTTATTGTAGTAAAGAGGTTTTGCCTTTTCCCCCTTGACATACAGCTAATCTAGAAACTTATGTCCTTATAATTATTTGAGCATGAAGTGATCTGCCATGATTGACCTTAAAACTAAAATGTTATTCTGCATCCATAGTAGCCATACCACATTTTTTCCTCTACAGAAATTGTCAGGTGTTTTGTTCTTGCTTTTTGTGTGTTTGTTTATTTTTTAATCTTCATTCTAGCACCTGAAGGACCTGATTTCTCCTTTAGTTTCCAAAATTTGCTTGGGTGTCAGACCAAAGTAACAATTAGGTTCATTTGGTTTATTTCTTACTCTAGAAGGTTCCTTTTAAAAAAAAAAAAAGGCTCAAATATTTCATTTGGTTGAGATCAATTCTGTGATCTGTTTATTAGGCTTTTATATTTCAATATTGAGTTCATGCCATCTAGAAAAACTATATTAACTTATATTTAAAATTATAATAACTACATTAACTTCAGCAGCTGCCCCTAAACTTTTCCCTTCCCCATTTGCAAGAACCAATGGCTAGGGGTTTTTTTGTTTGTTTGTTTTTGTTTTTCTGTTATTTTTACTGATTTCCCTAAAAGTATATATTTATGAGCCAGCTCATAAACATAAGAGCAATTTCAAATTGTTTGCCTATTTGTAACCTCAGCTTAGAGAATACAGACTTTTCTTTATCAGGCTCAGAGTTTCTCTAGAAGCACAACTTGAAGTAATTTGATTAAAAGATGAATAATACCCCGAGTAGTTCTGGACTATGACAAGTCCAGTAAGAAAGTGTTTCTCAGCTAGAGGGTACAGAGTCAAACCCTCCATGAGCCACAGGTGCAAAGAACATTCACTGCAAAAGACCTTCGTTCAGGCCTAAGGAGAACAGTAGTCATTAATATTAACTGACATGTTACCACGGTTGATCAGTTGGTTATAAAAGCAACCAGCTTATTCAAAAGCAATCCCCAGCACCTATAATCCTTACTCAAAAGCAATTGCTAGTAAATTGTAAATAAACCTCTTCAGGATTGTAATTAAGCCCTGATGTTCAAATCCTCTGATAAGCAAGTTTGTCATTCACTGCTTTATTAACCACTTTAACTGTGCTGTTAGGTATTTTTCCATATCATGGGCATCTGTTTTCCCCTTTGAAACTGTATTAATGATTACCATTGGGCTTGGAATATATCAGGGGGTATTGTAAAACATGTAAGTAGATTAATGTTCTCCCTTTTGATGTCTAAGTCATTTTGCTAGGTACAAAATGGGCTTCCCTGGTGGCTCAGCTGGTAAAGATTCCGCCTGCAATGTGGGAGACCTGGGTTCAGTCCCTGAGTTGGGAAGATCCCCTGGAGAAGGGAACGGCTACCCACTCTAGTATTCTGGCCTGGAGAATTCCACGGACTATACAGTCCTTGAGTCGGACATACAAAGAGTGTCAGAGTCTTTGAGTCGGACACGACGGAGCAACTTACACTTTCAGGCTTAAAGTATTTCTGTATTTGGTGTTCTGACACCACTTAATGTTATTAGTTTTAACATTTGGAAATCAGAATTAAGTAAAGTACTTTTCAAATGACTCATTTGATTTACAGGCAAAGGACTAAAACTGCATTTCTGAAATGAGACAAATTTGATAAGCACAGTTGTACTACAGTGAGTTTGTTGACTTTTGTTTTAGGAGACTAAAAGTGGCAGTGACGAAACTCTTCTCCAAATGGTTCACTTTCTGTATGTGGGCATGGGATTGTGAGATGCTCTGGCAGAGAATATATTTTGCAAGATGTTTGTGTTTATAACAAACACTGTTTGTATCTGTACAGGAATATCTTTACTGTGAATATAGCAGTCATATTGTTGTACCTATATATTACTGTCTAAAAGCTGTGAATTTATTGTTCTGGAATCCACTTGACATTGATGGAAAGGCTCAGACAAGTTCAAAGTCTGTTTAAGACTTTTTTCAGTGTTTCAGACTTTGATAGTATTTTGAGAAAGTATAATTTCAGATACATTTGTGGCATTTCTCAGTTTGATCAAAGTCTCACTCTATCATTTTGGATAGGTAGAATTCCAATAGACTACAGAAAACTGCCAGAATGCATGATTAAAGTATTTTAAAGAAAGGAAGTACTATTATTTGTTAAACTGAAGAAAGTCTTATGTCTTCAGAAGTATTTTTCATAAATTAAGGTATTGACATATGCAAGTTGACTTCTACTGTAATCACTTATCTATATTTTATTTTTATGAAGCACAAAAATCATTGAATTTAAGTATTTGAAACTCATGTATTTCCAAGACATTTCTTATATTAAAGCATTTTTCTAAACTTTTCTTTCAGTTACCCAGGTCGTCAAGATTTTGAACATTTTAAGTAATCACTGAAACTATGTTTCATATTTATTCATTTGAGTGGAAGAGATTAGAATTTTCCTTAGATAAACAAATCTAAACTTACTTTAACTCTTTTGCTATAAAATGGTAAAACTAGCTCCATTGCTTGTTAAAAATTGAATTGTCTACCAGGGGAAATCTGTTCGATATAAACATCATTGTCAAAATTCACTCCTGTTTTTCTACTTTACTTCCTTAATTTTAGAGTTGATTTTTAGAATACTGCAGCTTTTTGCAGAGAACCCCATAGTTTTGAATACTCATACACCAGTCTTCCTTACTGCATGTAGTTATATGTGTTATAGTTAAGAGATAGAACCTTCTTCTTCTAGGTTTCTTCTATAAAGAAGCCTAGTCTCTTTATACTAGGAGTTGATGTTTGTTCATGCTTCTTAGTTTTAATTAGAGAAAAAAGTTTAAGTACATTTCACCTGGATGGATGTATAAAATGCAAAATCTTAAAAAATTTGATGTGCAACTTTTATTTCCTCTCTCAACTTTCACTAGACCATTTGAGGGCTCTAGGAATAAAGCAATGCTGAGATAACCCCTCTAAGAAAGCCTTCTTTAAATCTAGTAATTTTCCATCTCTGCCTCTTTACAAGAAAAGCATTTGCAGCTCCTGGGACGTTTCAGCTGTTGACACTTTAGGAACCTCCAACTCTGTGTAGGTGTTTTGAAGTAAATTTGAAACATGGAGGTGGAAGAAAAGCCATATGTCCCTGAAAGTTTTATTTTATTTTATTTTAATGAAAGACTGCTGCAAGTACAAATGGAGAGTCAACAAGCAACTCGTTCATAAGGAAAGTCCTGATAAGAGAACCAAAGTAGAGCCTCTAGTGTTTAACAGTTCTTAGCAAAATAACAAGCCATTGTTTTACGCCTTGGAGAATATGACAACTTTAAAAAAAGAAACAGCTGCATAACTGTGCAGTTGCTTTTTGACGGATAACAAATTTTTATCAGCAATAAGTGTGCTACTTCATGATACTAAATTGTAATTTATAAAGGAATTGATTAATTTTAAATCAGAGGATGGACTCCACCTCTAGTCATCACACTTTTTGAGAAGAAGGCTTTCCTACACCAATGCATCTGTGTCACGGTGTTCCAGAGTATGCAACATTTTCCAAGGAGGCAGATGTACTCTCTGTTGATGATTTTAAAATAGATTGTTATTTAATGGACAGGAATGCACTCGTTTTTTTCTTTGAGTATCCGCATATAAATACAGATATTTTATATATTTGTTAATGTCGCACAAGTAACCACAATATTTTTAGCAAGATTCAGGGAACACAAAGCAAAAGAAGCCTCATTTTTTTTGTGCGTTTCTGTGGGAAGGAAGGAAGGAGAATCTGAGAATCAAAACATTTTCACAAAGAAAATAGCTATTTTAAAAAAAATTTTCCAAATAGCTGAGTTTAAACTTAAGAATCAAAATAAAAAGTAAAATAAAACATCTAAGTAAAATTAAATTAAACCAAAAGATTTTTGGGTGAGAATTCAATTATAATTCAACTTCGGCTTATAATTGGGTAATATTCTACTTTTTACATCATCCTACCATTTATTATCATCATTGCAATGCACTTTTTGACATTTCTTAGGAGCAGGGCCCTAGGCATACAGGAAGGTGTATTTTCTCTTCTCTGTCCTTTAGTGATTTCCATCTGTTTTCACTTTTTATGTTAGAGAAAAATAATTGCACCTTTATTTTTCTTTCAATGGGTTTATCAACAGGGAAATTTATTTCTGAAAGCGGAAATGGTATATAATAGTACAATTATCAGTAGCTAACCTGTAGCATAGCAGAGAAGCCAATGGCACCCCACTCCAGTACTCTTGTTGGGAAAATCCCATGGACAGAGGAACCTGGGCTGCAGTCCATGGGGTCGCTAGGAGCCAGACACGACTGAGCAACTTCACTTTCACTTTTCACTTTCATACGTTGGAGAAGGAAATGGCAACCCACTCCAGTGTTCTTGCCTGGAGAATCCCGGGGATGGGGGAGCCTGGTGGGCTGCTGTCTGTGGGGTCACACAGAGTCGGACACGACTGAAGCGACTTAGCAGCAACCTGTAGCATATATTGAGAAATCTTTTCCAAGATATAAAGTGAAACCACAGTAAAAATTGTAGGGTTAGAATTTTCTGGTCTAGTGGGCTTTTGTTGTTTTTAATGAAATGACTGCAAGTTAGGTTTCTCATCATGAATTGTTTCTAATGATACCTTATGATTTTTTTAACCTCATATTAAAATTAGGCCAAATGATTAGAATATTAACTTGGGTTTATTCTCTCAGCTGTCCTTGACTCCACTTCAAGCATATAGCTATACTTTAGTATTTTCTTGCTTCTGCTTAGGTTTTTGTCATTTTTCTTTCAGGAGCATTTCTGATTTTCTGTGAAAAGCCTAAACTTATTGACAGAGTTGTTTTCCATGGTGTATCCTGTGAGTACAATAAGAAGAGAAAAAAAAAAAAAGTGATTTGCTAGAGCTTTCCTTTCCCCTAAAAATACAACTCTGACAATTGAGGTCTCTGAGAATAGAGGCACCTTGTCTAATTCAGTGGGGAACATGGCAATTCTTCAGAGGACATTATAGCAAGAATCTGGGCTTAGCCACCTAGTTCTTAATTGCTTAGTTAATTCCTGTTATCACCATCGCACAGAACCAGAGATTTGAAGGCAAAACCCAAAGTGGACAGCAGACAAGTGGTGGCTAGGGTAAATGAGGGGCTCCCTTGCACCGAGACCTGGGAAAGGCCTCAGCCATTATTGAGATTGTTATTGTTTAGATTTCCCTGCCCAGCTGAGCAGAACAGAATTTTCAAGTTGGATCCTTGTTGAATCAGAGAAAATAAGAAGCATCTTATTTCTTTGCTCCCTTGCACCTTCAATGTGCCTTGAGACACATCCGGATCCATTACTTTTATATTCTCGTGAAATTAGTGTAATGAAAAGGACACTCACTGGACGAGAGCTCAGGAAACTCTGAATCTAAGCCTGGGATTGCAACCTCATCTTTGTAGAACCTGGGCCATCAACGCCTTTGTAACTATATTTAGACTAAAGTGATGTTAAGTGGAGTTTTCTGTATCCATGCCCCCAAATTTAAAGGTAGGGTCACTTGATTAAAGGTTCCTGATGAAGGATAAGACGTGAATATGGTTTAAGGATGGAGTCACAGATGACTCAGAGCAGGGTCGGTGCCCCCTGACTTGTTTGGGAAAGCAGTGCCAAAGGTTTCCATTTTTACACTTTAACTGGCTCTCAGGTTTTGAGTGGATGCCAACTGCTCAGAACTAATTTTTCTCCTTTACACATCAAAGTGCTCCTGGTCTATACCCATGTCTTTTCTCTTTTTTTTTTTTTCTTCCCTTCTCCAAAATTCAGAGTGCTTTTTTCAAATTTGAGAAAATGGGCTGTGAAGTCAGAATAGATGAGCTTGTGGACTGATCATGTTCTCCCCACTCCCCAACCCAAATGCATGCTGCCACCAGTGTCTGCAGAGAGGTCCCCAAACACAATCAAGAATCCCCATGCCACCACCTTCATTTCTAGGCACCCCTCGCTCATGCTGTGGCTCTTGCCTCATCTGGTCTCAGCTGTTCCTTCCTGTTATGGCATATCTTTGGGGATCTTATTTCTCCTCTGTGTTTTCAACCCTCTCTCTCTTTTAGCTCCTTTCCATAGCCTGGATTCAACTTTCTTTTCTTTTGAGATGATATCCTTCCTTTCGTTCTGCCTTCCACGTAGACACGTAGACATTACCCTACACCTTCCCATCACCTGCAGACTTCTTCAGAGTTGAGAGGCACTGGGCTTTATCTCCCATTTTCAGCTCCTCTAATGTTCATGAAGATGGTCCCTTCCTCACCCAATAAAGCTGCTCTTTCTTAAATGAACAAAAACCATCTCATCACCAGACCCACTGGACACTCCATGTCTCCAGTCGTCCCCCATTTCAGCTGTCAGTTTCGGTGACTCTCTGAACAACTCTCTCCTCCCAGAATTTCCCCTACTTCTCTTCCTTTGTCATCTCCTTTGCAGGCTCTGGGTGACTTTTCTTCCTCTCTTGGATCCTTAAACATTATATAATATTCTACAGGGTTACTCGCTGACCCTCCATTTTTCTTTCCTGACATCATACCCAAGGGCTTTTTGTCCTTTCCCATGACTTTAACTTCTACTCATTTGCTGATTATGCCCGAAGTTGATACTTTGGGCATAATCAGCACGACCTCCTATTGAGGTAGTGTGGGACCCACACCCAGTAACATACAGTGTATGATCATTTTGGCGCTTCTCAGACACAGCATGTACACATAAGGGCGAATTTTCCCTTAAACCTACATGTTCTTGTCTAGTTAACCTTCTGGTTATAAGCCATGCCACTCACCATCAAAACCAGTAACGTTTCAAAGCCATCTGAGTGCTCCTCTTTTCCCCCACTTCACACCTGATTCAAAGCTAACTCATATGTAGTTTAACTCTCAGATGATCTCTGGTATCTTCCTCCTCTTCTTCCTCTCCATCCTCGCTGCCACGGTGATGATCTCAGTAACCATTTTGATGGCTCATCTCCCTTGGCCACCCCCCATGCCAATACAGTCTCTGCCTGTCCTCCTAAATTGAGGGATTGAGCCCTGGGAGGCTGACTACTATGTGGGCTCTTCTTCTATTTTTAATACTTATCTATCTGTTTGGCTGCATCGAGTCTTGGTTGAAGCATGTGGGATCTAGTTCCCTGACCAGGGATCAGATCCCAGCCACCTGCATTGGGAGCTCAGAGGCTGAGCCACTGGACCACCAGGGAAGTCCCTGGGCTCTTTCTCTTGAGCTGCATCCCTGGGAGGCACTGGAGGATGATGGGAGTGAGGAGAGAGGTTGGGTTCCTGGGTTCCAGTTTGTTGGCCTCTTTCTAGGGACGTGACATCTCCCGGGGGCCCTCCTTCCATCCTGTTTTCTCCGGGCTCTGACATGGTTCCCTTCTGCCCCTTTCTACTTTGTGCTGGTAACAGATTTTCATTGTTGCTGGTCTCTGATGCTCCCCCCTTTTTTGTGGTTCTTTATATCTACTTACACACCTCTGTAAATAGCCCCTGCAGTAAAGTGTCTTCCGCTAAACCGTTCAGGTGTGCCACTCTGTTGCCTGCCAGGACTCAGACGGATGCAGCTTTTAACTAGTGTCTGTCTTTAGCTCTACATACCTTCATTCCCTCCTCCACCCTCTTAATGCAGAACGAACTTTTACAACATGAACCTGAAATCACCTACCTGCTTAAAACCCCACAAGGACTTCCTCTGCTCCAAGAATGAGAATGAAGCCATCTATGGCAAACACTGTCCTCTACGACCTGCAGCTTCTCCAGTCTTCTCCCACACCAGCTACCCCTTCTTAGGATGGAAGTAGTGAAGGCTAAGTGTTCATGACCCAAGTGAGTAAGGAAAGCCCTGAGCTTTGGAGAGACTGACTCTGGCCATGCTCTGTGTGACCTGCTGGTCCTTCTCTTCCAGTGTTCCCCCCAGGTGAACCAATAGGTTTTTTTTTTTTTCTTCAGATTTTTCCACCTAGGTTAGTATCCAAGAAAAGGAATGAAAATGAGAAAGATTGCTTTTCCACCCGCCCCCCTGACCCCAGTGGGATGACTTTTTTTTTCCCCCCTTGGAAGATGTTAAATTGGTAATAAGGCATATTTTATTTTTCACAAAAACAAGAAGGACGAAATGAGGGTTACTTATAGAAGCTCGAGAGAGAGAGATTTTTGTCCTCTATGCAATAACCTCTGAATAGATCAAAGAAACATTTTTGTCTACCTCTGTTCCTCTCTTCTTTCTTTCTGCTTTTGTTTTCACTCATTCCATCTTTCTCTCTTTCTATTCTTCATGTTTCGTTTAGCATCAATATGTGGACATGACATGTTTTCCTACATGATATGAAGTATATTTAGATTTTTAAACTCATTGATTTAATTTATGTGGAGTGGGAACGAGGGAGAAGAGTAATTTTCAAGCCCATTGATAGGAGGCTGGAGTCATTGTTCTCATTTGAAATATTCCTTTGAGAATCCAATGGAGAGGATTATGTAATTTCTTAAGTGGATCTTCATATTTCAGGAAGGGTATTAATTTTCCTAAGGGAGTGAATCTCATGCTGGATCATTCCTTTCAGCAACTCCTGCCTGCCTTCCCCCCCCACTGTCCTCCACTCTCAGATCTTGTGTTTTCCCCATTTAATTTGCTGAGGTCTGGCTGTTGGGTGATTGATTGGAGATTTCAGAGAAGCAGGGACTCTGAGTGGTGGTGATATAAGTAATGACAATGTTGGGTTGTTTCCTGATCCATAAAACAAGCAAATAATTTCTGTGACCTAATTGATCTCCTGNTGTCCTTTCCCATGACTTTAACTTCTACTCATTTGCTGATTATGCCCGAAGTTGATACTTTGGGCATAATCAGCACGACCTCCTATTGAGGTAGTGTGGGACCCACACCCAGTAACATACAGTGTATGATCATTTTGGCGCTTCTCAGACACAGCATGTACACATAAGGGCGAATTTTCCCTTAAACCTACATGTTCTTGTCTAGTTAACCTTCTGGTTATAAGCCATGCCACTCACCATCAAAACCAGTAACGTTTCAAAGCCATCTGAGTGCTCCTCTTTTCCCCCACTTCACACCTGATTCAAAGCTAACTCATATGTAGTTTAACTCTCAGATGATCTCTGGTATCTTCCTCCTCTTCTTCCTCTCCATCCTCGCTGCCACGGTGATGATCTCAGTAACCATTTTGATGGCTCATCTCCCTTGGCCACCCCCCATGCCAATACAGTCTCTGCCTGTCCTCCTAAATTGAGGGATTGAGCCCTGGGAGGCTGACTACTATGTGGGCTCTTCTTCTATTTTTAATACTTATCTATCTGTTTGGCTGCATCGAGTCTTGGTTGAAGCATGTGGGATCTAGTTCCCTGACCAGGGATCAGATCCCAGCCACCTGCATTGGGAGCTCAGAGGCTGAGCCACTGGACCACCAGGGAAGTCCCTGGGCTCTTTCTCTTGAGCTGCATCCCTGGGAGGCACTGGAGGATGATGGGAGTGAGGAGAGAGGTTGGGTTCCTGGGTTCCAGTTTGTTGGCCTCTTTCTAGGGACGTGACATCTCCCGGGGGCCCTCCTTCCATCCTGTTTTCTCCGGGCTCTGACATGGTTCCCTTCTGCCCCTTTCTACTTTGTGCTGGTAACAGATTTTCATTGTTGCTGGTCTCTGATGCTCCCCCCTTTTTTGTGGTTCTTTATATCTACTTACACACCTCTGTAAATAGCCCCTGCAGTAAAGTGTCTTCCGCTAAACCGTTCAGGTGTGCCACTCTGTTGCCTGCCAGGACTCAGACGGATGCAGCTTTTAACTAGTGTCTGTCTTTAGCTCTACATACCTTCATTCCCTCCTCCACCCTCTTAATGCAGAACGAACTTTTACAACATGAACCTGAAATCACCTACCTGCTTAAAACCCCACAAGGACTTCCTCTGCTCCAAGAATGAGAATGAAGCCGTCTATGGCAAACACTGTCCTCTACGACCTGCAGCTTCTCCAGTCTTCTCCCACACCAGCTACCCCTTCTTAGGATGGAAGTAGTGAAGGCTAAGTGTTCATGACCCAAGTGAGTAAGGAAAGCCCTGAGCTTTGGAGAGACTGACTCTGGCCATGCTCTGTGTGACCTGCTGGTCCTTCTCTTCCAGTGTTCCCCCCAGGTGAACCAATAGGTTTTTTTTTTTTTCTTCAGATTTTTCCACCTAGGTTAGTATCCAAGAAAAGGAATGAAAATGAGAAAGATTGCTTTTCCACCCGCCCCCCTGACCCCAGTGGGATGACTTTTTTTTTCCCCCCTTGGAAGATGTTAAATTGGTAATAAGGCATATTTTATTTTTCACAAAAACAAGAAGGACGAAATGAGGGTTACTTATAGAAGCTCGAGAGAGAGAGATTTTTGTCCTCTATGCAATAACCTCTGAATAGATCAAAGAAACATTTTTGTCTACCTCTGTTCCTCTCTTCTTTCTTTCTGCTTTTGTTTTCACTCATTCCATCTTTCTCTCTTTCTATTCTTCATGTTTCGTTTAGCATCAATATGTGGACATGACATGTTTTCCTACATGATATGAAGTATATTTAGATTTTTAAACTCATTGATTTAATTTATGTGGAGTGGGAACGAGGGAGAAGAGTAATTTTCAAGCCCATTGATAGGAGGCTGGAGTCATTGTTCTCATTTGAAATATTCCTTTGAGAATCCAATGGAGAGGATTATGTAATTTCTTAAGTGGATCTTCATATTTCAGGAAGGGTATTAATTTTCCTAAGGGAGTGAATCTCATGCTGGATCATTCCTTTCAGCAACTCCTGCCTGCCTTCCCCCCCCACTGTCCTCCACTCTCAGATCTTGTGTTTTCCCCATTTAATTTGCTGAGGTCTGGCTGTTGGGTGATTGATTGGAGATTTCAGAGAAGCAGGGACTCTGAGTGGTGGTGATATAAGTAATGACAATGTTGGGTTGTTTCCTGATCCATAAAACAAGCAAATAATTTCTGTGACCTAATTGATCTCCTGGGATAGAAGTGATTTTTAAAGTGTATTTTCTTAAAGGAAATGTCAGTATGCACGAAAATCTGGCAGAGAGTATTGAATAATAAAGTAGAAATAAACGGGAAGATTTAAAGCCAGAAAAAGGACATGCATTTAGAGAAAGCTCTGGGTTGGTTAAAGCTTTGTAGTCCCTCGACCAGTTGGGGGGGCAGGGGCGGGTGTGCAAAACAGTAGGCTCATGAAACCAAGACTGTATGACATTGGACTAATGATTTAAATTCACTGCACCTCAGTCTTATCTCTGAAACAAGGGGAAATAGTCTACCACATGTACTTATTGTGATGAGTTAATAAAAGAGAGAGTCTAGAAAAATGTCTAATAGAGTACAAAGCCTGAATGCTCACTAAATGGATAAATGATGGCTCTTGCTCTGTTCTGATGGCTGTTTTCATCACTTTTCTTTGGACATTTTTGAGCTTCTCAATGTCGTCTGTATCTATGCTTTTTATGTCAATTTGGTCTCAATCCTTTTATGCCTAATAGTGCATTAACTTTCCCACCATGTTAGCCTTCAGTTTAAAGCATTTATAGTGGCCTCTTTTCTTCTTATAAAACCTTTAATATATAAATGCTCCAAAAGCCAATAGTTTGGTCCTTTAACACAAATTGTGTTTTGAGAAAGAAGGATCATGCTTGCCTTTAAGATTATGATTTTGTAATAAAAAATGACTCCTAGCAACAATCCTGGACCATTTTCAGTGTTGTTAGAGATGAGGTCTCCATATAAAATCATAAATTTTGGTATGAGAAGAAACTGAATAACTGGGAGTCTGAAATACTGACCTAACAAGGGGTTTTCATTCGTGATATATTTAGATAGGAGAAAACAGATTATCTGTCCTGAAAAGCCCATCACGAACTCAAAAAAATAAATAAGTAAAAATGTTCATTGAAAGGTCTTTTTCACAATAAGAGGTAGCATTTTAAATAACATGTAAACAGGGATTTCCCTAGCAGTCCCGTGGTTAGGACTTCACCTTTCAGTGCCGGGGGTGTGGTTTCAATCCCTTTTCAGGAGCTAAGATTCCACACGCCTCATGGCCATAAAACCAACCAAAACATAAAACAGAAACAGCATTATAACAGATTCAATAAAGACTTAAAAAATGGCCCACATAAAAAAATCTTTGAAAAAACCTTCATAAAAAGTAAAAATAAATATAATTATTAAAAATAAATAACATGTAAATAGTAGGTGTTTAATACGTACTTTTAAAATTAATGCTCAGTGTGCAAGTAATTATTTATGTAGCCCACTGGAAGTATATCCATATAGGGCTGGAAGCACTTTTCTAAAAATGTGTGGGAAACTTCTTTGAGCTATTTGCAATGATAGTATAAGGAACTTTGACCATTTTTACATGTACTGTTCAGTTTCGTTAAGTTGTACAAATTGTTGTCCAGTCAGTCTCCAGATTTTTTCATCTCGCAAAACTGAGACCTTATCCCTATTAAACAACAGCTCACCAATTCCCCCAGTCTTTGGCAAATGCCATTCTTTGTGTACATTACCATTTAGGTATCTCTTATAAGTGGAATCATATAGTAGTTGACTTTTTGTGACTGGTTTATTTGGTGTGTGTAATGTCTTCAAGGTTCATCCATGCTGTAGCCTAAATCTGAAGGCTGAATAAATACTCCATTGTTTATATGTACCGTGTTTGAGTATCCGCTCATCTGTTGATGGACACTGAGCTGCTTCCGGTGTCCACTTGTTCCAGTTGCTTCATGGCTGTTGTTCATAGCGCTGCTATGAACTTGGATGTGTAAATACATCTTTCAGATTCTGCTTTCAATTCATACACACACACACACACACACAGACACACACAGACACACACACACACACATGCACACACACCCAGGAGTGGAATTGTTGCAGAATGTGGTAATTCTATTTTTAATTATTTTGAGGAGGCTGTATATTATTTTATATGGTGACTGCACCATTTTATATTTCCACCAACAGTGTACTTTTATTTCCCCACTTCTCAACATCACTTATTATTTTCTAGTTTTTGATAGTGACCATCCTGATGGATTTGGAGTAGTATTGTATTGTAGTTTTGGTTTGCACTTCCTTAATGATTAGTGACATTGGGCATCTTTTCATATGTTTATTGGCCATTTGTATATCTTCTTTGACAAAATGTGTATTCGAGTCTTTCCCCATTTTTCAATCAAGTTGTTTGTTTTTGTTGTTGTTGAGTTTCAGTAGTTCTTTATCCTGTATATAATCCCTTATCAAATATATGATTTACAAATATTTTCTCCCATTCTGTGGGTTGCCACTTTACTCTCTTGATTATAATTTTTGCATAGAAGTTTTAAATTTTGATATAGTTCAGTTTCTTTAATTTTTAGAATTATTTTTTAATTTTTTTAAATAAGTCTTCATATAGAATGAATGACTATAGAGTTGTATTATAATACCTGTAGTTCATTGTTGTTTGTTATGGTAAAGAAGTAACATGGAAATATTTAATAGCTCCTTATCACAATATGATAGCATTTTTAAGAAGTATAGTACTTATTTTCATCTCAAAATTTGTATGAGGAATTCCTGCAATTAAGAGCAAGAATTTAGACAAGGTTAACTTTCTGGAAAAGATAGATAAGATAAAAATAAATAATAAAGCAATATTTCAAGAATATCTGAGTTATTCTAAACAGATATTACTATTTAAACTACTACTACTATTCAGTGACAGGCAAGGCCACGTATCCTGTATCCTGATAGGCATTCAGTTGTCTTAGACAAAACAGGTCCATGCTATTTATGGACTATTCATCACCAGGTTCTCACCTGGGGTTGGTTATTCAGTCTTTCTCAGCCTTTGGAAGAAAGTTGTCTGTAAAATATGCATGTATAGTAAAAGCCAATGAGTTCTGAGTTTGACCTTTATTCTAGCCAAGGTTTTTCAAACAATACTTAGGCCACCTGATGTGAAGAACTGACTCATTGGAAAAGATCCTGATGCTGGAAAAGATTGAAGGCAGGAGGAGAAGGAGACAACAGAGGATGAGATGGTTGGATGGCATCACCGACTTGTTGGACATGAGTTTGAGCCAGCTCTGGGAGTAGGTGATGGACAGGGAAGCCTGGCGTGCTGCAGTTCATGGAGCTGCGAAGAGTTTGACACGACTGAGCGACTGAACTGAGCTGAACTGATAGTCAGGGATTTTTCAATATGCGTGTTGAAACTGACCCTCTGTTTTACCAGAGAAAATGTATTAATAGCCCATGAAAAAGAGCCTTATGTGATTAATGTGCAAGAACTTACAGGGAACCTAAGAGGTAAGCTGAGTTGTGGGTGCATGGATATTTCTTTTAACTTTAATGTATTTGTTTCTTTAAACTTTACATATATATATGGTTAAACTTATATATATATATATAACAATTTTATACACACATGTAGACATAGACTCATTTTGGATAGTTCATAGATATGTTAAATTTCACAATTAAAAATGAATAGCTTTACATGAAGTTCTGTTTGGAGTGAGGATTATAAACATTTTATGTAGCTTAGTCATTTGCCACTGGAAAGAGTGGTTTTATGGCTCAAATTCTATTTTATTTTCTTAGATGTATTGTGAATTTTCAACCATACAGTAAAAGATGAAATTTGAAAAGAAACAAGAAGATACCTAGTAATATGTTAATAAAAATGAAGAGGACTTATAAATAATACCTTTAAAATTCAAATGCAGCTTTAAGAATTTCTCTCGTGAGGTAATCCGTTTTTCTTGGATGTAGGCATCTTCTTTGTTGTTGAGTTTGAGATTTAAGATGATGGATTAAATGTTTCTTGACTGTCTTTGTGCTCTGTGCTCTGTAAGTGAAAGATTGTGCTTATTTACACTTTAAGAAGTATCATTTCTTAGGTTGGAAATTTAATCAAATTTTAAATTGATTACAAAGATCAGCCTATCTGGGAAAACTGAGGCTGGATTTTTTTTTTTTTTATGACAAAAGCAAAAAAAAAAAAATCAGTTTTCTAAATACAGCTTTGGTATATTTTCATGATATTCCTAATTTCCAATGATTTCATCTACCCAATGCTTGTATTACTTGAGCTAGATAAATTCTTGAATATATTTTCACCTATTTTTGGATAGGATTGAAATTATTAAGAAATTGAAAGCTTCTCTGCAGTCTCTGACAATATGTCTAGCAATATTTCTACTTCTCTGAGATTTATATCTAGAGCCAAGTGAATCTTGGCTAGCTCTCTTTGCCTTGTACACCGAGCATGTCAGGGGTCATTTTCTGTGGCTTACAAGTAATCCAAGAAAAATAGGTCCCAGCATCGATATCATCTGAAATATTTCAACCTGAGAATTTTTAGATACTTCCATTGCTTCTTTCATCTAAGGATTTGCAGATATCTTTCCTATGAGGAGGTGCTGTTGGGGAAAGCAGAATGCCAACTGATATTTTTAAATTTCTCTATCTTTTAAAGATTGTTAGACTATTTCTTTAGATGATTAATTACAGAGTAAGTTTGTTCTGTGTTGCTTTCTTAAGTTATGATTGTATGAGTTCATTTCATTAAGGTCTCTTCATTTTCAGTCAAAATGCCCTGTTTAATGATTAAAACTTTTAATAGAAAAATTGGAATTGATAATATATATTTCTAAAAGCTAGGATGAAGTGTATATCTCATGAGATCATTTATGGGTTCAGTTACACTGGTTTTTTTGCCAGAAGAACCACATGAGCTATCCAGAATTTAATCAGGTAACATTTAAAATATCTGTACGGCTGTGTGGTCCAGATAATATAAATGACTGAAGAATTATTGCCATATTCAGAAGTCTTTAGGGAAGAAGACATTTATATATCTCAAGATTCAGATGCATTCAAAATCTGATCAGGCCATCAGCCATCATCACTCTCTGTGTGAGTGTTTCAAACTTTTTTAGTAGAAGAAAAAAGCTAGGTCATGCCATAACTGAATTTACTCTTATGGGGCAATGTGTTTTTTCACACTCAATGGTCATTGATGAAGCTGTTGATATAGTGACCATGTGGAATTCAGTGCCTCTTATAAGATAGACCAAAAAAATACCATGATAGCCCTGATCAAAGGAACAGGTCAAAAGGAATCACAATCAGGCCGAGAAAGCAAACATCTTTCTACTCTAAGAAGATATGGAATTAAAATATAAGTGTTTAAAAGAATCAAGACCAGAATATTAATATTTGTGTTTTAAGGATAATTTATGCATATTTGGTAATTTTCAGACCTGTAACTTAAAGATTGCTTACCAGAGTTACAGTTCAATAATTCTACTTTACAATGTATAATCATGTAAAGCTAGGATTTTGACCATAAACCTCATTAAATTTATATTTTCCATTAGAATATTTAAAATAAAGTTTCTGGCATTTGTAAAGTTAGGTTATGAGAACTACTTTAATACTTAGGGAGGCTCTTCATTCAAGCATTTGTAACACTTAAAACAGAATAGACATATTAGTTGCTAACAAGCATCATTCAAGGTCATCCTGAGATCAGTTTCCAAAGTGTGTCTTGGTACCTTATGGAGTCCCAGAGGTGCTCTAGGGGTTTCATGTGGTCAAAACTATTTTCATAATAGTGCTAAGAATATGTACTTCAACATTATAAAGGCCATATATAACAAACCCACAGCTAACATACTCAACACTGAGAAGCTGAAAGCTTTCTCTAAGATCAGTAATGAAAAAAGAATGCCTACTCTTACACTTTTATTCAATGTAGTACTAGAAGTCCTAGTCAGAGCAAATAGGCAATAGAAAATAAATTATACCCTGTGTTCCAAGATTGGGACATACATGTGTATTATTTTGTTTGGAAAATCTCCAGATTGCACTAGTGGTAAAGAACCTGCCTACCAGTGCAGGAGACATAAGAGACATGGGTTCGATCCCTGGATCAGGAAGATCCCTTGGAGGAGACCATGGCAACCCACTCTAGTATTCTAACCTGGAGAATCCCATGGACAGAGTAGCTCAGCAGGCTATAGTCCATAGAGTCGCAGAGTTGAACACAACTGTAGTGACTTAGTGTGATTAGATTGACTAGTTTTCTGTGATTATGGTTTCAGTGTGTCTGCCCTCTGATGCCCTCTTGCAACACCTACCGTCTTACTTGGGTTTCTCTTACCTTGGACGTGGGATATCTCTTCACGGCTGCTCCAGTAAAGTGCAGCCGCTGCTCCTTACCTTGGATGAGGGGTATCTCCTCACCCCCACCCCTCCTGACTTTGAATGTGGAATAGCTCCTCTAGGCCCTCCTGTGCCCAAGCAGCCACAGTTCCTTGGATGTGGTATTCCTCCTCCCAGCCACTGCCCCTGGCCTCCGGCAAGGGATAGCTCCTCCTGGCCACTGCCCCTGGCCTCATACATGGGGTAGCTCCTCTCAACTGTTCCTGCACTATCGCAGCCTGACACTCTTGGCCACCGCCCCTGACCTCAGATGTTGGGTAGCTCCTCCTGGCTGCTGCCCCTGTCCTCAGATGTGAGGTAGCTCCTCTTGGCCGCCACCCCTTGGGCATGGGGTCCTCCGGGCTTCTGCCCCTGACCTNGACGTGTCTGAGTGAACTCTGGGAGATGGTCATGGATAGGGAGGCCTGGCGTGCTGCAATTCATGGGGTCGCAAAGAATTGGATACGCCTGAGCGACTAAACTAAACACTTGTCAGGCAAATCCTCACAGCAGCCTGGGTATACTATTGTGATCCTGTTTAGAAATGAGAAACTAGTCTTTGAAAGGAAAAATACTTGCGTAAGTCCACAGGTAAATGGCAGCACTCGTATTCATATCCATCTGTCCAGTTTCTATACGCCAACTCTGTGCTTCTGTTAAAAACTTGAAAGTTCACTTTTAAAAACGTGCTCTGAATAATAAGTTTTTTATCAGCAGAGTATAAATCATGCCTTAATTTACCCTCTCCTGTTAACTTTTGTACAAGAAAATAAATTTCAGTTTTATCTTATTTACCGTTTAAAGCATTGAAATTTCCTAAATGTATGTAATGGAAGGAAAGAAAACAAAGTTTGCTTATTGAAAAAAAAAACTATAAATTGTAACCTTAATTATTATCCATTATACACTCTTATCCTAATTTTACAGCATAACTTCCAAGAATATAGTATCTCATGAACAGATACTCCATTAAGCCTTGGCTAAATCTAAAGTTCATAAGTGAAATTTTTTGCATCAGAGAAATTTTAAGGTGGGTTGTAGACAAAATTCTTTAACATGGCAAATTTGGAAAGATCTACGTAAAACTTACCTGGTGGGCTTCTGTGGTGGCTCAGATGGTAAAGAATCTGACTGTAGTACAGGAAACCAAAGTTCAGTACCTGGGTGGGGAAGATCCCCTGGCAAAGGGAATGGCTGCTCACTCCAGTATTCTTGCCTGGAGAATCCCATGGACAGAGGAACCTGATGGGCTACAGTCCATGGGGTCACAGAGAGTCAGACACAGCTGAGCAACTAACATACACACAGACCTAAAACTCATCATCAATAGGTTATAATTAAGAAGTTTATGGTATTGATGTTGATGACAATGGAGAAAATTTTAATACTATCGAGGATGAAGAATTCTAAGTACAATTTATAAAACTCAAATTTATGTACACTGTGCAAATGCTCATTCATAAAACGACTTAACCCCTGGGTCATAGAGCTAGGATGGCTCTTATGGCTTTTCTAATCTGGATCTCTGCTTTTTTCATCTCTTCTTGAACCTAGCAGTAAATGTCTCTCTCTGCTTAAAGATATTCAGAAATGGAAACACCATGCCTTTTGTGATCATAAATCTCAGTATTTTATCTTGTCAAAGGGACAGTCACAATTTTTGCTGCCCTAGCTTTCTTAGAAGGGAGACTCTTAAGAAACATATGTCAGATTTCCAATTTTATATTCATTGATATGTCACAGATATAATCCACAAACCAGTTAGCAGCTGTTGCTTAATTTTTGTTAGGTAATTTTGCTAATTTATAGATAACTGTAAGTGTGAATTTTTTTTGTATTGTATTGCCACTTCCATAAATCAAAAATTCAGTACTTGTTGAGTTTTGCAAAGACCTCTTTATGATTTAGAACTTTTCCTTAGATCAGAAAATATTTTGTTTCTTATTGTGTAAACTTGTGCTCTCTTTTTCAGATAAGAAAAAAAGCAATCAAACCCACAGATAAACAGAAAACCTAGCCTATTCCTCATTGCCTGTCAAACTCACTCTTCATTATGTACTGAGAAATGTCAACCCAGAGAGGGTCCCGTTCACCATCCCCAAAGAAATTACTTTTCTTTTCTCTTTTTTTCTTCTCCATCATTTCCTTTCCCATTCCCTGCAGGATACACTTAAAGGAACGCTGTTGTCTCATACTTGTTTTTCTGTACCCATCTTGAAATTTACTCCCTACTGTGTTTCCTTGTTCGGTGATATGGATTCACTCACCAAACAGCAATGTGCAGTCACACTGCGGGGAAAAGTCCCAGGTCTGGAGCCTTATGGTCCAGGTTCAAACCCTTCCCGCACCACTTGAGTCCTCCTGAGGAAGCTGCCTAACTCTTCCAGACCTTGGCTTTCTCTTCTGACTTACAGGAATGATAATCACAGTATCCTTGACATCAAGTTATCATGAGAAATAGGGGAGGTAATTTATGAAAACCATCTGGAATATGTTAAGTTCTAGATATACACTCTTTGTTTGTTTTTGGATATAAACTCAAGATTAGGTTATTGCTACCTAAAACCATTGGCTTCCCTGGTGTTTCAGTGGTAAAGAATTTGCCTGCCAATGCAGGAGACGTGGATTCAACCCCTAGGTTGATTCCTTGGAGAAGGAAATGGCAACCCACTCTAATATTCTTGCCTAGGAAATCCCATAGACAGAGGAGGCTGGTGGGCTACAATCCATGGAGTCACAAAGAGCTGGACATGACTTAGTGACTAAACAACAACTTAAGACAATATTGCAGAATAGGCAAATGTGATTTGCAGTTTGCTCTCGTCATCTTAGTACAACACTTCCAACACTTCCTGGGTGACTTAAGCAGGAAGTGAAGAAGTGATGTGACATTCACATAGCCTATGATTTTGCTAAGCCAAGTTCAAATTGCACTGACCTCACAAACAAAGGCTAAAGGTTCACTCCTCTTACAATCTTTTCTGCCTGTTACAAATTATCTCTGAGGAGTAACTTATGACTTGGAGAAGAACAAGCAATTTCCACTGCTGTGATTTTTAAAAAATAGAATTAAGACAATGTGCAACTTTATGTGTATTTAAATATAGGGTTTGTAGTTATAGAAAAATGAGGATCACACAGATAATGTATTTTTTAAATCTCTCAGCCTCAGAATGACATAATATAACCTATTTCAATCACTGTCAGTCTCATACATGCACACAAAGGTGAAGCCTAAGTAGTTCCAGGGTTCAAAATGAGTAATGTTAGCTGCTAAAAGGTCTGTAAGTATAAGAGAAATGAAAACAGACAGACCATAAGGGGAGGAAGAGCCAGTGTCTGTCACTGTGTATGTGTGTATCTATATATGTATCTGTCTTTGTCTCTCTCCCTGTCAGTCTTTCTGTGTATGTTTCTTACTGTCTGTCTCCTTCTGTCTCATGCTGTTTCATTCTGTCTCTTTCTGTCCTACACATGTGTACAGATACACATATTAATGACTCTGATTATTCAGAAATGTGATATCATGACAGCAATAATCAAGAAAGATTGGGACTTCCAGGGTGGTACAGTGGTTAAGACTCCACCTTCCAATTCAGCGGATGTGGGTTTGATCCCTGATCAGGGAACTAAGATCTCATAAGCCTCAAAAAATTTAGTCACTCAGTTGTGTCTGACTCTTTGCAACCTCATGGACTGTAGCCCACCAGGCTCTTCTGCCCATGGGATTCTCCAGACAAGAATATGGGAGTGGGTAGCCATTTTCTTCCCCAGGGGATCTTCCTGACCCAGGGATCAAACCCGGGTCTTCTGCATTGCAGACAGGGCCTTTACTGTCTGAGCCACCCATGGAAGTCCATATGCCTTGAGGAATGGCCAATAATTAAAGAAAGATGCAGTATGCTATGTAAGTGAAATGGGTAAGAATAGGGAAGTGAAGTATCCCTTTATCTGGCTGGTGCTTTTTTCAAGATCAAGTTTTGTATCTCAAACTGACTAGTTACATGTCAAAAACTAGTTTCTCATGAGTCTGACTTATGAAGCAATGCACAAGCTGGGGAAGTGGCCACTTACCTGAAAACAGTTTTGCAACCATATAAATCCCTTGCAACTGTTTAGTTTTAAAGGATGCAACAAAACATCAATTAGATAATATTCTTTGAATAAACAAGCAAAAGATGCAAAAGAACAATATTATCTATGACATTTTTGACAAAATAAAAATCTGCGTTTAAAGATTCATCATGTTATGTTTATCGGATAGTGATTGTCAGTCATGCTAGGAAGATATGGAAATAATTGCTATAATTTTAATGCTTATTCAATTCACAGAACAGGCTTATACTAGGCCCAGGAAATATAAATCTTTAATTAGGTTCCACATTCTTTTTAACCTGTACCTCAGATTTCCCGTAATTCTTACCACCCCTGTAGGTTATCACAATGCCAACCTGTTACCTCATCCAACAAAACTTGTATCCTCTCAGTATACCTCTGTGATTAAAGGAAAACAGTGTGCTTAAAAAAAAAAAAAGTTTATTTGGCTGCATCAAGTCTTGGTTGTTGCACCTGGAATCTTTGATCTTCGTTGTGGTGTGAGAACACTTAGTTGTGACATATGGGTTCTAGTTCCCTGACCAGGGATTGAACCCAGGCCTCCTTCATTGGAAGCGTAAAATCTTAGCCACTGGACCACCACAGAAGTCCCAACAGTGTGCTCTAATACATACAAAGGTGGAATATTTCATGGGTTATAGCGGTATTTACATTTAGAGTATTTTTGAATCCCTAAATGAGTGCCTGATTGCCAGAAATTTACGTAATCTTTTTCAAGGCAATGAAGGTTTCAAACATAGCAGAATTAATGTATTATAAAAAGCAAGATGGAATACAAGGTTTTATATTCAAATAAAAATGCTCTACTGTTAGTTTGAAAAGTATTCACTTCTTTCTAATATCAAGATGGGAAAAGTCAATATTTGTTTTTAAGTGTTATTCATTATTTGGTTGACTATTTCCTAAATAAGTTATTATTGCTGGCTCTTAACAACAAATAGAGGTTTTGTGTGTTTGTTTGTTTTTAATTATAATGTAATTGGCTTACAGTGCTGTGTTAGTTTCAGGGGTACAGCAAAGAAGTTCATTTACACATATATATGAATGGATAAAGACGAGCTATATATAATGGAGTATTACTCAGCCATAGAAAAGAATGAAATAATGCCGTCTGCAGCAACATGGATGGACCTAGAGATTATTATATTAAATGACATCAGACAGAGAAAGATATCGTACAATATTGCTTATATGTTAAATCTAAACTGTGACACAAATGAACTTATTCACAAAACAGAAATAACTGATGGACATAGAAAACAAAGTTATGATTAACAAGTAGAGTTTTGTTAGAGTCTTAATTTTTTTCTTATCTTTCCTGTGACTTTGGTGAGAGTGATCCCATAAAAATGGCTGTAACTAGCATGAGACCATTTCTGTGAAATCCAGATGGACCTTTCTAAGGGAAGACAGGGTCCCCTCCATGCTGTCAGCCATCAGCCAGAAATAAGCTCCTCCCCTGGCCCAGACCTGGGGTGCCCTCCAGGTGGAAGAAGTGACACTTCCTTCTAGTGGACTCTAATCCAAAAAAAAAATAAATAAAAGAAAGGATCACTGTGCTGTACAACTGAAACTAACATAATATTGTAAATCAACTATACTTCAATTTAATAAGAACTCTTTGCTTCTCTAGCCTTAGGTCTGTAGGCATCCTTTGGACTACTTCTATTTCGTGAAGACTAGGGTAAATCCTTGCTTATTAGAAGGCATTGGTTGTTCAACTACAAACACAGCCCAGGAGAAAATGTAACTTCAATGGATATATTCAGGATTTTAGTCTGGGTACTAACAAATGAACTAAGGAGAGTCAAATGTCTTAAGTGGAAAAAAAGGATGATACTACATGAATAATACAGATAGTTTCCTTACCATATTGCTTATTCCCTCATATAATGGATGGCATCCTTGTGTTCCTACTGTGGGCCCAAACTGAGGGGAATCCTTTAACAGTGTATGCAGGAAACATTTCTTTCCCTAAACTCTGGGAAACCAGGATCTTCTTACATGTCAGTTTATAATGAGATGTTGGAATCCACATACAACTGTTGAAAATGATATCTAAATCACAGTCCAGACTCTTTCTTCATTTTCTTTATCTTCTCCTCCAAGAAACAGTTTAATCTCTTCATTTACATATTTGTGCTTCTGTGTGTTATCTTGTAAAAGTTTAAAAGTATGTTGTTTAAAATGAATGCTCACTGAAATTTTGAAAATAAGAGAAGTTATACACATACCTACACCCACACACAAAAGTATAAAAATACACCATTATTTAGTTCCCAAGTTACAACCACTGTGAACATTTTGATCTGCAAGTTGAACTGTATGAAATTGCTGAAAAGTGACTGTTTTGGACCTGCTTAATCAGCAAATTCATTTGGTTAAACCTAAATTTTCTTTGTTTTTTTAAAGATTATGTGTTTGTTCTTATAAGGTTGTGGACACATTGTCCAGACCACATTATATCTAGGTTTTTTTTTAGATTGAGGGCAGGAGGAGAAGGGGGTGACAAGATGAGATGGTTGGATGGCATCACCAGTTCAATGGATATGAGTTTGAGCAAACTCCAGGTGATAGTGAAGGGCAGGGAAGCCTGGCGTGCTGCAGTCCATGGGGTCGCAAAGAGTCAGACATGACTGAGCACCTGAACAACAGCAAATATAGTGTACTTTTTGCCATGCAACTGCTTTTTTAAAATATATTTTTTAAATGAGATTTTCCTTTAAGGAACTCCTTTATCGGTGTATTTGCTTCCTAGATTAGGGGTCCTGGGCTCCAGAAGGACTGTTATCTGCGGTATGTGTTAAGCATTTACCAACCAAAAGCATTGGTTAAGCTAGTAGGAAAGAAAAGCTATTAATTTGGGACATTTGAGATTTTCTAAACGGTATTTAACAAGAAAAACTCCAGGGAAGCCAGTTAAATATGTTATTTATACCACCAACAATATTATATTTCCTTAGAACAGCTGTACTATAGGAATTGCCAAAATTGTAATTCATCATATCAAAATTGACCTTTCCAAATATTTAAGAGATTGGAATTTTAGCTAAATACAGTTTCAAGAGCTCATTTGGTTTTCAAGAGTATATCTAAGAATGTCATGGTTTCATTTCAAATTGTGGTATTTGAAAATATATATTTCTAAATATTATTATTGAATTTTTTCCTACCCCAGATCTATTCATTTTTGTTTTGCAATGTAGCATGCACTATTCCCTTTTCAGAAAGATAAATATATTTTTCATGATGTTTTGGAGTCTATGAGTTTTGAGAGAAATACTTATCTAGACTCGAGCAAATTCATTTTCAAGCTAGGCTAGACACTGAAGAATGGATCCTTTTTTTTTTTTTTTTTTTCTTGTTCTGAAGTAGAAAAGGATCCTGAGCTGTTTGTGCTAGACAGCATTTACTCTGGTTCCCCTCAGAAAACCTCATTTGGCCAAACAAGATGGGGAAAAACTAGTCAGGATGTATCTACCTTGAGGAGATTCAAAGGCAAGGCTCAGTTTTAACATTTCTAACTAATCCTGTTGTAAAAATAATGATAACATTGTATTTAAGCCAATATTTCCCAGATTTATGTGAGCATCAGATATCTTCCTAGAATCTTGTGGATCTCCTGGGATCGGGTAGAGTGTAAAAATATTGTAAACACCTATAAAGAGTCCTTCGATTGCTTGATTTTGCCTTCTTGAAACAGTGTCATCTTGGTCACTTAAAATCCAGACTGTTAAGATGGCTCTCTACTGTAGTGCCAGCAACGGTTACTTTTTATAAAAATGGTAAAGTGTTGTGTCAAAATTTGACTCTATAATGTATTTAAATATCAATATTTTTAATAAGTATAATATACAACACTGCCCTGGAGGAGGGCATAGCAACCCACTTCTTCTTGCCTGGAGAATCCCATGGACAGAGGAGCCTGGCCAGCTACAATCCATGGGATCACAAAGAGTTGGACACGACTGAAGCGACTTAGCTCACACGCACACGTTCAGCACTGCAAATGATATAGAGTTCTAATGTTAATTTCCATTGTATTCCAGATGCATACACACATACCAATTATAGATAAAATGACTGTGTTGATGGTCCACTGAGATTCCTTGTATATCTGGATTGAATGACTTGTGACAGTCCCCTTTATGTCCCCACACTCTTACTGTTTCATGACAGTATCCCTCAATGCCCTGCTTTCTTGTATCTTCTAGAAGCATTTATAAATCTTCTCAGTTTCTGCCTGCAGTTGTTAAGTTTGTTACTAGCTTGTTTGTTTTATTCCTAAGGAGTCTAATTTAGCTGAAGTTCTCTCTGAGAAATGCCTGCAGTTAAGAGTTGACCAGGCAGGGCCTCATTATTTGCTCTGGCCTTGGCTGTGTGTCTATTTTGGCAGCAGTGTGGACTTCAGGGCATATTTGGGGCACAGAATCCTTACCTACAATCTTGTAGAAGAGACAGACCGATGAATAAATGAGCAGGGATAACTTTTAACTACAGGGAGTTTGGGAGTCTCTGAAGCACCTAGCATCCCAAAGAGCAAATGTGGAGAAGAAAGAAGCTGAGACACGCCAGCAGGGCATCAGGTGTGGAGGATCCTGTCTGACTTGGACAAGAACTCAGACTTAAATAGTATAGGGGGTTTGTTTTCGGGTTATTTTTCCATTTTAAAAAATAAATACGGCCATGTTATCATTTAGCTGTAGTATTTCCCTTCTCTTTTTATAAGGTGCAGTTATTTTTATCATTCCTTTGAGATAAGTTGATGGCTTTAACTTTAGGCTCTGAATGAGAAGACCAAGGCACTGAATGAAGCAACTGCCCAGAGTCCAGGTTAACTTTTGCTGAAGACCCGAAATGGAAATTTCCTGAGTCCTGAAATGAAAAGTGAAAACTGGGAAAAAAGGAAAAGCATTATTCTCTAAACAAGCAAGTTCTAGACATAAAGAAAGATATGCCTTTATTATTATTTTAAATTTTAAGAAATATATATCCACCTTAGATGCTTTAAACTAAGCTAATATAATTACTAATTTATTCACCATATAATCAATTCCAAAGTTTAATTGATGAGTTTGGCTGTGTCATTACCAGGAAGAGATGTTGGACTGCAAATTTGCTAGTGATCCTTTAAGGTGTTTCTCTTATTCCTGATGGAAACACTCCAAAGAATGTGTTGTACTGTACTTAGTCACTCAGCTGTCTCCAGCTCTTTCCGACCCCATGGACTGTAACCCACCAGGCTCATCTGTCCCTGGGGATTCTCCAAGCAAGAGTACTGGAGTGGGTTTCCATGTCCTCCTCCCGGGGATCTTCCCAACCTAGGGACTAAACCCAGGTCTCCTACATTGCAAACGGTTTCTTTACCATCTGAGCCACTTGAGAAGCCCAAGAACACTGGACTGGGTAGCCTATTCCTTCTCCAGGGGAGCTTCCTGACCTAAGAATCAAAGCAGGGTCTCCAAAGAATATCAATTTACAAACCTAAACTCCAGGGATATTTTTTTCTTTTAAAATTGGATCCTTGATACCAAGGGTGTCAGGGGAAGGTGGGATGAATTGGGAGATTGGAGCTGACATATACACACTGCTGCTGTTAAGTTGCTTCAGTCGTGTCCGAACTATGCGACCCCAGAGACAGCAGCCCACCAGGCTCCCCCATCCCTGGGATTCTCCAGGCAAGAACACTGGAGTGGGTTGCCATTTCCTTCTCCAGTGCATGAAAGTGAAAAGTGAAACTGAAGTCGCTTAGTTGTGCCCGACTCTTAGCGACCCCATGGGCTGCAGCCTACCAGGCTCCTCTGTCCATGGGATTTTCTAGGCAAGAGTACTAGAGTGAGGTGCCATTGCTTTCTCCCATATACACACTACTATGTATAAAATAGATACCTAGTGAGAACATATTGTATAGCACAGGAAAATCTACTCAATATTCTGTGATGACCTAAATGGGNGCGACCCCATGGGCTGCAGCCTACCAGGCTCCTCTGTCCATGGGATTTTCTAGGCAAGAGTACTAGAGTGAGGTGCCATTGCTTTCTCCCATATACACACTACTATGTATAAAATAGATACCTAGTGAGAACATATTGTATAGCACAGGAAAATCTACTCAATATTCTGTGATGACCTAAATGGGAAGGAAGTCTAAAAAAGAGTGTGTATATATATATATAACTGATTCATTCTGTTGTACAGCAAAAACTAACACATTTTAAAGCAACTATACTCCAATAAAGATTAATTTTAAAAAACTAAAGATAACAATAATAGTCTTCCAAAAAATAAGTAAAATTGGATCCTTGAAACACTAGAAACACTATAATTTGACCATTCTCTGTAACACTGTTTTGATCAAAAATACAAAATACTCCTTCCTGGTTTTCGTATTCATATTATAACTTAACTTCAGAAAGAGAGAGAGATTCAATGCAGTCCCCTATATTGGGTCTGCTGAAATGTTACCTTAAAAAAAAAAAAAAAAAAGATGGTGGTTAACATTTCCAAGCATCTAAACCCAATCATATCTGGCTAAAGAATAGTATTTTACAGATATTGCATTATTTATGTAATTAAGGAACTCAAGATTGGACCTTTTCCTTTGTTGTGGATTGTTTTGAACTTTTCAAGAATACAGGAAACCCTTTGTTGAGTTAAACATTTTTTAAAATTATGATTTTGTGGGGAAAATAATAGCAGTGACTTTTAAATCAGATTTTTTTTTTTACTGTAGAGCAGCTTACTGAAAGGAGCATTTATCATTTTCACTTCTTACAACACAACTTTTAAAAATCCTTTTTCCAAATAATAGTTATTATTGTTTTCCTGAAATATATTTTTCCAAGGGTTATTTCCATTTCCCCAGGTAGCACTAGTGGTAAAGAATTCAACTGCCAATGCAGAAGCCATAAGAGACACAGGTTTCATCCCTGAGTGGGGAATATCCCCTGGAAAAGGAAATGGCAATGCACTCCAGTATTCTCGCCTGGAGAATCCCATGGACAGAGAGGCCTGGCGGGCTACATTCCATGGGATCACAAAGAGTCGGAAATGACTGAAATGCCTTAGCATATATTTCCATTTTATGACTAAGCTCTGGAACATTGGCCAAAGATTGTTTCCACTCTGCCCTTGGTACAATACTGCCCCTGAGAAACTACAGATAATAAAGAGATTTTGCTGAGAATAACATTTTTCTTTCCAAAAATCAGATAAACTTATTGATTGATCAATAAAGTCCAACTATGATGAGGAAAGTGGGAAACAGAATTGTTAAATCATTTTGATAAGTCACTAACATTATCTACTAAAATAAATGTGATGACCCTAGGACGTATAAATTATAGTTTTAACTATATAAATACAAAAATTAACATACATGTACAGAGACAGTTCAGTTCAGTTGCTCAGTCGTGTCCAACTCTTTGCGACCCCATGAATTGCAGCACACCAGGGCTCCCTGTCCATCACCAANTCATAAACCTCATTCCACAGTTCATCAGGCACTCTGTCTATCAGATCTAGGTCCTTAAATCTATTTCTCACTTCTACTGTAAAATCATAAGGGATTTGAAGACAAGAGAATTATAATTGCTAAATTGTTCCTAATTAAAAAAGAAATGATTCTAATCCCATAAGCATAAGTGGATTAAATAAATTGTGGCATATCCATGTTGAAATGGACTCATCAGTTCTTACAATGCATGTTTTAGAATTGAAAGCTAAAAACCATATGACTATCTCAATAGATGCAGAGAAAGCCTTTAACAAAATTCAGCATCCATTTATGATAAAAACCCTCCAGAAAGCAGGCATAGAAGGAACATATCTCAACATAATAAAAGCCATATATGATATATATGATAAACCCACAGCAAACATTATTCTCAATGGTGAAAAATTGAAAGCATTTCCCCTAAAATCAGGAACAAGACAAGGGTGCCCACTTTCACCACTACTATTCAAGGTAGTTTTGGAAGTTTCAGTCACAGCAATCAGAAAAGAAAAAGAAATAAAAGGAATCCAGATTGGGAAAGAAGAAGTAAAACTCTACTCTTTGCAGGTGACATGATCCACTACATAGAAGACCCTAAAGATGCCACCAGAAAATTACTAGAGCTAATCAATCAATATAGTAAAGTTGCAGGATATAAAATTAACTCACAGAAATCCCTTGCATTCCTATATACTAACAATGAGAAAACAGAAAGAGAAATTAAGGAAACAATTACATTCACCATTGTGATGAAAAGAATAAAATACTTAAGAATAAATCTACCTAAATAAACAAAAGACCTATATATAGAAAACTATAAAACACTGATGAAGGAATCAAAGATGACACAAATAGATGGAGAAATATACCATGTTCATGGATTGGGAGAATCAATATAGTGAAAATGAGTATACTACCCAAAGCAATCTATAGATTCAGTGCAATCCCTATCAAGCTACCAATGGTATTTTTCAGAGAACTAGAACAAATAATTTCACAATTTCTATGGAAATACAAAAAACCTAGAATAGCCAAACGCCGGGGTCCAGCCCCCACAGGATCCAGGGAAACCAGAAGGAGGAACAGCGTTGGCGATTGATTTAGAGAAAGATAAGGACAGAATGTTGAAGATAAGAAAATAGAGGAGAGAAGAAAGGCTGATATTCCTTGGTTTACATAGAAAACCAGTAAAACTTCAAGACAAGAAGTTTGCCCTGTTCACAGAGGCTCCAGCTGCCCTCCTGGTCTCCTGAGGGAGTGACGACGCAAAAACGTCTTCCCGTTCAGGTCTTAGAAACCCAGGCAGATAAGTGAACGCAGGGAGCCTCTATGCTCCAAGGGATCAGCCTGAAAAAAAGAGAGAAAGGGGGAGAGAGAGAGAGAAAAAAAAAGATGGAAGAAAAAACATGAGGTGATCAACCTGCTTCGTTGAGCGAGGCCCAAAAGCTTTATTTTTCAGATGGTACTTTTATACCTTGCCTTATACACAGAGGGAAATGAAACATGCAAGGTCACACAGAGTCAGCCCAAACATTCCAGCAGTTTTGCCCTTATTGAAACCAGGATTTTTTTGCATACCTTTTCCACAAAGGATGTTGTGTACAGTATCTTCTGGGTTTGGAGGCCTGTGAACATTTTATGACCCTCTTTAGATAAAGGCTGCTCAGCCAGAAAACTTATTTGCCCTCAAAGTGTTTTTTTCTTTATATTTCTAATCTATGTCAGCCTCAGAAAATGCCAAACAGAGTCACATTTTTCCACAGAGCAAAGGTGCAGTGAGTTACAAGAAAGAACCAATTAGCTCAAAATTCTGATATGGTTAAATTCAAGGCTACACTTGTTTTTCTTACATTCTCACTATGTTAACTAACGCATTCCCAGGTGCACAGTGGATAAGAGATATGGGAACTTAGCAACAAGCATTGGCCTAATAATGAAATCCTACATCAGCAGTACTCTAATAACTTTTACCTCTTTGAAAGGCTCTATGTTTTAAGATTTCCATGCCTCTCACAGTTGGTGAAAGTCATGAAATAGTAAAACAGACAGATTCTGGTTTTGGAGTAGATGCTAAAGAAAGCCTAGGAAGCCCCTTGAGTTCTGAAGCCTTGCTTAACAGTTCTCTTCCACATGACTTTGTCATGGGTGGGATCTCCCGTGGTGGCTCCTGGCTCCCAAAGCAATTTTGAGAAAGAAGAATGGAACTGGATGAATCAACCTATCTGACTTCAAACTATACTACAAAGCTACAGTCATCAGGACAGTATGGTATTGGCACAAAGACAGAAATATAGATCAGTGAAACAAAACAGAAAGCCCAGAGAGAAATCCATGCACCTGTGGACACCTTATCTTTGACAAAGAAGGCAAGAATATACAATGGAGAAAAGACAATCTCTCTAACAAGTGGTGCTGGGAAAACTGGTCAACCACATTTCAAAAAATGAAACTAGAACACTTTCTAACACCATACACAAAAATAAACTCAAAATGGATTGAAGATCTAAATGCAAGACCAGAAACTATAAAAGTCCTAGAAGAAAATGTAGGCAAAACACTCTGTCATAAAACATAGCAGGATCCTCTGTGACCCACCTCCCAGAGTAATGGAAATAAGAGCAAAAATAAACAAATGGCACCTAATTAAACTTAATGGCTTTTGCACAATGAAGGAAACTATAAGCAAGGTGAAAAGACAGCCTTCAGAATGGGAAAAAATAATAGCAAACAAAGTAACTGACAAAGAATTAATCTCAAAAATATACAAACAGCTCCTACAGCTCAATTCCAGAAAAATAAACGACATAATCAAAAAATGGGCCAAAGAACTAAACAGTCATTTCTCCAAAGACAACATACAGATGGCTAGGAAACACACGAAAAGATGCTCAACATCACTCATTATCAGAGATATGCAAATTAAAACCACAGTGAGGTAGCATTTCACACCAGTCAGAATGGCTATTATCAAAAAATCTCCAAACAATAAATGCTGGAGAGGGTGTGGAGAAAAGGGAACCCTCTTACACTGTTGGTGGGAATGCAAACAAGTACAGCCACTATGGAGTACAGTGTGGAGATTCCTTAAAAAACTGGAAATGTACCTCCCATACAACCCAGCAATCCCACTGCTGGGCATACACACCAAGGAAACCCTAATTGAAAGAGACACATGTACTGCAATGTTCATCACAGCACTGTTTACAATAGCTAGGACATGGAAGCAACCTAGATGTCCACTGGCAGACGAATGGATAAGAAAGCTGTGGTACATATACACAGTGGATTATTACTCAGCCATTAAAGAGAATGCTTTTGAATCAGCCTAATGAGGTGGATAAAACTGGAGCCTATTATACAGAATGAAGTAAGTCAGAAAGAAAAACACCAAAATAGTATATTAATGCATATATATGGAATTTAGAAAGATAGTAACGATGACCCTATATGCGAGACAGCAAAAGAGACACAGATGTAAAGAACAGACTTTTGGACTCTGGGAGAGGGTGAGGGTGGGATGATTTGAGACAATAGCATTGAAACATGTATATTACCATATGTGAAATAGATCACCAGTCCAGGTTTGATGCATGAGGCAGGGTGCTCAGTGCTGGTGCACTGGGATGACCCTGAGGGATGGAAAGAGGGAGGTGGAAGGGGGGGGTCAGGATGGGGGAATACGTGTATACCCATGGCTAATTCATGTCAATATATGGCAAAAACCACTACAATATTGTCAAGTAATTAGCCTCCAATTAAAATAAATAAATAAAATTTTTTAAAAAGCATGTGTTAGATCTACTGGGATGGATGAGGAAGTTGTGCTGCATTGTTTACTGAGATGAGAATATGCATTATAATATAGTGACAGAGAACAGTAAAGGAAATGGTAATTTTGAATGAAAAGAGAAAATACATGGAATGATAAACATCAAATTTAACATCTAAGGGACTGAATTTGGGAGTGAGAATGAGAGGAAATAAAATCATTTTTTCCTTTTATGTAACTTGAGTACAGTTTCATTTATTAAATGAGCTTTATTACTTAGAAAGAAACTATTTTATTATGTATTGTTATACAGGGATAGTAATTTAATTCTGTTTCTAAGTTGCTAGGCAGTGTAGAAATCAGGCTGACAGAGATTGAGATGTAAGAACAAAAAATTAATGACAGAACCAGGGTGAACAGAACAGCTTCCTTCTCCTTAGTATTCTTCCCACTCTGTTAACATAGGTACTTTGGCACTAGAAATAAGTTGATCTCTAAGCATATCCACAGATGCATATATCAACTCGTACATAACCCTGTCTCCACTATGAATAAAAAGGTAAAAATTAATAATTTCTCTGGATAAAAGAAAAAGTGAAAGTTTGTAACCTATGTCTTTTCTTCCTACCTCATTTCTACCAGTTATACAGATTAACTACTTTTTGATCACTCTATCTTACCAATTTAATATTGTGGTGAATCATATGCAATAAATAACCTTCATTCTTTGAATTAAAGATGTAATAGTTCCTACACAATATCCAATGGTATGAGTTGCCTTCAAATTAATTGTATTATGAAAGGAGCTATGGTTTTGGAATGTCCTCATTTGATTTTTATCCTTACACTGAAAGGTGTTAGTTAGCAAAGAGGGATATTTCTCTTTTGGCATCATACATGTTTTACTCAAAGGTCATATTTCATTTTAAATTCACCACTTGGAAGCCAAGGACAAAATTCAGAAATGGTAGGACTTTGGCTAAGTGATTCTTTAATTCTTTTCAGCTTAAACATTCTATAAACTTATGAGTTTTAAGGAAAAGTAGAAGCCAAAACTACAGATAAAGCTCAACATAATCTGTAGGCTTTTGTTCACTGTAGAACTGAATATAACATTGGGAGTGTACTAGTCTAGGGTTGCTATAACAAAATGCCAGACTAGGTAGCTTAACCTACACACATTTCTTCTTTCCTACTTCTGGAGCTTGATGGGTCAAGATCAAGGTGCCATCAGGGTCAGTTTCTGGGGAGGCCTCCGTCCTTGGCTTGCAGACAGTGCCTTGTCAGTGCATCCTCCTGTGGCCTCTTTTTATGCATGGGGTTTGAGGTAGGAGGGAAAGGGAGAGCACATGTTCTCAAGTGTACTCAGGTACTTCTTCTTATAAGGACACCATTCTTGTTGAATTACAGCCACAACCTTAAGATCCTATTTAAATCACATTGGGACTTATAGCTTTAACCTATTACTTTGAGGAAGACACAATTCAGTCCATAACAGGGAGAAAAATAGGCCTGGGATACTATAGGATACTAAAGTTGTATATGTTTCATTTTATGCTATGTTTCTGCTAAGTTTTCACTCCATCTTTTAGTAAAAGCAATAAATTTAAGTGACATTTAACTGCCTTTTCCAGCCAGCAGTCATAATCTTTAAAGTCTAATTTTATAAAGGCATGCATTATTTTGTTAAATTGTTAAAATGTCGTTAACATTTTATGCAGAATATATGCATATATCTTTCTAAAGAGTTATGTTTAAAAGTACGTCTTTTAAAAACTTTTCCTTTTAAAATAACTTTAGTGCGGAAAGAACTGTTTAAATCTAAGTTAGATGTTAGAAGTCATCAGTTTCTATTATTTAACTGCTTCTATAGAAGTATTAGTTGGTTGTTAAATACTTTTTTCTGATTTATAAAAAATCAAAATATAGAAGAACACAAAAATCACATCTAATTACAGAAAGAACCAACAAATAAGCATTAATATTATTGGTGAAATTCCTTTTAGTCACTTTTCTATNTTAAATCTAAGTTAGATGTTAGAAGTCATCAGTTTCTATTATTTAACTGCTTCTATAGAAGTATTAGTTGGTTGTTAAATACTTTTTTCTGATTTATAAAAAATCAAAATATAGAAGAACACAAAAATCACATCTAATTACAGAAAGAACCAACAAATAAGCATTAATATTATTGGTGAAATTCCTTTTAGTCACTTTTCTATGTCCATAGAACAAAATGTGAAATTACAAAGTTTGAGTAATACTCTTCACCCTGTTTTGTGTATCAAGTTGAATTCAGCCTCCAACTTTTATCTCAGCAGTATAAGATTAGGTTTGCTGAAATTGGATTGACAAGTGGTCCTTTTCTACAAATGAGGGTAACATTTTCTTCTCCCATTAAGACTCTCTGCCAAAACTGAAATGGAAAACAATACTTCCCACTTAATTGTCATTTGATACTGCCTTGAATTTCTTGGACTCTTGGTGTAATGAGACTTTATAAGAGTCTCAGTATCCACTCCTGTAGGCCTCAGGCTCGGGGACTTGTAAGAATTTAAAACTATCACCTTGCAAGTCTCAGGCCTACCTAGTCTCTCTGCAGTAAATGGGACTCATTCCACTATTAGTGGCTTCTGGGAGAACACTCAAGAGATCTGGAGTAGGTCTTGGCAAGAGACAGTCTTTAACTTCTTCAGATCCTGTTTTGCTCTCCTCATTCTTAAACGTAGATGCCACTCACCCCCACCCCAGCACACCTCCTCCAAAGGTAAGAGCTTTAATAATCTGACCTGCTACACTATTAACCAGTCCACTTACCCGAGAATACTGAACTTTGCCCATGTTTCCAATCACTGGCTGAGGGCTTATCAGCTTATATGAGCAAACAAGTTGGCTACCATCTTGGTAACAAATATGGAACCTACCCAGACGACTTCTGATACTGTGCTCTCCATCAGCCCAGCCGAGCACAGTGGCCATTCTTCTGGGTTTTTAGTGTCTCCTCAGACATTTGTCAGCTGAAAACAATGTACTGTCTAAAAGCTGAGAATTGTGTTTTGTTGGGCAGACATACTGAGGACTTCAGCCCAGGNGTTCTTTAAAATAGTGCTTCTCAAGCTATGAAGGACCAATGGCTTTTTTTCTTCTCTTTCTCCTCAGTCCTCTGCAAATTGATACTTTTTAAAAAAAGATATATAAGATACAAACCTATCTCTAAATTATTAATCAAGCTTCCTCCATCTCTCAGATTATCCTGTTGCACAGTCTCAGAAGAGCTTCTCTCATCCTTGCTGAGGAAACCCCTCCACACGTGCCCCTAGAATCCCTCTACTTCTCACCTTGCAGCCTCTTCTCATCCTCTGGTCATCTGACTTAACCTTCACCTCTCAGGAAACTGCAAGGTCCTCCTTTTAAAAATCCAATAATATCTTGTCAGGTTTCATCCTCAAGTTCTCCCCTGGTGCTTACTATTCCTTCCGGATGGATGCTCTATCTTCAAGGACACCCCTCACAAGAACGCATTTCCCTCCTCCTCTCGTGACACTTGGTGCCTTTTTCTTTCAGCCAACTTTCCAAGAGAGATGCTTTTCTAAGATTCAGGGCCCAATTCTTAGGCTCTGTGCTCTTTAAAATTATGAATATCAGTGTCCAAAATGGGGTTATGGGATTTTCTTTCAGATTTGATTATATCCCAAGATATTTGCAAACAGTATATCTGATAAGGGACTGAAATCCAAAATATATTTTAAAAACTCATACCACTAAATGTCAAGAAAAAAAAAAAAAAAACCATAATCTTATTAGGAATTGGACAGAAGACCTGAAGAGACATTTCCCCAGATATAGAGGTAGCCACCTGGCACCTGAAAAGATGCTCAGCATGACTAGTTATCAGGTAAATGTGCAAATCAAAACTACAGTGAGGCACTTCCCTGTTGGTCCAGTGGTTAAGAATCTATCTTGCAGTGCAGAGGCCACCAGTTCAATCCCTGGTCTGAGAAGATCCCCCATGCCGTGGGACAACAAAGTCTGTGTGCCACAGCTGCTGAGCCCATGCTCGGGAGCCTGCAAGCTTCATCTACTGAGGCTGTGAGCCACAACTACTGAAGCCTGTGCACTCTAGAGCCTGTGTTCTGCAACAAGAGAAGCCACTGCAATGAGAAGTCTGTGTGTACTGTACTAGAGAGTAGCCCCTGCTCACCCCAGCTAGAGAGAGCCCACACACAGCATCAAAGACTCAGCACAGTCAAAATTAAATAAATAGTCCAATTAAAAAAAAGAAAAGAAAAACAAAAACTAAGATACGACCTAACGCCTGTCAGAATAGCTGTTATCAAAAAGACAAGAAATAACAAGTGTTGGCAAGAATGAGTAGGAAAAGGAACCCTAGTACCCTATTGCTTGGAATATAAATTGCAGCCACCCTGGAAAACAATATGGAGGTTCCTAAAAAATTAAAAATAGAACTACCATATGATCCAGCAATTGTACTTCTGGATATTTATCCAGAGAAAACAAAAACACTAATTTTAAAAGATATATGCACCCCTATTATTTGCAATAGCCAAGATATAGATGCAGTTGAACTCTGGACTGATAAAAGAGTGGATAAAGAAGATGCAGTATTCTGGAATGTTACTCAGCTGTAAAAAGGAATGAAATCTTGTCATTTGTAACAACAAGTGTAGACCTAGAGGATATTATGCTAAGGGAAACAAGCCAAAGAGAATAAAATAAATACCATACGATTTCACTTATATGTTGAGTATAAAAACCAAGTAAATGGACAAAATAAAATAGACTCATAGATACAGAAGACAAATTGACGGCTACAAGAGGGGAGAGAGATGGGAAAACAGATGAAATAAGTGAAGGAGTTTAAGAGGTTAAAATTACAATTGTAAAATAAGTAAGTCACACTGATACAATGTACAGCATAGAGAATACAACCAATAATATTGTAACAACTTTGTACCATGACAGATGGTTCAGTTCAGTTCAGTTTCAGTTCAGTCGCTCAGCCCTATCAGACTTTTTGCGACCTCCATGGACCGCAGCACGCCAGGCCTAGGGAGGCCTAGGGAGCACGCTCCATCACCAACTCCTGGAGTTTGCTCAAACTCATGTCCATTGAGTTGATGATGCCATCCAGCCATCTCTTCCTCTGTCCCCTTTCTCCTCCCATCTTCAATCTTTCCCGGCATCCCCTTCCAATGAATGTTCAGGACTGATTTCCTTTAGGATGAACTGGTTGGATCTCCTTTCAGTACAAGGGACTCTCAAGAGTCTTCTCCAACACCAGTTTAAAAGCATCAATTCTAGATACCATGACAGATGGTATCTATACTTAATGGCATAGATAATGTACAAATAATGTGTACAAATAGTGAATCACTGTTGTACAACTGAAACTAATAGGACATTGTATGTCAATTATAGTTCAGTTTATAAAGATTTGGTTCTCTGTGTTAGAATTTAGCTAGTCATAAGATAATAGTATGTATATACTCCCAATAGTGTCTGGAAGAAGATAATGGACTAGAACTTCTAAGTAGACAGTGCTGACTCATTTCCTGAAAAAGTAAGATAGCATCACTAACACGTAAAATAAGAGATAAGCAACTCCTTTTGTTTCCTTCTTGCTTGATGCCTTTCTTTGTGTCTGGAGCTTTGGCAGGTATGAGAGGTGAAACTGTAGAAAGCCTTTTATCCAAAGTCAATAGGTAGGTTTCCAATAACAGGTTCCTTAACTTTCTGACCACCTGTGTCATGATATATGAAATCACTTTGTACAAAATTTTGTACTTTTCTTATCTTTCTTCAAATCATTGTGTGTAATAGTTGGCTTTCCCTTTTCCAGGATCCTGGCTTTGTGTAAGCTCCATTTTCTTATTTTCTTCTAGCACCTGTGTTCTAATTAGAGGCGAAATAAATGACATTCAGAACTTCCACTAAGGTACTATAAGGTAAGATCCTTTCATGAGTTGAAATCTTTGCTTTAAAAGGGGGGCTTATGGCTTGATTTATAAGAAGAGATTAAGGAGGAATAGGAATTCTGTTTGGTGCTTTTTAATACAATTTATAATCATTACTGTATATATCTTAATGTAAATATACAATCATGCTCAATTTTGTATGTCTTAAAGATTTTTACTTATTTGCTCATCAGATTCAAAATTACAATGAAGGCATATGTTGAAATATGAAATAAGTTGATTTTATTTCAAAAGCTTGTTTGTATCTTAACTGTGGTAACATAAAAGAGTTTTAAAAATGCCATTAGATTTATTATTGCATGAGACAAATATTGAACTTCAGTAAGGTTGTTAGGTCTTGTGATACTCAAATCTAAATGGAGAATTAGCTAGTTCTGGTATTCATATCTAGTCAAGATGCTGGACGTATTTCTATACCTTATTTAGTGTTCAAAAATTGTGCCATCAGGGTTAAGTATTATGATCCCCATTTTACAGATGAGGAAACTGATGCTTTGAGATGTTAAGAACTGTAATGGCAAAGGCAAGGTTTCATCTTGGATATGTCAGATGCCCTTCCCTGTACTCTGCCCCCTTAATGCTGGTCCTCACATTATGATGCCAGGAGCCTGTCCTATTGCTGTGGGATTGTTAATACACTAATCTTTTGAATGTTCTTCAGTGATACAGACATTCCACCAAATTATCCATTTATAAAACAAAGTGAACCAAGGCTATTCCATATATAGAAAAGAGAAAAATCTGGTTNGAAGATCTTTTTGGTACAGTTCTTCTGTGTATTCTTGCCACCTCTTCTTAATATCTTCTGCTTCTGTGAGGTCCATATCATTTCTGTCCTTTATTGAGCCCATGTTTGCATGAAATGTTCCCTTGGTATCTCTAATTTTCTTGAAGAGATGTCCAGTCTTTCCCATTCTATTGTTTTCCTCTATTTCTTTTCATTTCCCTTAGAAAGACTTTCTCATATCTCCTTGTTATTGTTTGGAACTCTACATTCTGATGGGTATATCTTTTTCTCATTTGCCCTTTGCTTTTCTTCTTTTCTCAGCTATTTGTAAGGCCTCCTCGGACAACCATTTTGCCTTTTTGCAGTTCTTTTTCTTGGGGAAGGTTTTGATCACTACCTCATGTACAATGTTATGAACCCCCATCTATAGTTCTTCAGGCACTCTATCAGATCTAATCCCTAGAATTTATTCGTCACTTCCAGTGTATAATCATAAGGGATTTGATTTAGGTCACACCTGAATGGCCTTGTGTTTTTCTGTACTTTCTTCAATTTAAGTCTGAATTTTGCAATAAGGAATTCACCATTTGAGCCACAGTCAGCCGCCAGTCTTGTTTTTGCTGACTGCATAGAATTTCTATATCTTCTCCTGCAAAGAATATGATCAGTCTGGTTTCAGTATTGATCATCTGGTGATATCCAGGTGTATAGTCTTCTTTTGTATTGTTGAAAGAGGGTGTTTGCTATGACCAGTGGGTTCTCTTGGCAAAACTTTATTTTTTGCCCTAGTTCATTTGTACTCCAAGGCCAAATTTTCTGTTATTCCATGTATCTCTTGATGTCCTACTTTTGCATTCTAGTTCCCTGTGGTGAAAAGGACATAATTTTTTTATGTTAGTTCTAAAAGGTCTTGTAGGTCTTCATAGATTCCTTCAACTTCAGGTTCTTCAGCATTGGTAGTTGCAGCATAGACTCGGATTACTGATATTGAATGATTTGCCTTGGAAAGGAAAAGAGATCATTATGTTGTTTTTGAGATTTCACCCAAGGACTGGGAAATGCAATACACTCCAGTACTCTTGCCTAGAGAATTCCATGGGCAGAGGAGCAGGGCAAGCTACTGTCCAAAGGATCACAAAGAGTCAGACACGACTGTGTGATCAGCTTTCACTTTTACTGCATTTCTGACTCTTGTTGACTATGAGGGCTACTCCTTTTCTTCTAAGGGATCTTGCCCACAGTAGTAGATAGAGTGGTCACGTGAATTAAATTCACCCATTCCAGTCCATTTAGTTTGCTGATTCCTAAAATGTTGATGTTCACTCTTGCCATCTCGTTTGACCTTTCCAGTTTACCTGGATTCATGGATCTAACATTCCAGGTTTCTATGCACTATTGTCCTTTATAGCACTGGACTTTACTTCCACCACCAAACACATCCACAACTGAAAATTTTCAGAGATAGGGAATTTTCAAATGAAGATTTGGAGAGAGAAATAGACTTGTGATAAGAAGGCAGTTTTTAGGACTTATTTTGTAACAGAATGGAACCCAATTAAAGGCTGATTATTGGCCAGGGCCAGCCTTTCCATTGAAGCTGATAAGTTTAATAAAAAGTGATTCATTTTCACTTCACTAAAGGTGAGGGGAGATTGTATGTGTGCATGGGCACATTATAAAACAAATATCTGCAGAGGCTCAGTTATTTTAATGAGTTTTTATATTGGGAAGTGACATTAATTACCACATTATATCAGAGTATCTTAGAAAGTACACCAGAACAGTTAAAAATAAGTAAGTTAAATTTATTTAATTAAATTACTGTGTTTTGTAGCATCATGCACGCGATTTAAAAATAATGTATTAAAATATATATCCATTAGGTTTTGATTTCCAAATGAAACCCAAGAATCATGAGGGCAAACCTAGCATAGTGCCTGGTCCACTGTAGCTGCTGGAAATGATGGGTGAAGAAATGGATGAATAAATGCCATGTTTACAACCTGTGTGACTTATGTTGGAGACCTTCCTCCTATTAAAAAAAAAAGCAGCTAACAGATTCTATTTATTTCCTTACAAAGAAATCTAATACAAAATGGTGCTTCATGAGGGAAATACAGATAGGGACTTTCATATGAGTTGGTGTATCTAACCAAAGAATAAAAGCAAGGCATTATAAAATGCATGTAAGGTAAGTGTAGATAGAATCGTTTTCCAGACAAGAAAATATTGTGGTACTGAATATCATTAAGTATCATCTGAAGCCATGTGTAATGTGCTTCAAGATGAGAATACTCTTATGAGAAACCAAGGAAGGGAAGAGTTAAAGCTGGAAGCCAAGGAGCATAGCACAAGATACAGGGAGGGACATTCAGAGAAGCTTCAGCAGTAGGTTTGGCTAAGACAGAGGCAAGAGCCTCTATCCATCCTTCTTTCTCTGTCCCTCATCTGGTCCCCAGAACTGGAACATCAGAGACTTGAGTTGCTAACTCTAGTACTTTCTGAGAGGAGTAGAGATAATAGTACTCAAACTGTGGTCCATTGTTCATCAGCATCACCTGGGGACTTGTATATGCAGCATCTCAGATCCCCTATCTATCATCCCTACTGAATCAGAATTGATAGATAACAAATTCTGCAAGTAATTCACATTCAATCACAAATTAACTCTTGGAAAGTATTGGCATAGACATTTGCTGTTGCTGCTGCTGCTAAGTCACTTCATTCATGTCTGACTCTCTGCGACCCCATAGATGGCAGCCCCTCAGGCTCTGCCGTCCCTGGGATTCTCCAGGCAAGAACACTGGAGTGGGTTGCCATTTCCTTCTCCAGTGCATGAAAGTGAAGGGTGAAAGTGAAGTCAGTGAGTCGTGTCCTACTCTTCACAACCCCATGGACTGCAGCCTACCAGGCTCCTCCATCCATGGGATTTTCAGGCAAGCGTACTGGAGTGGGTTGCCATTGCTTTCTCCATATAGACATTTGAAATGGAGTTTAATGCTATATGATCTGAATTCAAATCCCCATTCCACCATGGGCAAGCTAATTTTCTGATCTTGTTTTATCATTTGTACTCTGTAACTAGAAAGTGAAGGTGAATTCGCTCAGTTGTGTCCAACTCTTTGCAACCCCGTGGACTGTAGCCTACTAGGCTCCTCTGTAGTTAGAAGCACCCCATAAATACTACTATTATGTAAAGTTAATTAGATTGTTACATACAAAGTCTTTATGTAGTGCCAGGCCTTTAGTAAGCATTCAATACATTTTAGATATTTTTCTTTATTCCCCTCTGCTTTCTCAGTCTTATCCTCAGCATAAACTTGCAGATATATGCAATCATCTTTCTGCTTCCCTTCCACTACTAAAAGTTTTTTTCTACTTGCATTACAACAGAGAAAGCACTTACCTTCATTGTGCCTCATTTTTCTCCTCAGTAGTGTGGGATAGCCACATCATCCTATATCAGACTTGTGAAAATCAAGTGAAGTGATTCATAAGACAGCATTTTGTTCATTGTAGAAATTATCATAATACACTTCACAGATTCATCTGAAGATGAGAGGCTAAGTAACCTATGATGCTGAATTAGATCATTTATAATAATGCTTGGCATCAGTGACTGATAGAGACCAGTCCCTCTTTGGTAGGGAAAGAAGTGGACTCTGGTTGCAGATGAGGAGGAGATGAAATTGATTCCCTCACTAGAGACAGAGGCCTATAGATCCCAGAAAATCTATTGCCAAAAAATGATCTAGATTTATAACGGGTACACTTAAGCATTTTGTGCTTTACTTTCATAGCAGCAGAAAATGAGACACATTTACTTAAAGAGTAAGGCAAACTTTAACAACCAGGCGTCAAGGAAAGTTTCGAAGGAGGATCAGAGAAGGGGCCTGTTGCATCTAGGTGGATGTCTGCAGGGCTTCTGAGACAGATTTTTATGGCTGGCCTTGGTGGCGAGAGAATCTTGAAAGGCAGTTGCAGTGCGGTTTTCTTGGAGGGAGTAGCAGGAGAACAAACAGAATCAGAAAACCCTGAAGCACATAATGGAAGGGTAAAAAAGTGTACTTTGGGAAGTCCAGATTACAAAGGATTGGAAAGGAAAAAATGAATGGTGAAGGTAGGTGTGGGTCAGATTTCGAAGGACCTTGATTGCTCAATTCCCAATTTCTCTTTTCATGGTAAGTCATATATTATTTTGGAGGTGGGAATTGACATGACCAGGGAGATGTCTCAGAATGTTTACCAGGAATCCAAGGATGAGTTGATTTAAATCAGGAATGAGTAGGGAGAGTAACTCAGAGCAGTTATCTTGTGGCCCAGGAGAAGTAATAAGACCCTAGCTGGATTTGTTACACTGGGAATGAAAAGGAAAGAACAGTTTGGAACTGATGCCTTTCTAAAAGGTTTAGGTTGACTCTTTCATGTCAGCAAGAAACTTCAATATTAGGAGAAAAACAAAAATGATTCATCTCATAGTAGGCGTTGTTCTTGCCAAGTTCCATCTCTCGGTGTATTTTTTTTTAAGTTAGTGTGAGTAGATGTGCAAATATACTAGTTACTTGTTCTATTTTTATGTTCCTGTGCAGGGAAAGAGAAAAAGGAAGAATTCTATTCATGTGTCATACTCTTGAGACTTATGGTGGTTTGCTAATTATAAGTTCTATTGTCTTGATCTCAAAAGGCACTCAGAAGCTGAACCAAGTATAGTAAGGTCTCCCAGACCCCACTTATTACCCAGCTGCAAAATTTGTAGCCCTAAATGTCAGGCTGCCTTAGTATTTTTGCAGGTCAAAAGGCCAAGCAAAGTCAAGTCAAATTGTTTCTTGTTTCTCTTGAAAATTTGCAGGATCTAACATTAGAGTTCAAGTCAGCTTCAGAAACTCTGATCCCTTTAACCTCCTGGACAGTTGGCTGAGCCTGGTTATTTCCCATCTGTTGAATGAGGGATAATCATACTTTCATCTCTTCCTGCCTTTCTAAGAAAGGCTTTTTGAGCTCCTTGGTTTCAAGATGTTTCTGTAGAGTCAAAGATTAAATAGACTTCGGATGTCCTCATACACATGGCCATGGGCCAGTTTCAGCCTTGGTGTAACGCTTTAGAGTGAGGAGATCTGCCTCCATCTCACTTAACTCTCAGAATTTTGTGCCTGGCTGCCTTCTCATCTCTAAAGTTAATTTGTTAATTTGCACAATCAGACATGATATCAGTGTCATCTTGAAATGGCTTCTCTGTATAGACAGTCTTTCTAAAGGCTTCCTGAGTAATATGCAATGAAACAATTGATTTAATGCCACCCCTTTTGGGGAAAAATAAATAGTAAAAATTGTAAAGAAAAAGAACTGATACATAAAAATATTGATGTTGGGGTTATAAGTGATTTTTTTAAATTTTAGAATTTATAATGAACAATTGTTACTTACCTGAATTTAAAAAAAAAAGTATTACTAAAGTGGCTTTTCTAATTGTAGTCATTGCCCTTCATTTTTTTTTTTTTTTTTTTTTGAGGGGGATCTCCTGTCTTTTCCACTTCTCATAAGGGCACTGATCCCACTGGAGGGGCCCATCCTCATGACCTCATCTGAACCTTTTTTTTTTTAAAGTAACTTCAGTCATATCTGACTCTGTGTGACCCCACAGACAGTAGCCCACCAGACTCCCCTGTCCCTGGGATTCTCCAGGCAAGAACACTGGAGTGGGTTGCCATTTCCTTCTCCTGCCCTTCATTTTTATAACTTCTTTACTTTATTTCTAAAAGACATATCCTTGAAATGTTTTTTGGTGATTCCCTACATCAGAGTTATTTTCTTCTATAGCGATGGTTCTCAAATTTTAGGATTTCAAAATCACTTAGAAACCTGAGAGAGAATTATGAATTTGCAGTTTTGAAAATGGCAATCCCTTAAAGCTGCTAACCTTTGCTGACAACATTTGCAAGGGAAGGATATTATAATACTATACTTTTTATGTTTTAAAAGATTTCAGAATAAAATGGGCCCTTTCACAAGAAATGCCATAGGTATCTTTGAACCAACATGTATGCATGATGTATTTATATATGTATATACTATTTCAAGTATATCAACTTCAAGTATATACATGTATAACATAATTGTTGTACCATAAAGAAGGTTAAGTGCTAAAGAATTGATGTCTTTGAACTGTGGTGCTATAGAAGACTCCTGAAAGCCCCTTGGACAGCAAGGAGATCAAATCAGTCAATCTTAAGGGAAATCAATCTTGAACACTCATTGGAAGGACTCATGCTGAAACTGAAGTTCCAATATTTTGGTCATCTAATGCAAACAGCCAATTCATTGGAAAGTCCTTGGTGCTGGGAAAGATTGAGGGCAGAAGGAGAAGAGTGCATTCGAATATGAGATGGCTGAATGGCACTACCAATGCAGTAGACATGAACTTGGGCAAATTTCAGGAGATAGTGAGGAATAGGGAGGCTTGGTGTGCTACATTTCATTGAGGTCGCAACAAGTCAAGCACAACTGGGCAACTGAACAACAACAAAATACTATTCAAATCCATTAAACTTCTATTTAATGACATTATACCAAATAAATTATTTTGGAACCAACCATTTTACAGTGGAACATTAAGAGGAGCTGGAATACCTAAATGTCTCTTCCTATAATGTTCTTTCTATAATTTTATCTGAATTTATACAGGATGTTGAGAAAATGGAAACAATAGACTCTTATACTATTGCACTCAGTTTGGAATGTTTCCAGTAGATTGAGAGAAACCAAGGTGTACCAACCACCCTGCCAAAATTTTTCCACTGCAGAGCCTTGAATTAAGAACTGAGATGACTAACAAACAAGGTGGGCTTAGCAGTTATGGCCCCTGATGATTCAGCACAGAGAGGTCAGCAGCTTATATGAACTGTTCCTCAAGATTGCTACCAGAATAGGCATTTGAGAATCCCTTTTCTTCTTTAATTGCCTTTTATACTCTAATATTTTTTTCTCAGTCAGAAATATGTATTAGGTACTAAATTTCATGATAAAACCATTTAAACTCCCATTTGGTTCTGTGATTTAAAATATGGACACTGGACCTCAGAAAATGCTCACAGTGGTAGGTTGCCTTTTATTAAAATAAAGCAAAATTACATGAAAAATATCATCTGTCTCCAATACTCTTGGTTGCTTTGTGGGCTTAATGTGTCCTTTAAATAACTAATATATCTGTTTTCTTCCTCCTACATTCTTGGAGAGAAATTGCAAGATTTATCTTCTTACTCTGACAGCTTTGTTATTGCATACTTACTGAAAAGCTGAGAACAATGGAATATACTTTATCGGGGTTATTTTAAGGGGTCTAGTATGTGCTTCTTAGTTAATCTTAATTTGAAATTCTTAATATGCTTTGTTTATGGGTTGCTCAAAGAAGGAACAGTTCCTGGATTAGGAGTTAAATATTTAAAAGTGCTGAGACCACCTATTGCAGTCTACTCTTTTTTTCTGATGAGTGATTAACTCTGGTTTTCAAACAGTGAGATGAATATATTATAGTAAAATAAATCTGCAGCTTTACCACGGCCTTCCTCTTTCACTATACAATTCTAATACCGTCTGGGCTGGATTTATAGTTTCTATTTTTCATACTAACTAGTAGATTGAATAATGAATCTTGTGTTGAAAAGCATCCTGAGGCTTCTTTGGGCTCAACCAGAAAGAATGTCAAGATTGGTTCATGGTATCTACTGCAACTTGTAGGTATCAGCCTGAGTGCCAGAGGGTTGCCACTCCTAATTTGAGATAACATGTTTAAGCTGCACTCCATAACTGAGCATTTATTTGTGTTGTTCTCTAAGTTCTTTCTACAAATTGAGACTTTCAATTTCATTTTGTTTGCTCAGAAAACCTGGTGTATTAGTATCCAATAAATAAGAGCTGTTTGATTAATGGATGTGAAAGTTATCAAATGTTTTGGCACCTAGAAATGGTCAGGTTGGCTTCCTCAAACTAATTTTACTGACTTCGATTTTCAGTTAAGCACGTTTGTTCTCAATCCACTGTGTGAAAGCACTAGTCCAGTCTAACTTCTCTTTTCTGCATGGCTGTTTTTTGATTCTGCTCAAGCTTATCGTCACTTCACAGGTGGGCCTTCATCTTCTGTTTCAGATTCTTAGCTTTGTACTTGTCCTCTCCTGTTTATGTATCCGAGTAAGCATTTGTTCTGCCATTATCCTGTGTCTCTCCTGGACTCTTGTAGCTCAGTTGTTCCCACGATTTCTCATAACCGCTCTGTTTCTCTGCCTCTTGTCTGGACCCTTTCTCATCCTCTGGAGCCTCTCTCATCCTCTTGTCTGGAGCCTTCCGCTGTCCATATACATCTACCAGTCTCTCCTATTTCAGTATAAACTGCACTTCATCGTACTGGCTCTGTATCTTACCTCCACCTTTCACCCTATTTTTCCCCTCTTATAGATGCTTGGCTAGCCTCTAAACCTTCTTTCTCCCAAGAGCCTTTATTTATTTATTTTTTGCCAGTCATGTGACATGTGGAATCTTAGTTCCCCGACCGGGGCTGTAAGCTACACAGCCTGCATTGATTTAACCACTGGGCAACCAGGGAAGTCCCTCAAGAGACTTTATATGATGATGGAAGTGTTCTACATCAGTGCAGTAGCCATTAAGCCCTTGTGGTCATTAAACACTTGAAATTTAATTCATGTGACTAGAAGAAATTATTTTTTAATTCTTTACATTTAAAATTAAACCATTCCTGTGTGGAAGATGGCTACATTATTAGACAATGGCTTAACTTTCTTACCCACAGAACACAGAGTTTTCTTTGCATCTATTGTCTCAGTTCTCCAAGTGTAACTGGTACTGCTCCAAAATACGTGGAAGAGAAATTAAGTCATCACATACAGTAGATGCTTGAAGGCATTAGAACTTTATTCCTTCTGCTTAGGCAACTGAAGTCTTCCTTTCCTGCCCATTGGAAGACGAAGCGGAAATATCTGTCATTTGCAAAGGTCACCAGCATCTCTAAAAGGCAGTCGGCTTCCATTTCTCATTCCTGCCTCCTAACTCTCTACTTGAATCAAATTAATCACTGTCCTCTGAAAGTTCCTTTAACTTTTCTACTTCTCCACCCAGGATTGTGCTTTATCCTCAGTTTTTTATATCCTTATTCCTCTCTTCATTTTCCAAACTATGTATGTTTTTCAAGGCTCACATCTTGGATTTTCTCAGAAGCTTCCACAAACCAAATTAAGCCTACGAACAGTGGAATCCTCCAGCTTTTAAAAAATGTATGTCAAGTATTGAGGTTTTTCTGTATTCCAGCAAAGATAGAGTGAATGATAATAGTAATAGATTAATATTTGTTGAAGTCTTATGTACCAGATCCTCTTCTTAGCTCTGTGTGTGCAGGATTCATTTATTTCTCATAAGTACTCAGTGCAATAAATTGTGTGTGTGTGTGTGTGTGTGCATATGCACACTCAGTCATGTCTGACTCTCTGCAGCCCCATGGACTGTAGCCTGGCAGGCTCCTCTGTCCATGGGATTCTCCAGGAAAGTATAGTGGAGTGGGTTGCCATTTCCTTCTCCAGAGGATCTTNAGGGATCTAGAAAATAACAATGAAATTCTTACATTTTTATACCTATGGGATACTGTTCAAGCTGAACTTAAAGGCATATATGCTTAGTTGCTCAGTCATGTCCGACTCTTTGCAGCCCCATGGACTGTAGCCTGGCAGGCTCCTCTGTCCATGGGATTCTCCAGGAAAGTATAGTGGAGTGGGTTGCCATTTCCTTCTCCAGAGGATCTTCCTGACCCAGGGATCAAACTCATGTCTCTTGCGTCTCCTGTATCTGCAGGTGGGTTCATTACCAGCTAAGCCATCGGAGAAGATATTACTTCTATGATATTATTAATATATTATGAATTATATATATAACTAATATTTATATATAAATAATACATTAGTAATATTTTTCTATAAATATATATTACTAATATGTTGTTATTACTATTTACTAATAATATANATTCCTAAGGTAAAACATTTTATAAGAGGATGTACTTTATTTTTTTTTTTAACTTTTACTTTTTGATCATATCACACAGCATGTGAGATCTTAGTTCCCCATCCCAGTATTGAACCTGCGCCCTTTGCATTGAAAGCACAGCATCCTGAACACTGGACTATCAAAAAAGTCCCCAAGAAGATATATTTGGAAAAGGAATGTGTCTAAAGGAAAATGAGAGTTTTATAATAATAGGATTGTGTGTCGACCCTGTACAGCCTGTTCTCTTGTCCTGATGGCTTATTATTCCAGTTTAACATTAAGAACAATTCTCAGTTTGTCCATAATAGCCTGGGTTCTGGAGAACAAAGTTCTAATTTATCCCATCAGAGTGTGATTGCAGAGCTTATGTTCTTTGTTGGGAATTAATACATGTTTTTGGTCCACTTTTGCTCATTAGAAAATCAGTTTGGGGTCTTATTCATAGAAAGAACGGTTAGTTCTAGACGTAATAGGAACAGGGGAAAAGCGCTATATTCCGTTTAATACATCACTAAGAAACTGAAGGGGACAGTTTTCTCTAAAGAGAAATTTCTCTAAAGAGCATTCTTGCCTACATAGTTGAACACTGCCGTCTACATCCTTAATCAATTTCCACTTTGACTGACTTCATCTTGGGCTTCATTCTCACTGGAAAATCTATAAAATGATCCATAAAATCTATAAAAATAATGTCAGCATGGAGCCTGTGCACTCTGTGTTAGCCAGAACCAGGCTNCCTACATAGTTGAACACTGCCGTCTACATCCTTAATCAATTTCCACTTTGACTGACTTCATCTTGGGCTTCATTCTCACTGGAAAATCTATAAAATGATCCATAAAATCTATAAAAATAATGTCAGCATGGAGCCTGTGCACTCTGTGTTAGCCAGAACCAGGCTCAGCACTTGTGGACCAGAATCCCACTCCTGTGACCAGGAGCCTGGAGCCAACTTTCTCTGAAGTTAGCAAGAATCTGAATGTCTTAACAGGGAAAAAAAGGTAGGAGGAAAATAAGTCCAGTTTCCTTTCCCTTTTAAATGTTTCGAACTGTCTCTTTGTGTTCACTGTGTTGAATTGGTTTCTTTGTTCTGTTTCATTCATCGTGTTAAGCAAACGTCTTAACAAAATGGCATTTCTCCATACCTGGCTGTTTCATTTGTTCCTGAAGGGGCCTCTCTTCTGCAGGCCAGGCTTACTGAAGTTCATGATTGTTGAATGTAAAGGACCAGACTCAGAACTTACTTTCTCAAATTACTCAGGTCTTGGCTTAAATGTGCCATGCAGGCTGATTCTGTGAAAGTTGTTGTTGGCTAAGAGATGAAGGGAGAAAAGTAAAGGACAACATGAAAAGTGTAAGAAAGACACAGAAAGCCTTTACCCATGATCAAGGGATAAGGATGTGGAGAGTAAGTAAAGTAGACATCTAATGCTAACTAATATGTTAATAATGTCTTAAAGAAATGCAATCCACTAGATGTTGAAAACGTTTTAAATTTAAAAATTACAGACATATTCAAAAGTAGAAAATCATAATCAACCCTCCGTGCTCACCACCTGCCTTCAGGAATTATCAGCACATGGACAGCATATTACTTTCTAGGACACCCTTTTCCCAAAGACACTGGATTTGTTTTTAAATTAATTTATTTGGCTGAGCCGGGTCTTAGTTGCAACATGCAAACTCTTACGTGCTGCATGTGGGATCTTTGTTCTCTGACTAGGGATCAAACCTGTGCCCCCTGCATTGGGAGTGTCTTAGCCACTAGACTACTGGGAAAGTCCCGATACCGAATTATTTTAAAACAAATGCAAGATCTGCACATTCCCTAATGTACCTAATGTCCTATTTAAAAAAAACCTTAATGACAAAATATTTTTAAGAGATCAGTTCTGATATTAATAAAAGAATAAGCCACCAATTAAAATTTCATTTTAATCTCAATATTATATTGAGATATAATGTATAGACAATAACAAGCACTCACTTTAACTACATGTTTGGATGAGGGTAAACAAATTTATCTGCTGTATCCACTAAACCAAGTCCTGGTACATTTCCCTCACTACACAAAGTTTGCCTATTGCCCTTCCTAGTCGGCTGACACCCCCTTGCCCTACCCCAGACCCAGGCAAATACTGTTCTGCTTTCTGACCCTTAAGATTTTTTTTCATAGAGTTTTAATAATGAAATCCCTCAATATTCACGTTTGTATCTGGCTCTTTTTGCTCTGCATAATATTTGTACATGGTGTTGTAATGGTTTCAGTGATTCTCCCCTTTCTCTTGCATTTTTTAATTCCATTGTTTGACAGTATCAAGATTTTGCTTTCTCCAGTCCATCTGATAGACGTTTTCTTCCAGTTTGAGGCAATTATGAATGAAGTTGCTATGAACATTGATGTATAAGTTTCTATATATTTTTATCTCTCTTGGGTAAATAGCTAGGAGTAAAATTGCTCAGCTGCATATTAAACATATGTTTACCTACATAGTAAACTGTGAAACTGTCTTCAAAAGTGGTTGTATCATTTTATATTCCCACTAGCAGTGTAAGAGCGCTATCATTGCCACACATCCTTGCCAACATTCTGTAATCAGTTGTTTTAGTGGTATTGTGGCCTCTTACTGTGGTTTTAATTTATATTTTCCCAGTAACTAATGTTGAGCATCTTCTTCATCGTATTCCTGGAATCCTCAGTGTTCACCACTTCCTCAGTTCAGTGAGGCAATCAAGATGTGTTTGACTTTCCCTGTCCTGTGCCCACTTTCCAGAACCCTCTTCCAAACAAAGAACCCAGATATAGGTTTTTCTTCTCTTATTGGTTTCCTTTCTCTGACATCACAGCCCTGTACTACCTATTCCAGTTCCTCATAATAGTTACTTCATTTATTTGTTATAGTTTTCTAGGGTTTGGGGGGAAATAGGAGAGTGCTAGGCTGTAAGTTATACTCCATCCTTGTATTTTGTCATGGTTATGAGAGGAAATCCCAATTAGATTTATCAAGGGTAGATTGATAAAGATTAGATTATAAAGGGTCAGCCTCAAAAACTGAAGTCCTATTGTATAGGGAGGGAAACACTTCAACTTATTACATGTAGGCTCACTCTCTGATAATGAGATTATGATATCAAGAAAGAAAAGAAGACATGCCCCCTTACTGAGTCTGAGAAATTCTGCAAAATAAGAATGACTGTGAAGGGAAAGTGATGCAATCTAATAGGTGCCTCCCAACTTTCTCTTTTGGAGTTTCAGTCCAGAGAATGAGGTTTGTATTCGTGAGAAGGAGGTGTGTCTAAGACAGGCAGCTAATTCACACGCAGCCCTTTGCCAGCTTCATAGTGAACTTAGCAGTGTAACAAGGTCAATCGGAGGAATGCCTTGGAACTTAAGTTCTAGTGTGGCATGAATAGGACGCTGAAACAGCTGGAGAATGTGTCACTGGAGCTGGAGTGCCATCCCATAGGAGAAGATGATTCTGATCTGAGGGCTGCAACACCCGAAGGCTGAAGGTGCATCACGGTCAGACCTCTGAGACGGGTGAACTGTCAGCAGGAGGTAAGATGAGGTCGAGTTAAACAGAAATGTCTACCCAACTTAAATTGGTCAAGAAATAACAGATGACATGCATGCCAGTGGTAAACTTTACTATGTCAACAGGGTTAGGAGCACCCAGATAAATAAGGAGATCTACCCCACAAGTCAAAGGAAATAGACAAAGTCACGTTTGGAAATATAAACTGTGTTCTTCCCTTCTCCATTTATTAAAGCCACACTTCTCTGTGTGTGCGTGTGTGCATGCGCACGCATGTTGAGAGAACGAGTGGGAGAGAAAAGATAATAGAAAGGCTGGCTTATCCGAAAGAGATTGAACAGTACTTGAATTACATTGAATTTTGCATTTCTCTTTATATACAAATGGGGGAGGGGCAGGGAATGTGGTTTGTGAATTTCTAACGATTTGTGAGATTTACAGACATAGGAAGGTAGGAAGTTCGTTTGCTTTCTAAGAGCTACAGAGCCATGAGATAGGCACTGTAGCTTTTACCCCTTAATCTTACTTCTAGAGGGTAGGAGATGTTTTGGAGCAGCAAATGCTAGAAATTTACTGCCTAAAGCCAGGAGTGAGACCAAGACTAGAGAGAGATGAATACGATACCATGTGAGACAAATGATGAACACTTGCTCGCTCACTCTTATTCTTAGATAGAGGTCAACAAGCAAAAATTAGTTATTGCTTCTTCAAAAGCACTTTCCTGCCCTGGTAAGACTAAATGGCTTCCCAGGGGTGGAGGAGATCCTATTGGGGAGATGGGTGATGTCTTAATGAAGAAAATGGAAAAATGGGAGATTTCTGCAGCTAGCCAATTTTCCTTAGCTTTTTTTTTTTTTTTATTTTAGGAAATGGGACAGAGGGAATGTAAGAAGATGAAAGCTATGGTACAATGGGAAAAGACCATTGATCATAGATCTGTTTAAAATCACATACATTAGTGATCATGTTAACAAATCTTCTTGTTTTTGTAATCTTACCTAATTTTTCCATGGACCATCATTATAAGAAACTGAATTCCACCTTCTGTTAAAATATATATGTATTTTATCTCAGCATCATCCTAAGTATATCTCGATCTCCAAACTCTTTCCTCCATTATCAAATAGTTAACAATGTAACAAAAAATTGTGTGTGCTGGAAACCATTTAACCTTGCAAATACATATTCTAAATATATCCTGTTTGTGAGTCTGTATTTCTATTGAGTGGGTATTTCAAATGAGTAAAGCTTTAAAATATATTATGACAATGGTGTTAAGATTTTTTAATGCATTCATAACTACTCTACCCTAGTACCACAATTTTATTTATTCTGGTCCTGTGGCTAGTATTTATTCACATATATATTTCGTACCTATTTATAATGAGAACATACAATTTGATATACCACTTTCTCTGTATTGTGACTTAATTGTTACTTTAATGGCAACTTAATATACTATGGAGTTAACATGCCCATATTTTCTTAGGTGCCCTGCTGTGGGATACACAAATAGTTTCTATTATTCACTATTATGAATAATGCTGCAATGACATTTTCCTGATTTTGAATTGTTTGCTTGGGATAATTTGTGAGTGGATTACTAGGTCCAAAGANGAGTTAACATGCCCATATTTTCTTAGGTGCCCTGCTGTGGGATACACAAATAGTTTCTATTATTCACTATTATGAATAATGCTGCAATGACATTTTCCTGATTTTGAATTGTTTGCTTGGGATAATTTGTGAGTGGATTGCTAGGTCCAAAGATATGAATATATTTAAAGACTCTAAATATAGGTATGGGTGAGGCAGTGATTCAGTGGGCTCTACATATGTATGATACAACTGGAATATGTGAGTCTGTCAATTGTTTTCCCAATAATCTCAGCTGCATTTTATTATTTAAAATTGTATTTAATGCAGTCTAGTTAATGCAATAAGAAGGCCACTTCTTATTGTGTATTAAGTGAGTTAGCCTATCAAAAAATTATAATTTCTCTATTTGTAAACTAGCGACAGTGACATTTTCTTCAGAAAGCTGTTGAAATGATCAGATGAATTCATCCATGCCTTGCGTGTTCGTGCCACAAAGGAAATTATTAATCTTCCTTCCCTCTGTCTGTGGCTCCCTCATTTCATCCATCAACCCTCCTGCTCCTGACTCCTTCTTCAGTGGATTAAACATTCAAGTTCTTTTGTACAAATTTCCATAGAACCTGATTTCTCATTCCAGAGTTTACAGGAGCTAATTGTCAGGTTTCTGCAGAGAACCAGTCTCTACCATGCCAGCAAGTGCTGAATTATACCACAGATCACAGAGGTCGAATCTATCAGACCCCTTGAATTTCTTAAGTGTCCATACAAACAAGTGGGAAATATACTCAGAATAAAATTGTTCCATAAATTGCTCATTTTAGAGTTTTGTGTGTAGTTCAATTTCTCTTTATGTGACTTGTCCAGGTTTTCTTCCTTTAGGTTGCTCGGGGATATGTTGATTTGTTTATTTGCTTCTTTGTTTTCGTTTTCGGGTAGTGTTTCTTCTTCATCTGCTCTCTGCTGCCAGTGCCCCAAAACAAGCTTACTTCTGTGATAACAATTATGGTTTGTCAAGCAACTGCAACACAAGAGCATTGCTGCACGTTGCATATCTGGATGGTACTGTCTCTTAGATTTTGTCTGCCACACATCTAATGTTTGTCCGTTTTCTAGGCATTACTGCTCATCTGTTGCCTGGAATTGGTTTCTATCTTGAAAGCTTCTGTAGCAGAATCTGCCTTTTTAAGCAACCATGCTTCTTTAAAGCTAAAGTAATTCCTAATACGTTACAAGGTCTCAGGAAGCCTATAACAGGCATACAGTTTCTCAATTGGAAAAGCATTGAAAATAAAAGCTTATATCCTATTTCATGAGGGCAAGGAGATTTGGGAGCTACCACAAGATTTTCCAGTCTCACTCTCATGATGAGAAATTGAACTGAATAAGAAGTATTCTAAGCAGTCTCACTTTAGGAGTTTAGAAGAGAAAAAGTGGGAGGAGGAGGAAGAAGAGGAAGGAAAAGATTCCTCTCCAGTCTTTCCAACCTCAGCAACTATATTTCTTGTCCCTTGGAGAACATCACAGGCCCTCTTTAGATTTTTTTCTTACATAAGCTGTGTGTCATAGACAAGGTTTCTCCATGTCTATATTACTAGACCTGCATTTCCCCCATCTCCGTGCTGGCTCTCCCCATTTTCATATATTACAAATGAGTGCTGGCCTCTCTTCCTCCCTGAATAGATGCACTAATCCAACCTCTGACCACAGTGCAAAGCCCTTTTATCCACACACTACATCAGCAAAGTTATTAAAGTGCTGATGAAGTCAGAAGCAAAATCCAGGAGGCCTGAGCAAGGCTTGTATGTAACAGTTACACAGAGGGCATCTGAGGATCAGAGCTGAATGTAGACAACCACCAGATTCTCCACGGTTGCTGAACGGTACACAGTCGCCAGTCTTGCCTTCAATATGGCTGCACCGAGAAGTCTTTTTTAAATGTATCAAAACCCAGGGGGTGAAAACACATGAACTAATCATAATCTTTCTACCCCATGCTTGCTTTCCTAAAACCGGAAACAGAAGAGGGGATGGTGGCAGCACTTCGGTTGTGCCTGGAGTCTGAACTGCAGTGCAATCAGGAAAACATATGTCATGAGATAAGATGTCATACCACATGCTACACACACCCTTTTCCCTGCACAGAGGGGAACTAGGCTTGTCTATGTGAATCAACTTTTTCCCCAATTATATGAAGTTTTCTTTTAGTTTCTTTTATTATTATTTTGTGTTGAATATAGTTGATTTGCAATGATTCAGTCTATAGCAGTAATTATGTTTTATTTACATATATATGTGTATACACACATTATATATATATATATGAAATTTTTCAGATTCTTTTCCATGATAGGTTATTACAAGGTATTGAGTAAAGATCCCCACTGCTACACAGTATGTCCTTGATTATCTAATTTCTATAGTAGTTCATATATGTGAATTGCAAATTCCCAATTTATCCCTCCCCTTTGTTCCTTTTTGGTAGCCATAAGTTTGCTGCCTATGTCTATGAGTCTTATTTCTGTTTTGTAAATAAGTATCTTAGTCATGGGCTTTCCTGATGGCTCAGTGGTGAAGAACCTGCCTGCCAGTGCAGGAGAGGCAAGTTTGATGCCTGGGTCGGGAAGATCCCCTGGAGAAGGAAATGACAACCCACTCAAATATTCTTTCCGGGGATATCTCATGGACAGAGGACCCTGGTATGCTACAGTCCATGGGGTTGCAAAAAAGTCAGAAATGACTTAGCATCTAAATATCAACAGTATTACTCAGTCATTAGAAAGAAAGAGTTGACTCACTGGAAAAGACTGATGCTGGGAGGGATTGGGGGCAGGAGGAGGAGGGGACGACAGANACATTCAGAATCTAAAAAAGTGAACTTATTTATGCAAATCACTTTCTGGTCTGGAGTGGGCCCTTCAACCTTGTGAGTCCAGGATGAGACGACATGTGTACAGGAGTTAGGGAATAGTTTCAAATTGTATACAGTTATTTGGGTGGATGCTTGTGTCTGTACCATTGGGCTGATTTAAGGTTACTTAAATCTGTAAAAGGATGTTCTGCCACTTCCTTTGTGCATGTTCCGTTCCCTCACATTGTAGACCCGATACAAGGCAGCCTTCAGAACATGCCATTTTCCCTCACAGCTTCCTGTGTTTGAACGTGCTGCCTGAGTAACACCCTCCTCCCCCCACCTTGCCTCCACCTCCCTTTCTCTGTCTGTTCCTCTCCTACTCACCATTCAAGGCTTAGCTTACCGACCCTCTGCTTTGTGTCACACCATGGCTCCTCTCTGCACCGTGAACACAATGACTTCATCGTCAGGGTTGCTGTGGGTCCAAGTGTGGCCTTTCTTGCTTGAGTGGACTTGGGCTTCTGAGGGTAGGACCAAATCTTATTCATTTTCTCAACCCAATATCTGGTTCTTGCTATTTACTCGGTAAATATTGATCAGAATGATGAGTGACTGTCAGATACACACCACCATGAAAGAAATTGTAGTAGTCAGGTTCATGAGTCTTCACTAATTTGCTATGAAACTTGTGAAAGAAACAGCACTCAAGCTTTCTCTGTGTGATATAAATGCACGCGCCCTATGTGCATATTTTAATGGGGAAGCTTATAAAGCACTCCTAATTAGTGAAAGTTTCAAACTGAGAGCATGTGGCCGTATGACAGTCTACGAGATGCGTCACTTGTGGAGAAGTACGTTACACAAGTCGTTTCCCCAGTGACTGCTGTGGATCACTGTGGCAGGATGCTAACAGGTATTGTGGGATGAAAAGTTTGCTTGATGAAATTCATTCGGGGAAACACTGGAATAAATCTCCATTTATGAAACCTGTGATTTCATTAAAATGCCATCTCACGATTCAGTGGTCCCAAGTTTCCTGCTTCTTCCTTTATCTTGTTTTAGATTTCATTACTCCTCCTTTCTCTGGTTTTCAGCTTTCATGGTGACATGGCATCCGGTTTCTTTCTACAAGGAAAGTTCAGCACGCAGCACAGTCTTTGATACATTGGATTGGTTTGAGGATCCTACCTGGAATAGGTATGTAAGACTTCCAGTGTTTGCTTTCTCATCCTTTGAATACCCATGGATGTTATACCCATTTCTGCTTTTCTTGTTGTTGATTAAGAGTGGAATTTGTTCTGAAGAGTAAGTTCATGTGTTAGAGATAATCTTTGTCTTTTCTGCTTAGAGCATGTGTTTATAATATGACCTACAAGACTCCCCAATACCCTTCACTTCCTTTGTTGTGTGATTAATACAAATTAAGAATACATTCATGCCAGTAGAGAATGGAAATTCCATGCTCATATGGCTCTGAAAATAATGGAATTTAATTTATAAATCTTTGGAACTCAAGTATATGAAATATGACAGATCCCCTGGTATGTTTATAAATACAGTATACAAAAATCTGACATCTAACAGAAAGATGTAACTTTTTTTCCAAAATCGTTCAGTCTTAGACAAACCTAAGTACCAAATTTTAAACTAAATGACTGCACATGGGAATTAATTAATGATTATTTGATCCTCTTAGTTTTTGCGACAAGTATTTGCATGGTATAAAATGACATAAATATGACATAAAGGCAAAAAATACAGTATTTGAAGGTGTTATTGTTTTATGAGTTATCTTGAAGGGGATATTCTGAAATTAGATTCTCATGAGATATAAGCTGTGTAGCTCCTGATTTAATTCAGTTCAGACTACTTTGTGTGTGTGTGCGGGGGGCAGGGAATGGTATGTTAGCTCTAAGAGATACTTGATTATAAGATTCATTGCTTTGTTGTATTCAATTTTCAAAGTATTTTTGGGACTATTGTAGACTTTTTGAAATTTTGGTTTGTATTTAGAAAAGCATCCAGCCTATATAAATTGTATTTTCTAAAGTAAAGCTGCCCTGCCCAATCCTCCTTCCCAAAATGTCTGCTGAAAACCACATTTGGGAAGTAGCATAGCCTTGAGACTTAATCAGATATAACCTATGACCTTGGGGAAAAATAATGTTATGCTGTACTCCTTAACCCATGACCTTGAAAAAAAAAATGTTTTGCTTCCTTAGAAAAAGGGAGGGAGAGAGAGAGAAGGAGGGAGGAAGAGAGATAAGGAAGGAGAAAATAAATTCACAGTTGCCATGTGCAAATACTCTAGGTCACCTTTATCCTTAATAAGGTATCAAGTAATTAATCGACGTGTTTCCCTGAGTCTCCAGAGAATTTATCTTCTACATTCTCTGAAAGTCTTAAATCTATAATTAGAGTTTAACCTTCCTGATTTAAGGCAGAATTTATAACTAGTCATCTGCATGTTCCAGCTCTCTTAGGTTGTTTATTGTATAGGGTTTTTTTTTTCTTAACACAAAATTAATATATCAATACATGTGTTTTAAAAAATGCCAAATCAAAAAATCAGAAGAGTTCACATAAAAATCTGGGCTTCCCATATTCTTTCTCTGGAAGTGAATTAAATTAGTTGCTTGTGCCCAAATTCTAGCTGTCATACAAATTACCTCCCTCATCTTAACCTCTCCAGATCTAACCCATCAAGTCCTCCAAAGCCTTGCTGTGACCACCCAGTGGTTCTCAGCCTCAGTGTGAAAAGACAATTTCCTGGGTGCTCAGGCTGTACCCAGAAAATTAAGCCAATAGTTCTGAATGTAGAGCTGGACTTCAAACGGTAGAAAGTTCTTCAGATGCTTCTGCAACCAAAGTTTAGAACCACTCCCCTAAGATTTTCCTCTGTCCCTCTGTGGCGATGGCCATGCCCCGAGTCCAAGTCATACTCACCACTTTCTGGTCTTAACAGTTTTGTACTATCATTGCTTCTCATTTCTGTTCTCCTCTTTGTTCAGTTCCATCCCCACCCACCAGCCAGAGTCACTGTTTCAGAGTTGAACATCCCTAGTTAATGCATGCTTGAACCTCTTCAATAATAATAACAATACTGATGACAGCTGATGATGATCATTGATACCTTGGTTGAATGAAGAATCTGAGTTGAGGCTTTGTTGAAGGATTAAGTCGTTGGAGCATTAAATATCAGAAGCAAACGGGGAAGGCCCACATGAGGCCTATTGCCTAATCTGACAGTATCTTCTGCTTGCCTATTCCTACAGGCAGTGACCCATGGGCCAAAAGCATCCCTGACTTCTACAAATTGCCACCCAGTCAGTGTCCTGCTGTCACACTGCTGTCAGGAGCAAAGGGGGGTTATAGCCTGGAAGTGACATTACTATAAGATTAATGTTAGTGCACAGCCATCAGTGTTTATTAAATGTCACTTCTTCCTAGTTGCATGATCCACCCAGCAAAGTAAGTTGATGCTAGTAAAATTTTAGGCAGACTAACTGAACTAGGGGTGTGTGTTTGTCAGGGTTAGTAGTTATACGTGGAATCATCTCTCTTGCTGCTCTGACACACAGTTCCTCCTTGTCACCAACAAATAACATAAATCCAGTTATTTATTTGAGCTGCAGTGGAGACTTTTCTTTCTCAAAATGACTGCGGAGTGGTGGTGTGGGCCATAGAGGTAGTTACTGGAGTCTTTCCTTTAGACTCCACCCTCCCCAGAACTGGAGATGATATGCTTCCCATTGCAAGGGAAGAAGATAAGGTGCACCAGAAACTTTTGTTAAAAGACGCCTTCTGGTATATAGTGATGTTATTTTATTCAGAGTTTAAAAATAAATCAATAAATGCAAGTTGCTTGGAAGCTGAGTGGAACTTGTGTCCATGTCAGTACCCTTTGTGCCCACTGTCATTAAGTTTTATTTCATATAGGTGACAGTTATTTTCTTCAATATAAAACCATCAGTGCTTTACTACTGACATTATAAAAAGTTCAAGGAGTTGTGTTAAGACAAAAATGTGCCTATACCATTCAGGTAATGGAGACCAGTAAAGATGTTGTAGCCTGAGGTGTTGAAATAATGCCTGAGACACAGTTATCCACTTTACCTTAGGATCCTAGCTTACCCAGCTCTGCCTGGGCAGAGCTGTCTTACCTTTAAAGAAATAATTGACATTTTCACTTCTTTCCTAAATGTTTATTTTGGAAGACAAGTGGAAAACAAAATACAGAGATAGACACAAGCACATACTCACTGAGCATCCCTAGAGTTAAATCCCTCCATCCACAGAATTCTCCAGGCAGGAATACTGGAGTGGGTAACCATTCCCTTCTCCAGGGGCTGTTCCTGACCCAGGGACTGAACCCAGGCCTCCTGCATCGCAGGGAGGTTCTTTCCTGTCTAAGCCATCAGTGAAGCCCCAAATACAGGACAGTGCTTGTTAATGAGATGTCTTTGTTTTTCCTTTGGAAATCAAGATGAACTGGCCATGTGTATAGTTTTTCTTTGTGATCAGTAGGTTTGTAATGAGGCCACAGATTCTTTTCATACCATTTTAGAAATCATTTGAAAGGATTCAGGCAGTGATGACCATTATGTTTTAAGGTTTTACATTCAGTTCAGTTCAGTTCAGTCGCTCAGTCGTGTCTGACTCTTTGCGACTCCATGGATTGCAGCACGCCAAGCCTCCCTGTCCATCACCAACTCCCGGACTTTACTCAGATTCACGTCCATCAAGTCGGTGATGCCATCCAGCCATCCTCTGTCGTCCCCTTCTCCTCCTGCCCCCAATCCCTCCCAGCATCAGAGTCTTTTCCAATGAGTCAACTCTTCACATGAGGTGGCCAAAGTTCTGGAGCTTCAGCTTTAGCATCATTCCTTCCAGAGAACACCCAGGACTGATCTCCTTTAGAGTGGACTGGTTGGATCTCCCTGCAGTCCAAGGGACTCTCAAGAGTCTTGTCCAACACCACAGTTCAATTCTTCAGCGCTCAGCTTTCCTCACAGTCCAACTCTCACATCCATACATGACTACTGGAGAAACCATAGCCTTGACTAGACATTAGGACATGCAGAGCTTTTCCAATAAGATAAATCCTTTTTTCTAAATTCTTTGTATCACTGAGTGCCTAGGATATGGACAGAGAAAGATTAAAATCTGTCTTATTGTCACCACAGGGAACAGCTATTGAGAAGGAAACTAATAGTGTCTGAAATGAACCCTGAGTTAAGCATAGCTCATGTTGTATTTCTACTATTACTTTTTACTTGCCATTAATGCACTTTAATCAGAGAAGTTCCCTAAACTAATTAGGATTCATTTTCAAAAATCTAAAGTAAAAGGTAAATGTATCCTATATTTATTTTAAGGCAGGAACAATACGGATGCTGAATTGATTGTGAAGATATGTATCATGTTATATGTATACATCAAATGGCTTCAAAAATACGCATGTTTGTCACAGATATTTACTATTATATCAGACTTTTTCTTATTCCTATCATTCCTCTAGCACTTTGTGTTGACTTTTGAGAATGAACATTTTGGAACAAAAGATATAGTCTTCCAGGGTCCTGCATGATTGAACCATATTAGACTTTAGTAAATGTTTGTGAAATGAATGATGAACAATGCAAATGTGTTTTAATTTTAGATACAAGCAGGTGAAATTGTACTGAAGCTAGGAACTGACTTAGCCAGTGAACTAGCTATATAAAATAATGACAAATAAAAATGGTAATTCATCAGAGCTGATATTATATCTGGTATGCTCTGTGGAAGCAGAGAGAGATGGGCATCATTTTTAAAGGATTTGGACAAAGTCAAAGGGCCAGCAAATCTAATATTTTGGTAAGCAGCTCATCCTGATTTCATTAAGGCATGGCTGTTCACTTCCCTTTCTCCTTCACTGAAGTTTTCATCTTTAAATTCTTTTTTAACTGCCATGTTAAGAGGATGCTCTAGCCTAAAGACTCCTGGTTCAGGTACCTTATCTTTAAAAACTTTGCTAGGGGCATGTGGGACATTAAGAGTAAAATACTACAGTATCTCAATAAATACTAGTCTAGTAGAGAAACAGCTGCACTTATAACTGAACAGAGTCTAACGTTGTCTGATCATGCAATATGCTGCCCAGGTAAACTCTTTAGGAAGTGCTTGAATTATTCCTATGCCTCCATCTACTTATCTATTCAATCTTTGACTTTTCTTGGAAAAGCTCAAACCCAGTTAAAGTCCACATGCTTTACATTGCTTCACGTTTGCATTTTAGAAAATGATTGGATAATCCAAATTGATGTGATGATCATATTAGCCAACAGTAATATGAGCCCTTTGTACATAAAATTATTTTTCTCAGAAGGATATGAAATTTTGCTTTGAAATTAAGTTGTTTTCTTAGTATCACAATATACTGTGCCTCAAGGATAAGTAATTTCATATATTTAGGATCCTTCAATTATATTCCCATATTGGAGAGATACTTACATCATTTTACTTTATCTGAATATTAATAATATGATCAATGATAACTTTGATTGTAAGTATTCTTCAATTGGAAACATCCCCATATTTAACTTAGCCACTTTAATGTNCACAACATACTGTGCCTCAAGGATAAGTAATTTCATATATTTAGGATCCTTCAATTATATTCCCATATTGGAGAGATACTTACATCATTTTACTTTATCTGAATATTAATAATATGATCAATGATAACTTTGATTGTAAGTATTCTTCAATTGGAAACATCCCCATATTTAACTTAGCCACTTTAATGTTCAAACATGTCTTTCTTTATATTATTAGTTTTTTTCCTTTAAACATTTTCATTCTCCACTGTTCATTTGTTTGTGATTAATGTGATTGATGTATCTGTACTCTGCTTTTTTATACATTAAAATATTTTAGATAGATTATAAAAACATGAATGAAGTAGAAAATTAAGGCAGAATAATTATCAGTGAAATAGAAAATTAAGAAACAACAAATATAAATAAAACTGCAGAATCAAGAGAAATAAATATCGATCACAATTAGGCAGACCAGCAGTTGCTGTGATGATCGTCAGATTTGACTCTAGGTTTGCTGGGGGCTAAAGCCAAATTTTGTTGAACAGTTCTCTTATCTGAAAAAAGATATATTTGCCTAACATTACAATACTCATTCTGTAAATAGAGAAATTACATACCTGACAGGAATGGAAGGGAAAAGAGTACTTATCGTACAATGGGACCATTGGACTCATATCTGAGGATCATGGATGTAGGAATTAGATACAGCTGTCCTGAACTATGTGTATTTAACATCAGCCTCTTTTTATTTATATTTATAGTTGTGCTTCACAGACAATTGGAACGAAACCACTGAAGTCTGAGTTTATATGGTGAATTCCATTGNACAATGGGACCATTGGACTCATATCTGAGGATCATGGATGTAGGAATTAGATACAGCTGTCCTGAACTATGTGTATTTAACATCAGCCTCTTTTTATTTATATTTATAGTTGTGCTTCACAGACAATTGGAACGAAACCACTGAAGTCTGAGTTTATATGGTGAATTCCATTGGCCTTTGAACCTCAGCATGCTCAGAGATCTTGATTTTGTTTTTTGTTCTTTACCACTATCAACACTAAATTTTAAATGCTGTTTTATGAAATCAAGTAGAAGCTACAGTTGCAAAATTGTTGACTAGGATCTCATAAAAGTTGAGAAGATTTTATTGATTTAAATTTTGGTAGTTTTTTCCTTTGGCATAAAATTTTGTGTTTGCCTACACTGTTTTTATTTATTATATTAGCCACTACTTTATAGGTGTATCTTTAATTTCTTACTCTTTGAGCTTTGGGGAAAAAAGTCTATATTTTCTTTGAGACCATTGAACTAAGAGAATAAGTGTGTTAGTCACTCAGTCGTGTCTGACTCTCTTGTGACCCCATGGACTGTAGCCCACTAGGTTCTCTGTCCATGGAATACTCTAGGCAAGAATACGGGAGTGGGTTGCCATTTAAGTGCTACTTATTTTCTGAGATAGCAACTTTGTGGATTCATGGCACAAGCTTTATATCATCCTACTCTTGAAATCTACCCCATTTTAAATCTTCTGTCAAATCCTTTGCAATATAAAAATTTTTGTGATTATCTTCTAAAAGCATGGCACACAATTTAATTATTTTAAAAAGAAAAAGGAGTCATATTTTGCAAGTTAAGAATGCCTAGTACCATGAATTCTGGTCTTAAAAGATTGAAGACATTTTCAGTTTGAAAAACCAGCAGATATAGATCTGTTTAAAAATGTCATTAAAAAATAAAGCTCTGTCTTCCTGGTAAATGACTTATATAATTATATTAACATGTAGCTTATTTCCAAATACTGCATTATAAACTATATATAGTAGTAAAAAAAAAAAGAAAAAAACAGTGATGGCAAATAGAACCAAGTAATGAGTGGCCAAAATCTCAACTTATGTTATACTTCCATGAGTTACTTATGACTTTGAGGGTATTCTGAATTAACTTCTGGTTGTAATACATTTAGTTCCTATTTAGAAAAAAAAAGATTAAAAAAAATTTGAGAGCCTGTCTCAGAGTTGTGAACAAAACATGATCCTGGTGGTTCTGAAAGCTATCTTTTTGGGACATTTTTCAACTAACAAAAACTATTTCAAACTAATCTGATTATCTGTACACTGCAAAGCAATTGACACAGTTGAGTCTCCCCTTTAATCTGTTGGCCCATCTCACATTTTACAAGGCACTGTCATGGGCCAGTCCTTCTTTGAGTCCCCTAACACATATCTTCTCTTCCGAATATCTTATTTAATCTTCCAAGTTGCCCTCTGAGATAAGTAATAGCCTTTCTTTACATATAACAAAGAAAAATGTGTTAGAGGAAAATAATGTCATGAATCATTCCTATCTGCCTACTAATAAGAAGAGTAAACTGTGATACCAGAACTTTTTCTTACTTAAAGCATAATCCTTTTCCTCCTAACCAGTGCTTCTCAGTGATTTTGAGAGTGATTTTGTTCCCTAGGAGGATATTAGGCAATGTCTGAANCCCTCTGAGATAAGTAATAGCCTTTCTTTACATATAACAAAGAAAAATGTGTTAGAGGAAAATAATGTCATGAATCATTCCTATCTGCCTACTAATAAGAAGAGTAAACTGTGATACCAGAACTTTTTCTTACTTAAAGCATAATCCTTTTCCTCCTAACCAGTGCTTCTCAGTGATTTTGAGAGTGATTTTGTTCCCTAGGAGGATATTAGGCAATGTCTGAAACTGTGTTTGTTGCTCATAACAGAGGAGGAAACTCAACTGAGTTTCTATGAAAGGTCATAGAGACTACTCTCTTCCATGGCTCCTGTATATACTCTGCATTCCACCATTTGTTTCCTGAAAATTATACAGGAAATTGCTTGCATCTATTCATCATTCTGCTTGGAGTACACTGAACCCCCTTTCCTGCCAAATGTGTATTCATTTTCAAGATCCAAATGAAATCTCCATGGTTCACTGATGCCTTTCCCCATGCCCTGCTCATCTTCTCCCCAGGCAAAGTTCACCATGTTCTTCCCCCAGTCCCTGCTAGCTTCATGGTTACTCAGCACTTATAGCTCTGTATTGCAACTTATTGATTTTCTTAATTGTTTTCCCCTAAGACTGAATTCCTTGAGTACTGGCACCAGCACCATATTCATCATAGTATTTCCTAATGGCAGCACAAAGAGTTACTAAACAAATGCTTTATTATGTGTTGAATAAATACTAAGTGATCCATGAATCCCTCCTGTTTTATCATTTCCTAGCAGCTAGGGAAATGATGCAAGAAATTAATTTGCCCCGTATTCTGGAGCATCCAGAAGATTAGGAATGAGTTTCATTAACTTGAGCTTTCATACTCTCACCCTTTTTTAGTTGGGAAAAAGTCCAAATAGAGAAAAATGTAGTGTTTCAGAAGGTGACTCCAAAAACTTTAATACTTTTAAAAGATGTAGTGTCATTCATATTCCACTTTACTTATTAATATAGGAACTTGGAAAAAATTAAGGTATTAAGAAAAAAGCTATCAGTTCAGTTCAGTCGCTCAGTTGTGTCCAACTCTTTGCAACCCCATGAATCGCAGCACGCCAGGCCTCCCTGTCCATCACCAACTCCCGGAGTTCACTCAGACTCACATCCATTGAGTCAGTGATGCCATCCAGCCATCTCATCCTCGGTCGTCCCCTCCTCCTCCTGCCCTCAATCCCTCCCAGCATCAGAGTCTTTTCCAATGAGTCAACTCTTTGCATGAGGTGGCCAAAGTACTAGAGTTTCAGCCTTAGCATGATTCTTCCAAAGAAATCCCAGGGCCAGTCTCCTTCGGAATGGACTGGTTGGAATCACTTAAGGTCAGATATTGTTTATTCATTAAATAAATTTGTATTGATTGCTTAATATGTGCTGGGTTACCTGGAACATTATTTTGGATTTTTTTTTTTACTAATATTATATTTTAATAATGATAGTAATTTGGAGGAAAATTAATGAGTTGTGAAATGTGTTTTCTAATGCCCTAGAATAAATAACTGGTTTGCTTTTGCTAAGAAAGTATCTATATGTTTTATATTTGATCTCTGACTTTCTTTGTTAATAATTTTTTAATGGAAGCTAATGTTACCTGTGTACCCCTGATGCTGGGTTCAGAGGTTATTTATCAGTATTGTTTATGAGAGGGAATGTTCCAGAACAATAACATCATGTGGTAATGTCAGAACATCATCTTTATGAATAAATTAGAGCATATTGATACTTATAATCGATATACTTTAAAAAAAACATTTCACTACATACTTAAATCCATACTACATTTCAAACTGTTTAGTATGGAACAGAAAACAAATCTGTGGTCTTCATATCACAAACTTATAAAAACCTGTTTTTAGTAATGTAAAGGTGACCTCTTTTAATCAGTCACACTCAAGAAATGTAAATACATGCATGCTAAATCACTTCAGTCGTGTTTGACTCTTTGTGACTCTGTGGACCATAGCACGCCAGGCTCCGCTGTCCATGGGATTCTCCAGGGAAGAATATGGAGTGTGTTGCCATGCCCTCCTCCAGCAGACCTTTTCGACCCTGGGATCAGACTCATGTCTCTTATTGTCTCCTGCATTGGCAGACGGGTTCTTTACTACTAGCACCACCTTATATTCTTACCAGCATCAAATACTACTGTGGATGCGTCATGCCATACTTAGTACTTTACAGTAATCCATAAATTCCCTGCTTCTATAGTGGTTGCCAGTCTGAAAAAAAAAAAGTTTTTATACCTTCTTTTAATTTAAAAAATATATATATTGGAATGCTTTTTCATGGAGCTATTTGCAGAAGGGACTAGTATAACTGGTAAATAATAATGTATATAATTAGTGTATAACTCTCTGTGTGTGTATATGTGTATGTATTTCCTGTTAACTCAAACACATTGTCTTGGGTTTTTCCTTCAAATATTTTACCACACAAAGATCCAAAGACCCTTTTTTCAATTTTATGGAAACTCCATTCTCAGGACAATATTAAATGTTTTATTTGCTGTCTATTGAATTCTAAGATTATCCTTTAAGACTTATCGTGTTCTATGGTGGTCGTAGTAAGTAGTATAGTTGATGTAAGCATCAGTTTTGCACTCAGCAGCTCTGGACTCAAGACCTGGATTAAAACCTACAAATTNTTTTTTTTTTTACTAATACTATATTTTAATAATGATAGTAATTTGGAGGAAAATTAATGAGTTGTGAAATATGTTTTCTAATGCCCTAGAATAAATAACTGGTTTGCTTTTGCTAAGAAAGTATCTATATGTTTTATATTTGATCTCTGACTTTATTTGTTAATAATTTTTTAATGGAAGCTAATGTTACCTGTGTACCCCTGATGCTGGGTTCAGAGGTTATTTATCAGTATTGTTTATGAGAGGGAATGTTCCAGAACAATAACATCATGTGGTAATGTCAGAACATCATCTTTATGAATAAATTAGAGCATATTGATACTTATAATCGATATACTTTAAAAAAAACATTTCACTACATACTTAAATCCATACTACATTTCAAACTGTTTAGTATGGAACAGAAAACAAATCTGTGGTCTTCATATCACAAACTTATAAAAACCTGTTTTTAGTAATGTAAATGTGACCTCTTTTAATCAGTCACACTCAAGAAATGTAAATACATGCATGCTAAATCACTTCAGTCGTGTTTGACTCTTTGTGACTCTGTGGACCATAGCACGCCAGGCTCTGCTGTCCATGGGATTCTCCAGGGAAGAATATGGAGTGTGTTGCCATGCCCTCCTCCAGCAGACCTTTTCGACCCTGGGATCAGACTCATGTCTCTTATTGTCTCCTGCATTGGCAGACGGGTTCTTTACTACTAGCGCCACCTTATAGTCTTACCAGCATCAAATACTACTGTGGATGCGTCATGCCATACTTAGTACTTTACAGTAATCCATAAATTCCCTGCTTCTATAGTGGTTGCCAGTCTGAAAAAAAAAAAGTTTTTATACCTTCTTTTAATTTAAAAAATATATATATTGGAATGCTTTTTCATGGAGCTATTTGCAGAAGGGACTAGTATAACTGGTAAATAATAATGTATATAATTAGTGTATAACTCTCTGTGTGTGTATATGTGTATGTATTTCCTGTTAACTCAAACACATTGTCTTGGGTTTTTCCTTCAAATATTTTACCACACAAAGATCCAAAGACCCTTTTTTCAATTTTATGGAAACTCCATTCTCAGGACAATATTAAATGTTTTATTTGCTGTCTATTGAATTCTAAGATTATCCTTTAAGACTTATCGTGTTCTATGGTGGTCGTAGTAAGTAGTATAGTTGATGTAAGCATCAGTTTTGCACTCAGCAGCTCTGGATTCAAGACCTGGATTAAAACCTACAAATTGTGTTTCCCTCTCTCTNATTTTATGGAAACTCCATTCTCAGGACAATATTAAATGTTTTATTTGCTGTCTATTGAATTCTAAGATTATCCTTTAAGACTTATCGTGTTCTATGGTGGTCGTAGTAAGTAGTATAGTTGATGTAAGCATCAGTTTTGCACTCAGCAGCTCTGGATTCAAGACCTGGATTAAAACCTACAAATTGTGTTTCCCTCTCTCTTGACTTATCTTAGCCTCTGCTTTCCCATTTATTCTGCCAGTAAGGGTCAACAGGCCCACTTTATGAACAAACTCTGTTGAAAGGATTCAATGAGATATAAGAGGAATACCTGGGTATGGTTAGAGTTTGGAGAATGGTGATTTTAATTCAAACCTCACCAAGGCCCTTACTGGTTCAAATTTACCTCAAAGAGAGGGACATAAAATGGAAAAATGAAAAAAGTGGTGTCCCCAGAGACTGTGAAATGTCTAACTCCAGGTCACACAGCTTTGACATGCCAGAGTGAGGGCTCCCCACCTACAGGCCAACAGGAGACCTGACTCATCTTTACATACTCCACATTCTGACACAGAGGAAGCATTCCGGAAACAATGAGTAAGTGAGTTTTAAGAATTCCTGTGGAGAACTAAAGTCACAGATGAGTGCATGGAAAGTGAGCTACACTCGTGTACCACATGAGAGTCTTTTTGCTGAGGCTGTGCCGTTTACACACCCCATGGGCAAGAATCTTATAATATTTGTTTTTATGCTGCCAATACTTAAGAGGGGGCCTCAAGTAGACACTTAGTACATCTTTGTTTAATTACTGAGTAAATAAATAGATGAACTCAAAAAGCTGAGAATTAATTTTTAATTTATATGTTTTTAATTTTAAAAAGCTGTTATTTTTCTTATTTTGCCACTACAGTTTGGAAAGAAGGTATGGCTTTCAGTGTGTTTTGTCTTAGGAGTCTGCCTTACTGTAGTCTTTCCTACATTCAGTTTAAAATTCTGCAGTTACTTTAAGTCTTCTCTTAGTTTATTTATTTTTTAATCAACAAGTGATCTTTGTTTCCTCAAAACTATTAATCCCTTTTCATAAGATTCTTTCACTAAAATAATATAAAACTACTCGTGTACTAAATTAATAGAAAGTCATGACTCATAGATATATATTGGTTTTGATTTATACATGGTATATAAGTAAAATTCAGGTAGCAAAGTATTGATGGTATTCTGAGGGATTTGTGTTACAAGGTGAAAAGGGAATGATACTCACTGAGCATCAGTTCAGTTCCGTCGCTCAGTTGCATCTGACTCTCTGCGACCCCATGAATCGCAGCACGCCAGGCCTCCCTGTCCATCACCAACTCCCGGACGTCACTCAGACTCACGCCCATCAAGTCAGTGATGCCATCCAGCCTTCTCATCCTCTGTCGTCCTCTTCTCCTCCTGCCCCCAATCCCTCCCAGCATCAGAGTCTTTTCCAATGAGCCAACGCTTCACATGAGGTGGCCAAAGTACTGGAGTTTCAGCTTTAGCATCATTCCTTCCAAAGAAATCTCAGGGCTGCTCTCCTTCAGAATGGACTGGTTGGATCTCCTTGCAGTCCAAGGGACTCTCAGGAGTCTTCTCCAACTCACTGAGCATAATAAGTTGCAATAACACAGACACCTCTAAAGTCGTTTAAGTCATTGTGTGTTCTTAGGACAGTTACTCTTGCCCTGAAATCTTATTTACTCTCATGTTTTTGACAGTTAAAGACCCTTTTATGACTGCGGTCCCACTATTATGTTAAATTCACCATTGATTAAGTCATAATTAAAAATTTAGCTCAAAGAATAAAGGCTGAAGATATATTTAGATGATACTTTTCTATTTGTTTCAAAATAATGTAGACCTCACCAGTTCTCTCCATGGGAGTTTTTAATAACAATTAGAAGAAAAATGTGGTTTGTTTGAATGTCACTAATTTGCCTTGTTGAAAAATAAAAAATGAGATTTTCTCAGTACACTCCCCCCCCGACCCAGGGAGGATTCTGTATTGAAGTCTCATCAATTTTAGTCACAAGAGGAATGATGAGTAATAAAATATTTATAGAGCTGATTGTTACCTTGACTTTGAGCACTTCTGTTGTATAGAGAGATTTGCATTCAAGTTTAGGTTAAGTAAACGTTTGTATAAAACAGTGATAAGAACATGAATAAAAATGTAAATATCTCTGGTTAGAGTGGTTTTAGTTAGTGGAAAAAAATTTATGAAATAGCAGCACCCATGAATTAGACTTTTGAAAATGCTACATTAAAAAAACAGACACTTGGGACTTTCTTGGCAGTCCAGTGGTTAAGACTCTGCCCTTCCAATGCAATAGGCTTGGGTTTGATCCCTAGTCAGAGAACTAAGATCGTGCTGCCAAAAAGAGAGAAAAAAAAAATTGAGAGAAAATAAAAAGAGTATAAAAATCAAACAAAAAACCTCAACTCACTCTGCAAATAGAGAGAAATTATTTTGTATTTGGAATCTCTTGTACTTCACCGAGGACTTCCCTGATGGCTCAGTCAGTAAAGAACCTACCTGCAATGCAGGGCACCCCAGTTCAATTCCTGGGTCGGGAAGATCTGCTGGTGAAGGGATAGGCTACCCACTCTAGTATTCTTGGACTTTCCTTGCGGCTCAGCTGGTAAAGAATCCACCTGCAATGCAGGTGACCTGGGTTCGATCCCTGGGTCAGGAAGATCCCCCTGGAGAAGGGAAAGGCTACCCACTCCAGTTTTCTGGCCTGGAGAATTCCATGGATTGTATAGTCCATGGGGTTGCAAAGAATCAGACATGACTGAGCGACTTTCACTTTCACACTTTACCAAACATGTACTATGTCTTCAAAGAGAATATGCTTCCTCTTTCTGAGAGATCCTAAAACTGGAATGTTTATTGACTACATTCTCTGTGCCAGACATTCTTTTAGGTTCTGCAGTTATGACAGCAAATAGAAAAGTCTGTGCCTTCATAAAGGTTATATCCTAGTTAAGGGGCAGACAGAAGGAACATATGTAAATATACAATGTCAAGGGAAATCAGTCTATTAAATGTATTAAGGAAACAGAGAATCATGGCAAGGGGTAGTGTTCTTCTATAGAGAGTGTTCAAGAAAGTCCTTTTTAGTAAGGTCTGTTAAGGTCATATTGGAAGAGAAATCAGAAGAAGCCCAGCCAGGGGAACCAGCATCAAAAAGGCCCTAGTGCTACTTACTGAGGCCAAGTAGACCATGGTAAGAACCTTGGGTGTTTTACTAATTGACCTGGGAAGCCATTGTAAGACTTTGAACTGGAAGGAAGGAAGATTTTTCTTCTACCCTTCTAGGTTCTTTTGATTAGCTTAGTAATTAAATTGACATAACATGGGTTAAGTGGAGAAAAACAAATTTAACGTTCTATGTATAGAAATCTCATGTAGATGTGAGAAGCTCTCAGACAGGCAGCTGACACTTGTGTGCCAGCCTGAGCTCAGTAGAAGAGAGGAGCGGTCTGGGGTTTCAAAGGGAAGGAAGATTATTCACAGGAGGGTGGAAAGAGCAAATGTTTGGTAAACAAATGTTTGCCATGCCAGGTGGAGGCAATAATTTTGAACAAATAAGCCCTCCCGGGCTCCCCCCAGCTTCTTATACCAGCACACACTCTTATCACTATCCCTGGTGATGGTTCGTTTCCTGGACCGAGTCGTCCATCTAAATTCTTTTAGATGATTAAGTGGGAGGTAAAAAACTCTTCGTGAGACTGTTAGGTCTTAATTGTCTTCAAATGAACATAATCTATGTGCCAAAGTGGCACATTCTGGGGCAGCCTGCCCTGAACCCTATCAGAGCAACAGAGTGACCTAATCTGAGGATTTTTTTAGAAGGATGAGTTTGGCTTTTCTGTGAAAAGGAACAGATAGGGAAAGGGTTACATTTTGTCAACAAAGTGGGAAAGAATGAGCACAGAAGGGAACATTTCTCTTCCTTGCATAATCACACCTCACTGCAGGGAAGGTAACCATGTGACCAGCTAGATAGCTGAGGGATTTACTATTCCAGGAAAAGGGAGAATGGATCTACATAGGTAAAGAACAGTTTTGGTATTGCTCCTAGAAGTAGGACTTGGGGTAGTGGGGTTACCTCCACTACCTCCACTTGGTAATGGAAGGGAGGTCATGAGTAGGATTTGAACATGAAGAATCTGAGGTTCTTAGATGGTCTCCAAGGGAAATGATTGGGAGGGGTCTCCAGAAGGTCCGAGGTGGTCTGGATTTCAGGAGTTGCTTGGTGGAGATTTGGTGGCATTTCATATTTTAAAGCAATTCAAGCTCTAGAAATGAGAACATGTAAAGGGAGAAAAGACAAGAACTCTGCTGGTGCTTCTAAGCTCATTTGGTTCTAAAAAATGCTCTAAGAGTCATGTGACTTTGAAGAAAAAGAGAAGTTCACCCAGCAACTCCTCAGAGGGAGAAGAGGGGTTACTGGGTAAACTTCTCTTTTTCTTCAAAGTCTGTACATTACCTTTTACCATAACACCCAGCATCCCATGGATTTGCATTCCAGTTTGTTTCTCCAACTTAACATGAAAGCTAGTTTTAGGAGATATAATAGTTGAAATTCCTAAATTGATCCCAGCTTGGCAAAATGATTACCCCAAAAAAGGGGGGGCTACTTCAACATAAATTGAGCAGATTTCATGCAAAATTACTTTCTCATCTTAAAAAAAAAACACACTTAAAATAGGACCGTGTTTCTCAAAAATTACTCCTTATATGGAAATTCACAGAAAATAGTTTTTTCCTGCTTTGGAAAATACCATCATTGAAAAGAGTTGCATATTGTTTTTACTAGTATTCCTAAAAATTCAAAATGTTTGTGTGACACGTAGTGAGTGGCTGAAACTTTTTAATGTGTATTTATTACTAATTTATCTGTTCATAACAAAATACTAAAATATATATAAATACAAGTGAAAGGAATCCAGAGAGTTGATGAGAAACTGCAAAGGATCTGAGGTTGAAGTCATTAAGATGCTCAGGCCTCAGCTGAGAACAGCCATAGAAGCAGACACCCTCCGTTAGCAAGTGGTTTCCTCGTCCCTGTGCTGTGCTCAGCTGTGTCCAGCTCTTTGCAAGCCCATGGACTGTAGCCTGCCAGGGTTCTCTGTCCACGGAATTTTCCAGTATTCAAGAATACTGGAGTGGACTGCCATTTCCTCCTCGAGGGCACTTAAGAATTAAGGAAACAGCATCACTCAGGAAAATATATCAGACTCAGTTGGGAGTTGTCAAGGGATATAGGAAGCCACTCTAGGGTAGGAAAAGCCAGGAAGTAATCCCTTTCACGTGAGGAATCATCCAAGGTCGTGGAGCTGGGCAGAGGGGCTTGAAGGGCCACTTCAAGATCTCCGGGAAGCAGTTGGATTTCATTGTAAATGTGTAGGAGCCCATGTACACATGCATGCATGCTAAGTCGCTTCAGTCATGTCTTACTCTTTGTGATCCTACGTCCTGTCGCCTGCCAGTCTCCTCTGTCCATGGGATTCTCCAGGCAAGAATACTGGAGGGGTTGCCAAGCCCTCCCCAGGGGATCTTTCAGATCCAGGGATTGAACCAGCATCTCCTGCATTACATGCAGATTCTTTACCACTAAGCCACCCAGGAAGTCCTTCTAGGAGCCCATATCCTAGTAAAGAAAGGCATTGGTAAGTGTGATTAAGGACGTTGAAAGGGTTTAATTATAAGAGTAATTTTTAAAAATATTATGAATATGATTTGTGTTTGCTCAGAGAAGTTTTTTGTTATTCAACATGTTGTTTGAACATTTCCTGAGTCTTATCCCCCAAAAATGAAAATATTTTAAAGGTCAGAGGCTACAAGCTTTTCATCATTTAGCCAAGAGACATAGATAATGTGGTCCATGTATTCAGTTTAATTTAAATAAAATGTCAGCTTGAGGGTGTAACTACTAAGCAATTATGTGAAGATAGATTAGAGTGACATTAAGCCATGTTCCTTCTGTCTACCTGGGGATCTCATCATATAGTAATTTATACATTTTAAGTTTTAAATATTGCTTCTATGAAGAAAATAGTCATAATTTTAAATGAACTCTAAATGTTTTATATTCAGTCATGATGATGTCTCCTAATTTGGAGGTGCATATAAGCAGTGGAAGAATTGGCTCTCTTCATATTTTGATGAGAAATGAAAGGTCCCCTTTTAGACTCAGGGCTTACAGGCCGCTAAGGCACACCATTTGAAGATTTTCCCTCAAGACCAAGTGTCTGGAAAGATCAATTGTGAAGTAATGAAATCAAAGAGTACTTATTCCAGTGTTTTGACAAGGATCCTGAGGCAAGAGACCCCAGGGGATGCAACTATCTCAAAATGTATTAGGAGTTTCAAATGTCACCAGTATCTTATGTCAGTTTCCTCTAGGCTAGTTCCCTGGAAGCTGTTCCAGGTTCTTTCTCTTGAATCTGAAAGATGACCAAACTTTTAGGCATCTTGAGCAAAACATTTAATATCTCTTAGATTAATATTTAGAGAATGGAATTTGTCGAGCAGGGGAAAAAATGATGCATCTTTCTTTTTTTAATTTTTATGTTTACTTTATTTTACTTTACAATACTGTATTGGTTTTGCCATACATTGACATGAATCTGTCACNGATCTAGTTTCATTCTTTTACAAGTGGCTGACCAGTTTTCCCAGCACCACTTGTTAAAGAGATTGTCTTTACTCCATTGTATATTCTTACCTCCTTTGTTGAAGATAAGGTGTCCACAGGTGTTGGTGCCATTCATCCTGCAGAAAAGTTTGCATATGCATGGACCAAGCAATTGGGAGGGGGTACAGTAAATCTGTGGCATTTAAGAGAATTAAGGTTTCAAGAAGCAACACTCTGGGATTTAAACTCTAGTTCAAGATGATTTGTATNCCTTTGTTGAAGATAAGGTGTCCACAGGTGTTGGTGCCATTCATCCTGCAGAAAAGTTTGCATATGCATGGACCAAGCAATTGGGAGGGGGTACAGTAAATCTGTGGCATTTAAGAGAATTAAGGTTTCAAGAAGCAACACTCTGGGATTTAAACTCTAGTTCAAGATGATTTGTATGTCAAAAATAATTGAAGGCTTGTGGTTAGTTGCAGTTTTGAGAGACAGACTCTCCTGGCATAAGAAATAGCAGCTGAGATGATGTGAGGAAGTGTCGTGCCTCTCTGTTTTGAAATTTTGCCAGCTATTTTCAAAAAGAGTAAGGTTATCCTGCTGTAATGCTCACTACTGATGAGACCCACATGAGTATATTGGTTCCATCACTCAAGAGAAGTGAGACGAATTTGAAGAGGGTTTGAAGGATGATCGCAAAGATGAGCAACAGAAGAAATGGTAGGATAGGTTAGGAAAACTGAAGAACTCGTCAAGAACATCAACAATCTTGAAACTCATGAGCAGCTCCTTGAGGGAAGATGGTGTTCATATTTGCTCTCTTCCTGGCTGGAGGGCTTTCCCCTGCAGGAAGAGAATACTTCCCTGATGGTAAAACTTGGGAGCTAGCAGGAGTGGGAACCAAAAGAGATCATAAAGTTGAGATGTTGGAAGGATTAGAGTGAGGAGAGGATACATTTTCATCTATTTTTTGGCTTCAGTAAATTCTGACCCAGATGGATTCTTTTGTCTTTTCTGTTTCCATGAGTTTATTCATGTACTTCAGAGAAATACATCTGAAGTGGAAAATTTAGGAGTAGGAAATGAGATCATCAGTTCATGCCTAGTATCTGTATTCTTGCTCTGCATTCATACACACCTATGCCGTCTCTGTATTTCCTCACATGGCTTTGTAAGAAAAGTACAATGATTGCTGCCCTCAGCACTCTATAAAATCATGGCCACATAGTTCAAAATACACTCACACCATCACCTTTTGGGGGCTTCCCTAGGGGCTCAGATGGTAAAGAATCCACCTGCAATGCAGGAGATCTGGGTTAAATCCCGGGGTCTAGAACATCCCATGGAGGAGGGAATAACAACCCACTCCAGTATTCTTGCCTGGAGACCCATGGACAGAGAAATCTGGCAGGCTACATACAGTCCGTGGGGTTGCAGAGTCAGACATGACTGAGCAACTAACACACTTTCACCTCCTTTTGGTTCACTAAGCTACAATAGTTCTTTGACTTTTCAGAGTGCTTTGGGTTGAATTGTTTATATTCAAATTCCTATGTTGAAACCCTAACCCCGAAGGCAATTTTATTTGGAGACAGGACTTTCAGGAGACAGTTAAAGTTAAGTGATCTCACAAATACAGGTCCTAATAGCATAGGATTGGTGGCCTCTATCACCACACTGGAAACCAAATCCACCAGAACTCTCATCTTTTTGATGTTCAGAGACGTTAGAAATAAATGTTTATATTATCTAGCCTCCTAGTGTATAGCTTTGGGTTATGGCACCCTGAGCACACTGATATACAGAAGAATGTTTCCTGCTTGACAGTCATCATTTCATTTGTCTCAAATGATGAGAGGTGAGAGGTAGGGAAACTCAAGGTATCGGGTAAAATGAAGATGGTGAGAAAAAGTTTGAGGCAGGTGTATCTTCAACCAATTTTTATTAAGGTGAAAACAGAGGCTTGGATTACAGGATCATTACAAGATGGCTTGGCCTATGATGAGTATATGAATTACAGAAAGCTGTATTTTAGAAAGATGATACTTAGATCCTTATCACATAGTGGTAGTTTTTTTTTTTTTTCATATATATATATTATCTGTGTATTGAGATGCCACAAGCTTTATGTTATGTGTGGCATGCAAGTTTCAGATCTTCAGGCGTCTGCGAAGTTCAGGATTGGGAACTCATGTACACCAGGGGCGGATTCATGTTGATGTATGGCAAAACCAATACAGTATTGTAAAGTAAAATAATTTTTAAAAAAAGACCATTAAGCACAGAAGGCAACATTCAAAAATGTAAAGTATAGAGGAAAGTCCTATATGAAAAACAGTTGAAGGCTTTTGGTTGCCAGTTGAAGACCAAGTGATCTGATNTTTTTATTAAGGTGAAAACAGAGGCTTGGATTACAGGATCATTACAAGATGGCTTGGCCTATGATGAGTATATGAATTACAGAAAGCTGTATTTTAGAAAGATGATACTTAGATCCTTATCACATAGTGGTAGTATTTTTTTTTCATATATATATATTATCTGTGTATTGAGATGCCACAAGCTTTATGTTATGTGTGGCATGCAAGTTTCAGATCTTCAGGCGTCTGCGAAGCTCAGGATTGGGAACTCATGTACACCAGGGGCGGATTCATGTTGATGTATGGCAAAACCAATACAGTATTGTAAAGTAAAATAATTTTTAAAAAAAGACCATTAAGCACAGAAGGCAACATTCAAAAATGTAAAGTATAGAGGAAAGTCCTATATGAAAAACAGTTGAAGGCTTTTGGTTGCCAGTTGAAGACCAAGTGATCTGATACCTGTACTCAGCTTAGGAAGGCTTGAACTTAGTCATGTTTTCTCTTAGACAATTATTGTTTAAAACATCACTGAACAAAAACTGTTTCGTTCTTATATTCATGTATTCATATAAGTGATAAGAATTGCTCTTGAAAGAATGAACATCCAGAATGAAAGACTGAAACCAGTAACAGATATTAATCTAAGAACTGTCTCAAAGATAGGTGATGCCCTACAGAAGTTTATAACTGAGTGTAGAAACCTCTCATGATACTGTTTGGATTCAGTATGACCTGGCAAATTTATACAATCCTCAGACCTAGAAGATCTTGAGCCATAGAAATTTCTAAGAATTCTGCACCTACTAATTTCTCTGTTCCTCATAGCAGCCCTTTTTTGAGGTAGGCTCTGTGAATATCGTGCCCACTTCGCAGCTGAGGAAATTAAGGCTAAAGGATGTTGTTCGTGCAGGTCTGAGGAATGGCAGCTGAACTAAGCAGTCTGTGTCCATACCTCCACCGGTCTATATTATTGCTCATCAGTTCTGTTCTCTGTAGAGTCCATACTGCCTCACCTTAAGATTCTCTGCCCCTCAAACTTGTTTTATTCTTTAAAATTTAGATCAACATTTAACCAAAACTTATGGTAACAAGACATCTTTTTTTTAAACTTATTACTCTTTTTTTTTTTTTTTTTTAATTGCGTTTCGCTCTTCTGGGTCTTCATTGCTGCGCTTGAGCTTTTTCTAGTTCCGGCAAGCGGAAGCTTCTGTACAGCTTCTGAGGGCAGCGGCTTCTCTGGTTGTAGAGCTCGGGCTCTAGGCCGCGTAGACTTCAGTAGTTCTGGCACGCTGGCACTGTTGCCCCGCAGCACGTGGGATCCCCGCAGACCGGGACTGAACCCAAGTCCCCTGCATTGGCAGGCAGATTCTTAACCACTGGACCACCAGGGAAGTCCCAAGATAACTTTAGGTTATCTCAAGATATGACGTCGCATAATACAGGCAAGATCTTTTGCCTCATTGACCACTAGGGCACATGAGAGCTTCCCTGAGTCAAAAAGAACGAGGTATAAATCATGTCACAGGTTACAGGGACCTCAGCCAAACTAGGCATATGATTATCTCTGTGCTCCCACATGGTGGCCTTGTGTAAACGAGCCATCTAAGTCCTGAATCTTTGAAATGAGATTAGATGTTCCAAGAAATAAGAAAAGGTCTCTGGCACAACTGAGTAAAGTGCTTTATATAATGTAATTTTGCTCTTGCATAATGATAAATTATTTTTTTTTTTCTGACTGGTGCTAGAGCTTTAGAGATTTCCCTCCTTCTGTTTTAAAACTATTTTATTTCATTTTTACTTTGAAACTGGGCTTAAAAATCAAAGGAATTAAAATGTTCCATTCTCTTACACACTAATGAACATATAAAAATGGAACTAACTGAAGAAAAAAATTGAGTCATTTGTCTTTTAACATAAATTTAACATCCTAAAATTATCAAACTAATCTTAATCTGCATCATTAATGCAAAAAAAAAGTTCTCAATTTTATTAATAATGAACAGGTACTTGTAATAAAAACTGCTTTCATTTTTGCTTTTATTTAACTTTTAGAGGTATATGTGTATTTTTCATTGACCTCTATGCTGCAAGCAAAAACAAATAAGCAAAAGGAACCATAGAAATGACGACACAAATAAAATTGGAATTGATTATTAAAGGATATTTCAATTTTATTTTTGGAATTTTTCTGATAAATTTTCAACGTATGTTACTACATACAGCACTAACAAAATAAAATAGTATTTTGTAGGTTATTTTTATTTAGGGAAATTTGGTTTACTGCTTTAACATGTTGGTATTTTTATATTATTCATAAATTTACTTTTTTTCTTACTTTAACAAGAAATGTGGGAGATCTTGAGAAGCCAGTGCCTAAAGTCATTACCTGAACTCTGTGTAGTCAACTACAGTTATTACATATAACATGATAAAGGTTGAAGTTCCTGCTGTGAGCTCAAGTGATGAAAATTCGATGTATGCTATAAAATTTTTAAACTATTTTTGTAGTTAGGAAGAAGGAAATTTTTCCCTCATATGCCTCAGGGTAGGCATATTTAGATAAAATGAAAAGGAAAGGAAAGTCGTTTTTATTTTTGAGAACTGGGGAAAAAATTTTCCTTTTCTTTGGAATATTTCAGATTCACTGTTCTTTAACTGGATTTTGAACTAGACTTACACAGTTATTTAATTTCACTTACTTGGAAAATACACTAGAAGATATCTACAATTCAAGTGAGCTAATTAATGCAAAATCATTTATCTTTTTTCATGTTAATGCATGTATTACATCTACAAGCATAAAAATATATAGGAAGTGTTATCTCTAACTTCAACATCCTTTACAACCTTTCCATCTTTGCACTAACAGATTATCTCTTAAGAATATTATTTACAACACAGAAAGTGTGTAAACCATCTTTATCAAGTAAATAGTGGAAAGCACGCTTCAGATTTGAAACCAGAAAGCATGCTTTCTGGCCCTATCTTTGTTCAGTTCAGTTCAGTCGCTCAGTCATGTCTGAATCTTTGCAGCCCCATGAACTGCAGCACACTAGGCCTCTCTGTCCATCACCAGCTCCTGGAGTTCACCCAAACTCATGTCCATTGAGTTGGTGATGCCATCCAGCCATCTCATCCTCTGCCCCTTCTCCTCCTGCCTCCAATCCCTCCCAGCATCAGAGTTTTTTCCAATGAGTCAACTCTTTGCATCAGATGGCCAAGTATTGGAATTTCAGCTTTAGCATCAGTCCTTCCAAAGAAATCACAGGGCTGATCTCCTTTAGAATGGACTGGTTGTATCTCTTTGCAGTCCAAGGGACTCTCAAGAGTCTTCTCCAACACCACAGTTCAAAAGCATCAATTCTTCAGCGCTCAGCTTTCTTCACAGTCCAACTCTCGCATCCATACATGACCACTGGAAAAACCATAGCCTTGACTAGACAGACCTTTGTTGGCAAAGTAATGTCTCTGCTTTTGAATATGCTATCTAGGTTGGTCATAACTTTCCTTCCAAGGAGTAAGTGTCTTTTAATTTCATGGCTACAATCACCATCTGCAGTGATTTTGGAACCCCCCAAAATAAAGTCTGACACTGTTTCCACTGTCTCCCCATCTATTTCCCATGAAGTGATGGGACCAGATGCCAAGTATCTTTGTTACTTGCAAAAATTCTAGCTGTGGGTAAACCACTTAACCTCCCTAAGCTCCCTACATTAAGGTAAAAATAATAGTACCTGCTCTGTGACTTGCATGAACATCTCAGGTCAAAAATATAAGCCTTTCTTTTGTAAACTGTAACATACAATAGAAAGGCAAGCTCCTGTATGCTCTCACTTTGTAGACATTGATAGTTGTTAAAGGAGTAGATCTGAAATTTTATCACCACAAAAAGAAATGTAATTGTATATGAGGACAGAGGTGCTAGCTAGCCTTATTGTGGTAATCATTTTGCAATATATACATGAATCAAATCATCACATTGTACACCTGAAGCTTATGTTGTTACATGTCCATGTCTCAATAAATCTGGCACTATTTTTTAATGAAAAGGAACAAACAGCAAAAAAGACATTACAATAAATAATATAAAATTATGAATAGAAAATTATCTGTGGCTTGAATATTCACTAAGGGAGCCACTTGCCACCTATGGCCATTCAGCACTTAACATGAGCGTTAAGTGGGAAGTCAATCATGTTATGAGGGCTTACTGCGGAAAAAAATGTAAAAAAAATCATATTAGTAATGGTGGTTGCATTTTGAAATTATAATTTTTGTAAATTTATTTCTACATAAATTTTTAAAATTTAATTTTCAAATTTTTGAAATTCTGATTTAAACATGTAGTCAAATAAAATTGCTAATATGATTTTATACATTTCTTTTCACAATAAGTCCTCATAACATGATTGACTTCCCCCTTACAGCATATTTTAAGCACTGAATGGCCACATGTGGCAAGTGGCTCCCTTAGTGAATATTCTAGCCATAGATGATAATTTTCTATTCATAATTTTATATTATTTACTGTAATATGTTTTTTGCTATTTGTTCCTTTTCACTTAAAAATACCCCATATTTATTGAGACATGGCCATGTAACTACATAAGCTTCAGGTGTACAATGTGCTGGTTTGATTCATGTATATATTGCAAAAGGATTAACACAGTAAGGTTAGCTAGCTCCTCCGTCCTCATATACAATTACATTTCTTTTCGTGGTGATAAAATTTCAGATGTATTCTATTAACAACTTTCAACTTCATGTATCATTAAATATATTATTAAATTTTTTAAAAATGTAAGCTCTCATTGGGGAAACAGAGTAGGTGTCTTGGCGGCGACATAAATACTCATGAACTCCTTGTACAGTTCACTTCATTCCTTTCACTCTTACCAGCCTACTGACTTAGGATGAGGTCCTTCACTTTCCTGAGTTTCAGCTTCTTCATCTTCCAAACAGCAATTATGAAAACATTCTCCTCCCTGGTCAAAGTGAAGTTTAAAACAAGCAAATATATGTAAAGCACTTGTAGAAGAGCCTAGCAGTTTCTGAGTATAAAATAAATCATAATCATTCTCTTCTTTTAAAATGCACATATTTGACAGCTTAATGACACATTTTTGTATTTGGCATTCGTAGTACATGCTCAGTGCAGTCTATGTTTAGAAGAAAAATTTATTTTTTGTACTGTTTCTTTTTCTGCAGTAGATAATGCATATGTACAGTAAAAACTCAGAATATACAGAAAAGCATCAAGAGCAAACAAAAGCCACTAGCAATCCAGCCATCAAAATATAATCACTGTTTAGCATGTTTCAGAAGGAAAAATACTTGAGCGAATGTGATTTCAGGGAAAACCAAGGTAAGCAGGTGACAGCAATAGAGAAGGGATGTATTTGGGTTGCAGAGAAACCAGTCCCTAGAATGGAAACCAGTGGCGTGAGGACAGGGTCAGAGGCAGATATTCAGAAGGTATAAGAAAAAAAGAAAGCAAAAGACTTTGCTGGGGAGAGGTGAGTGGGGGGAAGCACTGGAAGATTTGTACTGACATTGTTGTTGTTCAGTTGCTAAGTAACATTGGACTCTGCCACGCCATGGACTAGAGCACAGCAAGCTTCCCTGTCCTTCAAAAATCACCCAGAGTTTGTTCAAATTCATTGTCCATTGAGTTGGTGATACTGTCTAACCATCTCATCCTCTGCTGCCCTCTTCTCTTGCTGTCAGTCTTTCTGAGCATCAGGGTCTTTTCCAATGAGTTGGTTCTTGACATCAGTATTGGATAGCCAAATACTATCAGTTTCAGCATCAGTTCTTCCAATGAATATTCTGGGTTAATTTCCTTTAGGATTGACTGGTTTGATCTGCCTGCAGTCCAAGGGACTCTCAAGAGTCTTACCCAGCACCATAATTCGAAAGCATCAATTTTTCGGTGCTCAGCCTTCTTTATGGTGCAACTCTCACATATGTGCATGATTGCTGGAAAAACCGTTAACTTTGACTATATAGACCTTTGTCAGCAATGATCAGGATTGACATATATACACTGTGGATACTGTGTACAAAACAAATAACGAATGAGAACCTACTGTATAGCACAGAGATCTCTACTCAGTGCTCTGCAGTGACCTAGATTGGAAAGAGATCCAAAAAAAAAAAAAAAAAGAGTGTATGTGTATACATATAGCTGATTCACTTTGCTATACGTAGAAACTAACATAATATTGTAAAGCAACTATGCTCCAACAAGAATTTTAATTATAATATTCTGGAAAAAAAAAAAAAGACTTTTAAAACTGTGGTAGTTTTTACAAGGACTGTTAATCACTCCAATATGCCAAAGACTAAATAAGTAAAGCGCTTGCCCTTGTTTTGATTTCACTGATTTCACTCTTGCCTGCATAATATTTTGAGCTTCCCTTGTGGCTCAGATAGTAAAGAATCTGCCTGCTGTGCAAGAGATACCAGAAATTCTGGTCAATCCCTGGGTCAGGAAGATTCCCTGAAGAAGGGAATGGCAATCCATTCCAGTACTCCTGCCTGGAGAATTCTATGGACAGAGGGGCCTGGCAGGCTGCAGTACATGGGGTCGCAAAGAGTCGGATACAACTGAGCAAGTAACACTTTCACACTTCTATAGTATTTGACTGCCCTACTATCAGGGATGTCTCCAAAGCTGGTTTATAGAGTTATCCACATAGACAGAGGGACATGGGTCAGAAATACAAACCATTTTCTAGTCCTTTCGCAAGAAAAATGAAATAGGAAGAGGAAAGATCACTAAATCTTTATGGTGTCCAAAGCCATTGTCCTGGTGGATGGATGGTGAGTGAGAACTGGCAGGAGAAAAAATGAGAAAGAGAAGGAAATTTGACATTCCTGGATTTATGTAGATGGATTAGCAAATTATTCATACACAGGAACAACTTTTGAAAAAGATTCTAGGAAAGCAATGACAAACCAAGTTTGTCAAATTCATTTTCTAAAAACAGGCATTAAGTGGTAATTACTATTTTGTAAAACTATGCACAGTGACAGCTGTATGAACACTACAATGTCAGTACCTGACATTACTACACAATTAAGAATAGATCATTTCAAATCCTGAGAAATCACTGCTGCCTCCACCTTAAAGGTCATTAGTCCTAAACCATTAATCTGAATATTTACAGTGCTTTAGTAGCATGTATGAAAGACAACTTAAAAGTTTAAAGCAGATTTAGTCTTCACATGGGGCAGTAATTTAGTTTATAGCTGTTAACCCTTGAAAAGATAGAATCATGCCTACCTGATAGGCCTGAAATGCTGGAATTCTACTCAGTACTTCACTGACAAAGAGTGAAGTGAATTGGTTGCATTTTGTGGGGCGGAATAAATGACACATTTCTATGAGGCCATTCAGTTGTTCAGCAGTACATAAGATTATAAAAAGTGAAAGTGAAAGTTATTCAGTTATGTGCAACTCTTTGCGACCCCATGGACTCTACAGTCCCTGGAATTATCCAGGCCAGAATACTGGAGTGGGTAGCTGTTCTGTTCTCCAGGAGAGCTTCCCAACCCAGAGATCGAACCCAGGTCTCCCATATTGCAGGCTGATTCTTTACCAGCTGAGCCATCAGGGAAGCCCATATATTAAATCATAATAAATATAATGTATTTCCAGCCAAGTATATATGCATTTGGCAAAAGTTAATTCTTCCAAATAAAAAGGTTAGTTAACTAGAATACACACACTTGCTTGGGGAAGAACCACAGTGAGTCTCCTATTGCCCTTATTGTATTCTGACTGTCTTATTGCAGAAACAGTAAGTTAAATAACCAGTTACTGAGGGTAGACCATATGTTTTTTGGGCTGTGACTGCAATCTGTGGGTGCCACTTCCACATGGCCAGGTTCTTGCTTATTCGTGTCTCTCTTGCTCCTGGGAGTTTCTGTATTACACAAGTGGTAGAGACTTAATTCTTGCGAGTTAATTAGCAGATGTATTCTCACAAACTTAATTCTCCTAGCATAATTTTAAAGCTGTACATACTTATTTATTAAAGCCTGGGAAATAAAAATGTTTTCAATTCAGTCTTATCACACAACATAATCACAACTAGCATATTGGTATTTTTCCTTAAAGACTTTTTTTTTTCTAACTTTTTTCCCCAGGACTTTAATAATATTTCACATATAATCTCTGTGTCCTTTTAAGAATTAATTTTTATTAAAGTATAATTACAGTGTTTTGTTTCTACTGTACAACAAAGGGAATCAGCCCTATGCATATGTATATCCCCTCTGTTTTGGATCCTTCCCATTTGGGTCACCACAGAGCACTGAGTAGAGTTCTTTGTGCAATACAGCAGGTTCCTATTTGTCTATTTTATACATAGTATCAGTAGTGTATATATGTCAATCCCAGTCTCCGAATTCATCCCGCCCCTTGTGTCCCCCCTTGGTGTCTATCCATTTGTTCTCTATCTCTCTGTCTATTTCTGTTTTGCAAATAATCATCTATACCATTTTTCTAGATGATATTTTGAGATAAGGTCTCTGGGGAGGTATTAGGGTTAGATGAAATCCTGAGAGTGGGGCTCTGGGCTCATAACATTCAGTTTAGTTGAGTTCAGTTGCTCAGTTGTGTCCAACTCTTTGCGACCCCATGAATCGCAGCACACCAGGCTTCCCTGTCCATCACCAACTCCCAGAGTTTGCTCAAACTCATGTCCATCGAGTCGGTAATGCCATCCAGNATTTTCAAAAAGAGAAGTTAAAAAACATAATTGTTTTAAAAAGTCAATATCATAAGTCAAAACAATATTCATGTCCAGTTTAAAATGATGTTAATTGGCATTTGGCATGAAATGCCATTGTACCATGAGGTACAAATAAAACAAACTATGCAGTCCTTCTATACCATGGCCAGATGAAAAAGAAGCTGATGATGCTTCTTATAATGGCAGTTACTTTTCGTCATCATTGACCCTGAAGGCTGGTTAATGTTGTTGAACTTGTCACGGGAATTCAGGACAAGTTTGTGAAGGAAACAATTTAATAACCCAATTAAATGCGAAAGGGTAAACACTCTCTCTATATATATCTATATATCATATATAACTGTATTCAAATCACTGAAGATCAATCATTGCAAAATAGCCTGATCTAAGTTGGACAGAGATTTGATAAAGTCTTAGCAATTTCATGTCCATGTCCTAGGTAGATNGGAAACAATTTAATAACCCAATTAAATGCGAAAGGGTAAACACTCTCTCTATATATATCTATATATCATATATAACTGTATTCAAATCACTGAAGATCAATCATTGCAAAATAGCCTGATCTAAGTTGGACAGAGATTTGATAAAGTCTTAGCAATTTCATGTCCATGTCCTAGGTAGATAATGAAAGAAAATACATCCACAACTAAGAGTAATATTGTGAATGATTAAGATTGTTAACACTACAGAGAAAGATGTGTTGTGGGTCTTATGTGACAAATGGGAAGGGGGTGTCCTGAGGTTCGCTTCTAAAACAGGCCTCTATTAAGCATGTGAATTCAAATAATTTACTGCATATCATTTAATTATTTAGCCAGGTATAGTGCAGTGAATTTGATAACTATAATTGAATATCACACTTAGATCAAGTAACTTAATAAAATGTTCTGTGTCTCATTCTTGAGAAATCACTCCTTTCTATGCATAAAGACAAAAAATACAGCCTGTCTCTGAGCACCTCTCATTCATATAAGCAGCATTTTTCACTATTCGCCAGACAACCTATTTGTCTTCCTGTTCAGCCTCATTCATGCTCTATCCTCTGCTGGGAAAGCCCATCCTTTTCTTTTCTGGTTTCATTTGACTTTATTTTAGGGGATGGAAGTAATACTGGTCTCAGTTTTCACAATTATTTAACCACTCATGCTCCAAAAATGCCATCTGAGTCCTCAGGTGAGATAAGTGGCTGCCTATTGGGGACCCCCGTTGCATTGTGTAAAAATGATCACTTTGGCATAGGTGAGATTATTTCAGTTTACTTCATTGCTTGCCCATCTGTCTGTCTTTCCCTCCACTCCATGAGGCTTTGGAGCCATGCGTAGATTATGTCTGTAACAAGTTGAAATTTTTCTGCTGCTCTGAAATTTGGTAAACTTGATTCACTCATATCTAGCTTTGCATTCTGCTAGAGTCCAGAGTTCTCCCCCTGAGAATTATTCGAGTTAATTTCTGTTCAGTCACCAATGTCTTCATTCCAAGCTCAATGGTTCTTAGTAATTCCCTACCAGGCTCACCACTCAGCGCCTTCTCAATTTTCCTGGAAAAAAAAAAAAAAAAAAAGACTTTCTTCAGAATTGGATGAGCTTAGTTAATGACTCATCAAAGATTTGAGGCATTATGAGGAAAGGGTCACAAAACACAACAAGTCCTCAGTGCCCTGCCACTCTCCCTGTTTCTCCCTATCCCCCTTTAAAGCTACAGCCGGATCCTTCCCCAGAGCTCACTCAGGGCAGCTCCTGCTAGACTGGGGCTCCTGAGGATCTCAGGTTTTATCCCTAGCAAGCTTATTCAGAAATATTCCCAACGAAGGTCTCCCTTTAAGAGAAACTCTCAGACTATCCAGAAAGGGAGCAATTGTCTTTATCTCACGTCTTATTCATCTTTGTCACGAGCACAGGACCAAAATTTTTGTAGATGCTAAGCAGAAAATACTTTAATCGACTCTGTTGTCTCAATTAACTTGGTCCCTGATCAATTTCAGGCAACTTTAGAAGTCTATTTTGGGCATCCTTGGTTGTGATTTGAATGACTTAATTGATTTGTAAGCTATTTTAATTTTCCCTTCGCCCTTTACAAAATTCTCCTCAGATAAGAAGACTAGATTGTCTGAAAGTCATCTCTTACTTGGAAATACTTGTGTAAATTAAGTGAAATACATGATTTTAAAAAACTAAAAATATCAAAGTTCACCTTTGAGTTGATCAGTAGGATCATATACCAATAGCACTCTATGGTTAAAATGAATAAAAACCTAAAGGTCTTTGTAAGTGGGAGGATATGTCTGACTATTAAAAAATACTTAGCATTTTAATGAGCTCCTCTTGCCAACATATAGAATATAAACATGATGGCATACTGCCTCTCTAGCCACAATCGCAATCTCAAAAGCAGTTTCCTTTAAGAACCTGACAACAGTGATAAATCTATTTTGTAAAGACTGAGGATACCCCCAAAGCACCAGTAAATTAGAATTCATCTGTTAATGATAAAGTGAAATATTCCATCATGGACAGAGAACCTTGTTTTGTGTGGTAGACATGGTTTGATCCCCAAGGGTAGCTAAATCTGGACTATTTCATTACTCCCCTGAAGTGGAATTTGACCATAAAATAAAAGGGCATATTTTTGGCCTTTTAATTTACCCAGGATTTAAACATGATTATGATACATGATGAGCCAACCAGAAACGTGTTTGGCATTCTAAAGCCCCTTTAAATCCTTGTCACAGGGCCAGTTCCCAGTGCCTAGAAAGGAAGTCCACCCAGGCAATACAAACTGCCTGCCGAGCCTGGGCACAGACTGCTTCTGCAGAGACTGTGTAAACATTCTTCATGGGCATTTTGTGTGGTAGTGGACAAAAGCATAAAACACATTTAAGGGTGCTGTCTCCATTTTGGTAGCTTAGCAGAATAAACTGAACTCTGAACTGGAAGTCAGAGATTGAATTACAATTCCAGCTCTGTGATTGACTGTCTGTATAACTCTACTGAAGTCATTTCTGAGTCCTGGGTGCTAGTGTCTCCATCAGTAAATGCGGGCAGTGCCACTTCCCTTATCGTTAAACTGTCCATGCTGCAGAGTGATCAGTATCTTGTGCTTCCTTCACATCTGCAGTTGTGCCTGGTCCAGTGCTCAGTGAGTGCCTTTTGAGGAACTGGTTTATTGTGGTGATCAAATAAAAGAACAAGATCCAGATAAAATATAGAATGATTAATGCAATTATCAGCAATGTATTATTGGAAATACATTACTTATTCAGTAGGTTGCATAAACCCCCACACTACATGATTTTTTCTGTTATTTTTTAATTTTTTTTTTATTAAACTCAGTTGATTTAAGTGTTTCACATGTACAGCAAAGATTCAGTTATATATATATATATCTTTTTCAAATTCTTTTATATTATAGTTTATTACAAGATACTAAATGTAGTTCTCTTACAGTAGGTCCTTGCTGTTTATTTTATGTAGGGTAGTGTGTATCTGTTAATTCCAAATTCCCAATTTATTCCTCCTCACCCCCACCTTGGTAACCATGAGTTTGTTTTCTATGGCTGCCAACACCATATTGTAAGAAGCCTTCTTGTGTAATGGATTTGTCCATTCTGTGACTCCAAACACAGTTCCACACACTCAGAGAATTTAGTATTTACCTATTTTATTCTTTGTCAGCTAAAACTTGGATGACCATGTGTCCTAGTTTGCCAAGGACCTCCACAATCCACCTGTGTTATCCTGATATAATTATTAATATTACCCTTTTCACCAACAAATGCCCCAGTTTGGATGATAAACTATATGGTCACTCTATTTAAGCATAAATGATGATGTTCTGATATAGTCTATATAGAACATGGACTAAGCAAAAAACTGGAGAAATATATACAGCTCTTTATGATTTTAAATCTTGATGTTGAGACTATACATACTGTTAAAACAACAGATTTCTTTTATATCACTTGAGTAACTCAACTGCTGTATCTAACCAGCAATGTTTATTAAATCAAACTGTAGCTCTGTCAAGGCCTTAATTCCTGGTTTAGAAGTGTCCTCTGCTTGCTGAAGAGTCTAGTCTACCAGTTTCCCTACCTGAAAAACTGGAAGTTCCCAAGGTCAGCATTCATTCATTCAGTAAATATTTACAGGACCAGCACAGCTAGCATGACATATGCAGCTCAGGAGTGTAATTGTGAGCAAAAGGTGACCATCCTTCATGGAGGTCACCTTCTAAAGAGAGAAACAAATGTTACTAATCACCCACACATAAAGCTGCATTTCTTTATAATGTTCACGAGAGAGGTGGAGGAGTAGGGTGAAAGCTGACAATAAGGGGACTTGAGTGATCAGGAATATTCAGGGAATGTTTCTTTGTGGAAGCTTCATGTGATTTGGGATCAGAATGATTAAGTCTACATTACCTCGGTGAAGAAATAAAAGAAGACGAGGCAGAAAGCTTGTGCCAAGGTCCTGGGGTGGGAGGGGACTATGGGCGCAAGACGGGAGGGAAAAAAAAGGCCAGAACTTGCACAGACACAGTATAGAAGTCAGGTAAAGCCTCATGGGAAATGAAGCTGCAGCAGTATCGCAAGAGATAGGAAAAAACGGAAATGTTTTAAACCAGGGGTATGTGATCAGATTTGTGCTTGAAATATATCAACTCAGTCAAGTTATATAAGATAGACTGAGGGGCAAGTGAACAAGAGTAAATACTTTCATAGCAGTCCTGGCAAGATTCCAAGGTAGAGGCTTTCATAGCAGTCCTGGCTGGAGATGAAGAAAGACAGATTACAAAAAGATAAAAATATGCTGGTTTGATATTCCATATGAAAGTCATTCTTGGTCCCACCCTAATCGTCACACTCCCATATCTTACCCATCACCTTGACCTACAGATTTTACCTCCTGAATATCAAACCAGCATATGTCTGTCCTTTAGTAATCTGTCCGAACTTCATCTCCAGCCAGGACCACTATCAAAGCCTCCTACCTTGTAATCTTGCCTACTTTGGTTCCCTTGCCTCTCAGTCTATTTTACACAGCTGAGCTGATATATTCCAAGCACAAATCTGATCGCATACCAAGAATGACTTTTCTCTTTCTCAGAAAGAGAAAAACAAATGTCATATATTAACACATATATGTGGAATCTAGAAAAATGGTATAGATGAACCTATTTGAAAGCAGAAATAGGATACAGATATAGAGAACAAACGTATAGATGCCAAGGGCAGGAATAGATGGTGAGTAGAATTGGGAGATTGGGATTGATATATATACACTATTGATACTATGTATAAAATAGATAACTAATGAGCACCTACTGAATAGCACAGGGAACTCTACTTATTGCTCTGCAGTAACATGGAAAGGAAATCCAGAGAAGAGGGAATATATGAATATGTTAAGCTGATTCACTTTGCTGTACAGCAGAAGTTAATACAATATTATAAATCAGTTATATCCCAATAGAAATTGAAAAAAAAAAATACTTCCAGTTCTAGCTTGGGCAGCTTCATGGTTCACAAATGCATCTTGACTGCCTTTCACCTTCCACTTTAATTGTCAATCTGACCGATCTTGTGTTCATTCTACTGCCAGGGCTGGGATGCTATCCTCAAGAGTGGACAGAGACCTTAATCTTAATTCCCCAGGAGGATAACTGAGATATTTTCTTCTCTTTTAGAAGACTATACTGAAATTCAGGGGAAAGAAAAGAGAATTATAACAGAGAGTAACTTAAAACTCATGAGTTTCAGCAAGCTCTGAGAGTTGGTGATGGACAGGGAAGCCTGGAGTGCTGCATTCCACAGGGATGGATTTGGACAAAGAGTTGGACACGACTGAGTGACTGAACTGAACTGAACTTGAAACTACTCCCAAAGTAACTACTTTTGGAGCCCCAAAACCCACACTCATCCTCACAGAGTCTATAACAAGGTGTATCACTACTTACCTAGAAAATACCACCAGGTTTCAAGGGTTGGCTTATATTCACCAACAAGAGTGATTTTAGCCGTGTAGATGCTTTTTTTTGAAATTAAGGTCCAAAATTCTGCAGTAATATCATGTCTTTCTTCCCCCAGTTATAAAGTTCTTGGCCCTCATTTCCTTTTTTGAGATGATCTTCTCCCCATAATTGACTATGCAGATGATCCTTCTTACAGGAAAGCAAACAACCTCTCAGCAAAGGAGTGTCTTGTTAGCTTATGATCTCAATAGGACAATGAGATGAGGACACAAAATCAGGACATTCTAGGATAGTCAGACTTAAATTACCTCCTATAGTTAAACTTTTGAGTGGTGTGTGTTATGAGCAGATTTCATAAGTTTCTTTGGCTGCAGTATGGAAGATGGACTAGAGAGAGTCAAGACTAGGTGCGTGAAAGTAAGAAAGAGACTTCTGTAGCAAAGCCAACATGAGAAGAGAATTTGAACCAAGGTAGTGACAGTGATGATGAAGAGACAAGGAAAAACAACCATTAAGCCTAACATCATTAAGGCTTAATGATTAAGGCAATGCATCATAGTAGTTAAGAGTCAAGGCTTTACAGACACCAAATCTAGTTTCCAGACTTGGTTCACTATATATTAAATATGTGAGCTGAGAAAATTGCTTAATATCTCAGATCTCAGTCACCTCATCTATAAGGTGAGAGGGATGATACCTACTTTACTAGATAGTTGTAAGGATCAAATGGGATCATTTTCGAGAGCATTTTGTTACCTGTCACAGAATTAAGTGTTAGGTTGAGCTAGGAATTTGAAGGGCTCAATTTGGTGGGTTTTGGGTTAGAGGTACTTGGTGTATTGGACCATCTAAATGGACAGTTGTACACTGGTACATGCAACAAATGAAGTAGTTGTGGGAGAGAAATGACTTTGTGAGTGATCAGAATTTTGTCAACAGTTACAGCCACAGACTATTGAGTAAGACTCAAATGAGGAAGGTATTAAATAAATGAAGGAGAAGAAAGGTTGAGGAAAGAACACTGGAGAAGAACTTGCTAAAAGTGGGCAAATGAATGGTCCCTGAAAATAAAACCTAAGAAAAATTTGACCAGAGAGGTAAGTGGCAATTTAGGAAATCGTGAAATTCTAGAAGCTAAGGCAAGAGAGAATTATAAGGAGGAAATGACCAGTAGTGTCAAATACCACTCTGAAAAATATCCACTAGATTTATCAACTAGGAGGTTATTGATTGCCTTGAAAATATCAACTTCAGTGAAGAACTGATAAGAATTGAAGACATATTTAGGAGTAAGTTATTGAGTATATTGTACATTTGTAAGTAGCTAGAACATAAAAGGAGAGAGAGGGGAGTATAACTAGAAGAGGAGATATGCTAAATGCAAGGACTTTTGTCAGCATTTTGTTTTGTTTTGTTTTGAGCAGGCTTGTGTGCAATGGTGCCCTGACATACCAGCACCACTGGGAAGGGAAGGGAAACAGAAGCCCTGATTTGTACCTTTTGCCATTGTCTTAGTTACCATAATCCCAGCATGACTGAAGTCAAGCTGTAAGTATAATATTACTAAATGCAGATAAAAGATACAGATACCTAGAATCAGGTACCAACTCCAGGGTACCACTGTGTAGAAGCCAATGGAATGGGAAAGCTTAAAGGTTTGTGTGCAAAAGGAAATATCTAATAAAATATATAAGGAAGGTGAGAGCAGAATCAAGAATACAGGGGAAACTCATAATACAGAGAAAATATATCACTCGTAATAATTTGGGAGGCAGAGGTTTGGGTTAGAATAAGTTAATACTGGAGGAGGTGATGCTGAGCGAGTTCTCACTTCATGTAAGCATGCTGCTGCTGCTGCTGCTGCTGCTAAGTCACTTCAGTAGTGTCTGACTCTGGGCGACCCCATAGATGGCAGCCCACCAGGCTCCCCTGTCCCTGGGATTCTCCAGGCAAGAACACTGGAGTGGGTTGCCATTTCCTTCTCCAATGCAGGAAAGTAAAAAGTGAAAGGGAAGTCGCTAAGTCGTGTCCAACTCTGAGACACCATGGACTGCAGCCCACCAGGCTCCTCCGTCCATGGGATTCTCCAGACGAGAGTACTGGAGTGGGTTGCCATTGCCTTCTCCACAGGCTAAGCATAAGCCCATGTAAATTAGGCAATGAGAGCTTTGCTGAGAGGAAGGAAGTGATGGTTGGTATATAATATTGGGTTGGGAAGAACAGGTAATATTTGAAGGAAAAGTGGATGTGGTAGGAGAGTTGGACAGTGTTGAGGTGCCAATGATATTGATCGCAGAACTTCGTATCAGCACCATTCTGCCGTCTCATGGGTTTTTCCAGAATTTAGCATAGGTATATAGCAGCATAGAAATGCAAACCACTGCATTGTTCTTGGGTTGAAATTTTGCAGGAGAGTGTGGAGGGTGGGCAAAGATTTGGGGGAGCGGTGGGTATTAACAACAGCATGTTTAAAGAGATAGGCTATGATGTCCAGGATGGAGAGAGAAAAGAATAAAGGATTTGTTCAACCCAAAGAAAATGTTACTGTTCAGAGAGCCAAAGTCTTAATGAGGTTGTTGGACAGATGTAGAGGAACTATGAGATGGAGAGAGCTGAAAAGATGGGCAGGAGATGCTGGTGAGGGAATATCACAGAGTGAAGAAGAGGGAACAGAGTTTTGGTGACCACGTGTGTGACTGAAGCCGAGTGGAAGTGAAGATGGTTACACTGAGTAAGGGAGGGCATTGGATGTTCATTCCAAAGGACATTATAGTCACTGAGGATCTTGGATTGAATATTAAGACCTTAAACCCTGTGCCAAATTCTCTGATGGATATAAGGAGGTCCCTGGGACTGTAGCCAGTTGCAAGAAAAAATGGGGAAGAGTTAAAGAGTTTAGGCCTCAAAAGAGAACATGCTTCATTGGACAATGAAGAAAGCTAGCCATTGGGTCCTGAGACGGTAAGATTTTTTTAAAAATTAAAATCCTGCACTTCAGTAAACATTAGTAGGCACAGCAAAAAGCCCAGGTGCAGCCAAGGTGGTTATCAAGGAAAAGCAGCTCTCTTCTAAGATGAGAATGCCCAAGAGGGTTTGGATTGTTTGATCTGGTCTGGGTTTGTTACTTTACTTTGGTTTTCACTATTCACACACACATGTTTGAAAAGTATGTTTCTGAAGATAGTTTTAGGATGATCGTTTCAGGATAGTAACTGAAATGTCTTCAGTTCCAAAAAGACATAGGTATTCTTAATCACCTTTACTGTTTTTTGCATGAATAAATTTGTCATGACTGCATCTTCCAAAAAAGAACAAGGGTAAGAACAGAGATGAACTGAGGCTTTTAGGAAGTCTTATACCTGTTCTGGACCTATATGCTCACTGAGGAGGTAGGTCCTCGCCTTAAAAGCAACCAATTGTATTGACTTTGTTATGCTGGTACCAGGAAAACACAGAACAAACTCTTTTGGATGATAGAAGCCTTGCTAGACATTTCAGTATCACAGAAGGGAGTTGGGGCCGTTTCTTTGGCAGAAGTAGAAGTATTTTTCTTACCAGACAATTTCATTACCATTGCTGTTGTTACTGTTCAGTTGCTAAGTCGTGTCCAACTCTGCAAACTCATGGACTGCAGCAGACTAGGCTCACCTGACCTCCTCCATCTCAGGCAGTTTGCTCAAATTCATGTCCATTGAGTTGGTCGGTGATGCTATCTAACCATCTCATCCTCTGCCACCCCTTCTCTTTTCCTTCAGTCTTTCCCAGCATCAGGGTCTTTTCCAATGGGTCAGCTCTTATCAGGTGGCCAAAGTGTTGGAGCTTCAGCATCAGTCCTTCCAATGAATGTTCAGTGTTGATTTCCTTTAGGATTAACTAGTTTGATCTCCTTGTTGTTCAAGGGACTCTCAAGAGTCTTCTCCAGCACCACAATTTGAAAGCATCAATTCTTTGGTGGCTCAACCTTCTTTATGGTCCAACTCTCACATCTGTACATAACTACTGGAAAAACCATAGCCTTGACTATATGGACCTTTGTCGGCAAAGTGATGTCTCTGCTTTGTAAAATGCTGTCTAGGTTTGTCATAGCTTTTCTCCCATTTTCAAGGAGCAAATGTCTTTTAATTTCATGGCTGCAGTCGCCATCTGCAGTGATTTTGGAGCCCAAGAAAATAAGGTCTCTCACTGTTTCTACTTTTTCCCCATGTGTTTGCCATGAAGCAGTGAGACTGGATGCCATTATTTTAGTTTTGTTAATGTTGAGTTTAAAACAAGCTTATTCACCTTCCTCTTTACCCTCATCAAGACACTCTTTAGTTCCTCTTCAATTTCTGCCTTTAGAGTGGTATCATCTGCATATCTGAGGTTGTTGATATTTTTCTTGTTTCCGATTTGTGATTCACGTAGCCTGGCATTTTGCATGATGTGCTCTGCATGTAAGTTAAATAAGCAAAGTGACAATATACAGCCTAGACTTGGATTACTGTGATATTGAATGGTTTGCCTTGGAAAGGAATCAAGATTATTCTCTTGTTTTTGCAGTTGCATCCAAGTTCTGAATTTCAGACTCTCTTGATGACTGTGAAGATTACTCCATTTCTTCTAAGGGATTCTTGCCCATAGTAATAGATATAATGGTCATCTGAATTAAATTTGCCCATTTCCATTTATTTTAGTTCACTGATTCCTGAGATGTCAGTGTTCAGTCTTGCCATTTCCTGCTTGACCACGTCGAGTTGACCTTGATTCGTGAACCTAACATTCCAGATTCCTGTTCAATATTGCTCTTTTCAGCATCGCAGTTTACTTTCACCACCAGACACATCCAAAACTGAGCATCATTTCTAATTTGGTCCAGCTGCTTCATTCTTTCTAGTGCTGTTAGTAATTGCCCTCTGCTCTTTCCAGTAGCATATTGGGTACCACTGGCTTGGAGGGCTCATCTTCTGGTGTCATACTCCCTTTTCATACTGTTCATGGGGTTCTTGCGGCAAGAATACTGGAATGGGTTGTCATTTCCTCCTCCACTGGACCACATTTTGTGAGAACTCACTATGAGCTATCCATCTTGGGTAGCTGTGCACTGCATGGCTCACAGCTTCATTGAGTTACACAAGCGCCTTCTTCATGACAAGGCTATGGTCCATGAAGGGGTTCATCACCACTGGAAAACCTAATACAGAATTTAAGAAGGAACAGATTTACATATTTATCAGTTTCATAGTTACGTTACTAAAGAGTGACTAAATGTGGTTGCTGATGATTATCTGTTGGTTAGGGCTTGAATTGACATCTCTTCAGATGTGAGCAGTGACCTATGTGGTAATGTCCTTTGTGGCAGAAATATGAAGCTGGGGATGCTTTTACACCGTCTGCTTTCTCAAAGTGTGGTTTACTCTTCTGTGCTACCTGTCACTTCCGGCTTAAACATTGTCCAGGAAATTCACCAACACTGAACAAAGAACCAGCTCCCTAACTTGAGTTTTATCCTTCCTCCTCTAAAATTGACATCCCCTGAGGCAATGTCCTGAAACGCCTTGTCCTGCTCTGGCTAAATGGTAGTAACTTGTTCTTAACTCCAGCAGTTTATCCAACAAGCTCCTGTTATGCCATGTCAGCGCCTTGAGTGACATAGCCACAATAGGACAGGGAAGTTGATTTTTCTACATTTATTTCTGCTTCATCAGAAGCATGAGTTTGTGTACTGACAAGTAAATGGCATAGGTATGAGGGAAAGAATAGCAACCACCGTATTATTTTGCCAGAATTCTTATGTTAGGGTAGCAAAAAATGCTGAGAAAGATAACTGCATGTTATAACGTTCTTTTCAAATAATGGCAAAGCTTTAATTAACTGATAATCAGACACACTCAGGATTGAAATGCAGCTTACGAAGTTGAAACATGGCAAGTGGTTCATTGAACACTGCACAGAAAGTAAATGAAGTGTATATGTTCCAATCACAATTGGAATTTTAAGTGAGTGGAATGGAATAAACTTGGTTTGGAATTTGAAATAAATTCAGCTTGGAATGTGTCTTAGAGACCAAGGTTTATACAAGAGCTACACAAACTTTTCAGCATGAAACATGACGCAAGGTGAAATTTTCCTGGCATCTTAGAAGAGCCAGATATGGATTTCTGCAGGACTGGGACACAGACAGTTGGTCCAGAACTATTTATTTCTACTTGGGGAAGAAACATGGAAGCTTAGCTAATACCTTGGGGTGGGAGTAATATTCCACCTGGTGGATGGAATTATGTATGCTTTCTCACAAGGTGCTATTTTTAGCTTTGTGTTACCAATAAAATATTTTCATCCGGTTTTCATTTTTCTATCATTTGATGTCTACTCCGGTAGTTCTAAGTAACTTTATCTATCACATATATTAAAAACTAGTTAGAAAAAAGGAGAAGTGGCTGGAGAAAAAAAAAAGAATTAACTTCCAGTAATTCAGGAGAAACCACTAGCAGCAATTTACCTGTTTTGTTGCCAAAGCTGTTTTCTCAAATTATAGATTCTCGTGAGCTCAGAACTCTGCGGGGGAATTGTAAAGGAGACCAGACTTTGTATGCAAAGCTGAAGAAGCAGTTGGTAACTAACAATACATCTTTTTTTTTGAAGGTAAGTTTAAGTCATGAGAAGACTTAATCTGCAGAGTAGAAAAACCTGCATGTCTCTTAGGAGTTTAGAAATACCAGGTGAATTAAGGCTCCAGAGAAGGCTCTGGGGAAATACAAGGTGCTAAACTTCAAAAGAGAGATCATCTGTAGATTAATACACTGGAAAAGGGGGCTGACTCCAGAAAATGGAGAAAATAAAAAGAGTGAGGGGCTGTAAATTAAAGGTTCATAGAGTTTGAGAGTATCAGAAGTGAGATGATAAAGTCGGTGAGCTCCAGGAATGCTGGATAATCAGGTTTGATGGATTGCTTGTTCTGAGTTTATTGCTGTTTGGAGGGATGAAATTAGTCCCTTGTACTACATGTTACATTTTTCCACTAAACCATATTTCTATTAGACAGTAGCTTGTGATTATTTAGTCCTTGTTTGCATTCAGATAGAATCAAGATAATGCCCTAGAATTTAGCAAATGTTTGTTTTCCTGGCGATGACAGACCTTCCTGTGTTACTGTTTTGGGGGCAGATGTACAATGTTTACAATTTTCACTACTTGGAGATTTCTATATATTTATCCTTGGATTAGACTCAAAGTAAGCTGATTTTATCGAGCCACTGGGTAAGTCTGACCATTTCATCTGGCGATTCTAGTCCTGTATTGTTGCAGCAGACCTCTAGACATAAGGAATTACTGGGTCACCAGCTCACAGAAATGTCTTTTGATTATGAACGCACTTTGAGCATGTGTCCATTCAAGGTAAGGGGAAAAATATTTCATGATCTGCTTTAATGCCAATTTTAGTTAAATAAAAGTGGGACTTCACACATGGCCCAGTTGTATCTTCTTAAATTTAGGTAGTCATTCAGCAATTCTGTGTAAAACAAGAGTTCTTTGAAAAACTGAACACTTGGATGAAGCAACCGTGTCCTTCAAACCACATCCTTCCTGCTGCCTGTGGGAAAGAGGTGATGTTTGTGTCAGGCTCTGAGCACATGCAAAATAGATCTGTGTCTATTTCCATAAATAAAAGGACATTGTATGTGTGTTTGGCACCTGTAATGGCAAGAGCAGTTGATTGCTTCCGAAAGCTTTGTTCCAACTCCAGGATCAGCAAGGTTTTTAAACACTGAACTAGGAACTGGGCACTAAAAATACATACACAGGAGACCTATGATAGCATTAAGTTTTGGAAGCAGAATGAAGACTTGAAAACTATGTTATAGGTGTGTCATTACTCTCATTATTATGGTTCAGGGGACGGGATTTGACAGGCTGTGTATCCAACCTGCAGACTAATGAGCCGTGTTGTAGTAGCAAAGTGAGTTACTGCTTGTTGTTTCAGTGAAGGTGATCCAGAATATATAGAATACAAGCATCTATTTTGCTAAAACTGGAAACTTGGCTTTGTCTGTTTACTTTGCTTATATTCTTTGTATTGTGTTTCATAGAGCCATTGGCAATTAACAATCTTGTCATTTATTCAGAGACAGAGGGATACCCAATCAAAAGATTTTTAATAGAATTGAATGTTATATTACAGATTAGTCTTGGATTATTAAAATGAAACATTACTTCTCTAATGCTATTTGACTCCCACTTTCTCAGGGAAAAAATTGGGACTTTTCCACGTTGCAAGTAGTTGCCAAATAAACAAAGAGTATGACGTTTTAAATGCACCTGATATTTTCAGATGCTTACTCCCAAGTCTTCAAGGGTTTTGTCTGTAGAGATATGGAAATTTGAGTGTATTTTTTTTCTTTTTTATATCTTTCTCTTACATGATTCTCTACAGCTTCTACTATAAAGTTCAAGAATAGGCATGATTTAAAGAGAAAACAAAGTCTTATGAAATTCATGTTGGAAATCATGAATATTATATTTGATCCTTACATCAAAGTGGCCATCTCCTTGTATATAATGAAAATAAAGACAGATGCTTTTCCCTTAGGTTTATTTGAATGCATTTTTTTCTTTGTGAATTAAATTTCCTTCTTGAAATATCTGTGACAGGGAGTGATTTTGTTGAGAGGCAGTATGCATTTTTAAATTTTATTTTTGTTTTATTTGCATTCAACTGAAGTAGATTTGAGAAGAATATATATTTATTTCCATCAATTATTATAATATGGGAATTACGTATTGTGATATTTTAAATAATCATAATTATATTCAGGTGATGGACAGAGGAACCTGGCCTCTGAAGCCTGGCAGGCTACAATCCACAGGGTCACAGAGTCGAACACGACTGAAGCAACTGAGCACGCACACACACACAGTCCAATTAAAGGAGCACTCTTTTGAAGAAGTGGGAATATGTCAAAAGCCCAAACTCTGTGCTGTGTAAGGATGTCTATTTCTCAGGAAACCCAGTGTGTTTCAGTTCTTAGAACAGACGCTGTGAAAGAGTCTCTGTGTAATTCAGTGAGGGAAATTCTCTTCAAAGAGAATGCAGAATACAAAAGATGAGGTTAGTGATAGGTAAGAAAGGAATGTTCTTCTCCGGCTCACCTGACAATAGGACCACCTTTCCCCCAGCTCAGCTTGCTCCTTAGATCATGATCCTGGAGTTTTCAGAATCAAGTGGGAAGAAACACATTTAAATGATAGGCCTAGCATTAAACCTTATGGTTGGCAGTTTATTGAGTCATCATTAATTTTCTCAGGGCTTCTGTTTTTTCCTATATTTGCATTTTTATTTTTTGACTGTGCTGGACCTTCACTGCTGCACGGGCTTTTATCTAGTTGCGGCGAGTGGGGGCTACTCTCTAGCTGCAATTGCAGGCTTCTTATTGTGGTGGATTTTCTTCTTGCGGAGCACAGGTTCTAGGGTGTGTGGGCTTCAGTAGTTGCCGTTCCTGGGCTCTAGAACACAGGCTCAGTAGTTGTGAGGCATAGGCTTAGTTGCTCCATGGTATNTGAGTTGGTAATGGACAGGGAGACTGGGCGTGCTGCGATTCATGAGGTCACAAAGAGTCGGACACGAATGAGCAACTGAACTGAAAGAGATACAAAGATAGGTTAATCCAGAGGGAGAAAGGGCTCCCAATGCTGACAGAGATAGAGGGATACCTCTAGTCAGTTTTAATAAGGAAATAATATAATCATTATATATTTCAAATTATCAGTGCATTTATAGTCTTGAAAATTCACTTTGATTCTGGATGACTCTCTATGAACAATGGTTTTATTCAATGGGAGGGAATGTAGTATATGTTAGAGCAGAGATTCTTGTCAAACTGCCTATTCACATCCTGCATTATTCTGTAAAGTTGTATGATGTTCATTTACCTGTTGGACCATCCTGTGTTTAGTTTCCTCCTCATTAAAAGTGGGGGTAATTATACCTGCTCGTAATGCACTCTAGTGTGAAAAGGCTTAGACACATTCTCCAAATATTAACCACAATTAGTAGTATTAATTTTCATATCTGTAAGAGAAAATATAGTGCACTTAAACCTCCATAAATAAAGGAGAAGTACATAAACATATTGAAGTNAATAATTATTTTCTTACTTCACATTCAGCTTTTGGTTCAAGGTACAAGCATTTAGAAACAGTGCACCTGAGATGGAAAAAAATAAAAAAATTAAAAATTAAAAAAAAAAAAGAAACAGTGCAACTTACTTGATCTTCTCCTGCATATATCATTCAATTTCTCTAATGTTCTAGCCAAAGTCTGTGAGGCAGTATAACCACTTGATTTTGCTGGAAATTTATGAAGATGTGGTCACCTGGAAAATGCTAAAAAGATTGACCAAAATCAGTTGTCTTCCATGCTTGTGAAATGTGCCTTTGTTTCAGTCAAGTTGACTTGATAGTTGAGAAAACCAAGAAAACCCACTGTATGTTTCTTAGCACCCACTGGCCATATGGGCCTAACCACTCACAGGTAGCTAGTTAGTTGCATGAACAGATATTGTTGCTATCTGCCCCTCCTCATTTAAGTGTTATGTTTACCAACTTACAAAATCTTTTCTCTCACAGTTTAATAGTTAAAAGGACACAAAATCTGAGGATATAGATTCTTATCTTATAGTTATCCTTAGTTGTGACTTAGTTGTGGTAAAACCAATTACCTTATTTTCATCTCAGTTTTCTTTCATTGAGTTACTGTTTTTTGGTTCAGTATTTATTTATTTATTTGGCTGTATTTTGTCTTAGTTGCAGCAAGCAGGATCTTTGATGTGTCATGTGGGACTTTTTGTTCAGGCATGTGAACTTCTCTCTTGAGAAGGCAAACAGACTCCATAGTTGCAGCTTGCAGGCTTAGTTGCCCTGAGGCATGTAGTATCTTAGTTCTCCTACCAGGGACCAAACCTGCTTCTCCTGCATTGCAAGGCAGATTCTTAACCATTGGACCACAAGGGAAGTTCCTCATTGAATTACTATTCATTACTCACACTGAGCAGTACAAATGCCTTGTCTGCAGTGCTAGTATATTGGAGTTAAAATCATTCAATATTTAAGCTAACCAATGTATAAGTAATATATTTCACTTAGAGCTAAACCAACATATGCAAGAGTTGCATTTATGATGACCATTCAAATGACTTATTTCTAAGTCTAGAAAAACTATGCATTTATTTAAGAACATTTATAAACACAATTGAGTTTTATTGAATCCTATATTTCTTTTATGTGGGTTTCTTAAGTATGTTCTAGGGTAGACGTAGAGCAGATATCACTTAAGAGGTTATAAAAAGTTAAGAGGAATAAAAATCAGATTAGGTTTGGTTGATCATCACTATATTAATTTATTCTGATTAAGCCTTAACAATTCCTTATTGATACATACATATATATATATATATATATATATATATATAGAGAGAGAGAGAGAGAGAGAGAGAGAGACGGCGAGAGAACCTAGATGAGCACTTGGAGTCAATGGAAATGTATGAGTTTACTCAATACCTTTGCTTTCTCTTACTTCCTCTGTGTAATGTGAAAAATATTGCTGAGTTGCAATGTCAGTGGTGTCTAAATCTGCTTTCATGAGAAGGGAGCCATTACTTCAAATTTTGTAGCCACATACAAAGCAACATCCCTCAGTTATTTACCAGAAATACCAAACACATGGAACAGTTCCCTTCAGTAAGCATAAAACAGGGTCTAAGTAAATTCTAGATACTTTATTATAAGGATAAAATAGTTTTCTACAGTGTTATAGTTTTCACCATTTTACATGTTAATATCTTCAATGTTAGTCTTTCTTTGAAAGATAACTAGTTTATATTACCTTTGACAGCAATGACATAAACAGATTTACATTGTTTACTTTTTTGTACTTGATATTTTCAACTTTATCTTTAAAGTGCATTATGGATCATAAGGACTAGCAAGTTCAGCAACTGCAAAATGTTTATTAAGCTTCCCTATTTCTATTACTAGAGTATACTGCTATGACTTACAATAATAGCTGACATATACTGAACAATTTGTGTGCGCCGTACCCAGTGTTTGGTACTTTATATGCTATATCTCACTGCACTGATTATGTATAGGATGTCAAGTGAATACATATGATCTTTTTCCTTTGGGAAAAATTGTATAACATGATTCTAGAACTAGATTGGAAATTATTGTGGTCAGTGTGACTGACCCAGGGCTACTGCAGCTCTTTTGGGGAGCTGGTCTTACCACTGAGCCTCTGCTAATTCTGCAACTTAACTATGAGGCCATAGTATGTAGACCAGTAGCATTTTTTCATCTTTACAGCCCCAGTTGCTTTGAGTGCCAAATTGTTGCTGTTCATCGCTCAGTTGTGTCCAACTCTTGGCAGCCCCATGAACTGCAACACACTAGGCTTCCCTGTCCTTCACTGTCTTCCAGAGCTTGCTTAAACTCATGTCCATTGAGTCAGTGATGCCACCACCCATCTCATCCTCTGCTGTCCCTTTTTCCTCCTGCCCTCAATCTTTCCCAGCATCAGGGTCTTTTCCAATGAGTCAGCTCATCACATCAGGTGGCCAAAAACTGGAGTATCTGCTTCAGCATCAGTCCTTCTAATAAATATTCAGAGTTGATTTCCTTTAGGATTGACTGCTTTAATCTCCTTGCTGTCCAAGGAACCCTTGAAAGTTTTCTCCAGCACCACAGTTCAAAGCATCAATTCTTTGGTGCTCAGCCTTATTTATGGTCCAAATCTCACATCTGTACATGACTACTGGAAAAATCATGGCTTTGACTATACAGACCTTTGTTGGCAAAGTGGTTTCTCTGCTTTGTAATATACTGTCTAGGTCTGTCATAGCTTTTCTTCCAAGGACCAAGCATCTCTTAACTTCATGGCTGCAGTAACCGTCCACAGTGATTTTGGAGCCCAAGAAAAGAAAGTCTGTCACTGTTTCCATTTTTTCTGCATCTGTTTGCCATGAGGTGAAGGGACCAGATGACGTAATCTTTGTTTATGGAATATTGAGTTTTAAGTCAGCCTTTTCAGTCTCCTCTTTCACCTTCATCAAGAAGCTCCTCTTCAGCCTCTTTAGCTTCACCCCTTTAGCTCCTCTTCACTTTCTACTGTTAGGGTGGTGTCATCTGTATATATGGGGTTATTGATAATATTTCTCCCAGAAATCTTGACTCCAGCTTGTGATTCATCCAGCTTGTCATTTCATATGATATCCTCTGCATATAAGCAGAGTGACAATATACAGCCTTCGTGTACGCCTTTCCCAATTTTGAACCAGTTCATTTTTCCATGTCTGCTTCTTGACCTGCATATAGGTTTTGTAGGAGACAGGTAAGGTGGTCTGGTATTCTCATCTCTTGAAGAATTTGCCACAGTTTGTTGTGATCCACACAGTCAGAGGCTTTAGGATAGTCAATGAAGCAGAAGTAGGTATATTTTTGGAATTCCTTTGTTTATTTTATGATCCAGTGGATGTTGGCAATTTGATCTCTGTTTCCTCTGCCTTTTCTAAATCCAGCTTGTACATCTGAAAGTTCTCAATTCATGTACTGTTGAAGCCTAGCTTGAAGGATTTTGAGCATTACCTTGCTAGCATGTGAAATGAATGCAATTGTGCGGTTGTTTGAACATTCTTTGGCATTGCTCTTCTTTGGGATTGGAATAAAAACTGACTTTATCCAGCCCTGTGGCCACCACTGAGTCTTTCAAATTTGCTGGCATCTTGAGTACAGCACTTTCACAGCATCATCTTTTAGGATTTGAAGTAGCTCAGCTGGAATTTCATCACCTCCACTAGCTTTGTTCATAGTAATGCTTCCTAAGTCCACTTGACTTCACACTCCAGAATGTCTGGGTCTAGGTGAGTGATCCCATCTTTGTACAGTTCTTCTGTGTATTCTTCCCACCTCTTCTTAATATCTTCTGCAGAGCTCGCCAAAAATTCAGGGACTTTCACCACAAAACATCAGGAAACAAGCTTCATTTTATGAATTAATATACAGTGATGATGGTCACTAAAGGCAAGCAGTACAATCTCTGTTATTTTCAAATATAGTTGAAAACTCACAGATCTGCCCATATCTCTATCCAGATCAGTGTTGACCAAAGCCAGAAGCCATGCCTCTGCTGGCCATATTGTTAGATGTTGGAAGAGTGGTCACTCTGGCTAAACTAGTTCTTATAAACTTCCCTAGTTAGCAGAAGAATAGCTTAAGCTCTTGTTTAGCCAAGTTGTGTCCAATTCTTTTGCAACCCCATGGACTATAGCTTGCCAGGCTCCTCTGTCCAAGGAATTTCCCAGGCAAAAATGCTCGGTTGGGTTGCCATTTCTTCCTCCAGGGAATCTTCCTGACTTAGGGATCAAACCCTCATCTCCTGCATCTGCTTGCATTGGCAAGTGGATTCTTTACTGCTGAGCCACCTGGGAAACCGTTCTTGGTCTCTTAGTGAAGTGTAGTAAAGTTTTTTGTTGATGAGACACTTATGGGGCCAGCATTGGCAAAAAGGGATCATTTTTTGGAGTGTTCTTCAAATTGAGATGTTTCATGAGTACAAGATATGATAGTGGCTACGAGTCAATGTGAAAAGTATGATTTAATGGGTTAAAAACCAGGTTTTACCATTTATGTAATTGTGTGTGCTTTGGGAGGTTATTAACTTCACTAGACTTTAGGTCCCTTACTTGTAGAATGTATTCCAGTGGGGCTTTCATGAGAATTCAATGAACTTGTGCAGTCAAGTGCTTAGCACAGTTCCTGGTACAAAGAACACATATATTAAAAGCTAATGTTAGAATAGCGTCTAATAATGATTCACTAATCTGGCATTTTTTCCACATGGATGTTTTCAACTTATCTCAAATAGGACACCTTAATCTTCTTTCAGTGTGCCATATTTTAGCTTTTCACCTAATCATGTAAGCTAGAAATTCTCGTTGCTTACTAATTTTCTCCTCTGTCTCCCACATGTGATCAATTACCAAGGCCTGATTATTTTGCCATGTAAATATTTCTGAAGTTTCTGCTTGCTTATACCAGTTCCTTGTTTCAGGCCCTTGTCTTCTCTGGACCTGATGACTAAAGCAGCAACCACTTATTCTCACATTAGTTTTGCCTAAGATATCCCCATCGCACCCTCCCCCGCACTGTTCTACAGTACATGCTCACTCTGGCACCCTTCCCATCACCTGTAACTGTAAGCTGAGCATTTTAGGACAGCATCTTTTTTGATCTGGCTCCTACCTCCCTCTCTAACATAATTTCCTTCCTCAACATACTTTGCACTTTGGAAGTTACCTACAAAATTTTTTTTTTTTTTTTAATAATTTAGCTATTAGAAAAAGTCCAGAGGGTGGACTTTAACATTGTCTGGGGAATAGTGGCCCTATATTTTCTTTGCTTTTGTGGTATAATGCTAGTATACTTTACCAAGTAATGGGGCCATTTTTCTGCCATTGTAACCATTAAATTGAAGCTTGGAAAATTAATATTAAGTAAGAGCCTAAAGTATTGATCGTTTGTTTCTAAGATATTGTAAATTAAATGCATACCATATTAAGGTATAAATATACATGTGTGTGTAGCTTAGTCCTTAGTTGTGTTCAACTCTTTGTGACTCCATGACCCGCCAGACTCCTGGGTCCATGGAATTCTCCAGGCAAGAGTACTGGAGTGGGTTGCCATTTCCTTCTCCAAGAAATATGCAAATGTAAACTAAAATTGAATATCCATCTACTTAAAATGGATACTGAGATACTAGCTTATACGTGCGTGTGCATGCCTGTGTGTGCGCCGTCGCTCCATCGTGTCTGACTCTTTGCGAGCCCATAGACTGTGGCCCACCAGGCTCCTCTGTCCATTGGATTTTCCAGGCAAGCGTACTGGACTGGATTTCCATTTCCTACTCCAGGGAATCTTCCCAACCCAGGAGTTGAACCTGTGTGTCCTGTGTTTTCTGCATTGCCAGGTGGATTCTTTACCACTGAGCCACCTATATTATATACTAGGGTAATTTTTTAAATCTACAAGAGTGCATATGTTTTTATATACTAGAGTAATTCCACCCTCTGCAAACTGATGTGCTTTTTATTTCTTGTTATTAGACATGGCAGTTGTTTCTATGGATATTCATACTTTTTATGCCAAATGCCCCACTGCATAAATTAAGGTGATGTAGTTAGTTGCCTCATTTATTAGGTTTCAAGCTTCTTGACAACAGGGAAACTCTTAAAAGGTGTTTCCCAATATGTTTAGAAAAGATAAAACACTTTGTAACCAGTCTGTAAATGATTGTTGACTAGCTTGAGGGTCAGATCATGAATTTTGAATTACTTTACCCAACAATTAGGACAGTTTTGCTATCTGATAAATATAAAGATCGCTTGCCCTAAAATCTAGCTTGGATTTGTAAACTGTTTCGAAGGAGTAAAGGTTAATTGGGTTAAAATAATAAATGGTAGGTAGAATAAGGAAAAGGAGTCCAAAATGGCAGTGGCTAAAAGAAAAAAATGGTTACTAGTTTGAATTCAAATGAGGAACAGTACACAGTTTCCCCTTTTTAAAATTTATTAAGCAGTATTATAAAATATGACTAAAAACACTACTGTAAATGCCTTTAAACTCGTTCATATTTCCATAGTCTGGCACCAGCCCCACTGGCTGTTTTTTAAGTAAAAATTTTATTGGAACACAGCCATGTTCACCCATTTGCACAGATAGAATAGAAACTCTCAGATCCTTTAATGAAAAGCTTGCTAACTTGATCTAGCATACTAGTTCTTCAATTTTTTGTTTAGGTTTAATTATATTAATATGTAATTTTTATACTTTGTGAGTGATTATGAGTGATTATGTTTTATCTATGAATTATGATAATGTTCATCTTGGCACTGAACTTTTGAATAAAAAATAACGTTAACTAGTTCCCTGGTGGTCTAGTGGTTACGATTCATTGCTTTCACTGCCAAGGGTCTGGGTTCAATCCCTGGGGGGTGTTGGTGGGGAGGACTAGGATCCCACAGGCTGCAAGACATGGCCAAAATAAATAAATGGTAATTTCACAATACCCGTGGAGTTCATATGCCCTATGTTACTAAACTAGACTCCATTTGTTAGACATTTAGTCTTTTCTATTATGTTTTCACTGGTTTCAGTTTATCTTTTTAAAAATATGACTACCATAGACTTCAAAGTAAAAAATATTAATGTAGCTCCTATTGTATCTAGAGATTTATCAAGTGGTTTATCAAAGTTTAGGGAGTTAGAACTCATGTTTGTGGTCTCAATAATTACTTTTCTGATTATCTAAAAGACATATGGTAATATTTAAAAATGGACAAAACACTTGTCTGAAATCAATGGGCAGTACTTCTGCTTTCCATTGAGTATAAAATCCTGGGCAATCTCTATTTTAGTTTTCATTGTAGAAAAACAGACGTGACAATAAATGTCTTATGGAACCAATTCCAAGAAATGATCTGCTGATGAAACTATGCTTTTCTGAATAAATAAGAATGATTTATTTACTATTATGATGTCAGCATCTCACAGTGCCTGATAACAGTGCTTATTAGTTAGTTATTATCTAAATTAATAACGATGATATAGGGAGTTGCAGATGTTCTAGAAGGCTACCAGAACAATAGTTAAGAGTGTAGCATCTAGAGTTAGCAACCCTGCATTTGGATATTGGCTGCACCACTCAATCACTTTACACACATTAGTTAAACTGCAAGCCACAACCCACTGCAGTATTCTTGCCTGAAAAATCCCATGGGTGGAGAAGCCTGGTAGGCTGCAGTCCATGGGGTCGCGAAGAGTCGGACACGACTGAGTGACTTCACTTTCACTTTTCACTTTCATGCATTGGAGAAGGAAATGGCAACCCACTCCAGTGTTCTTGCCCGGAGAATCCCAGGGACAGGGGAGCCTGGTGGGCTGCCGTCTATGAGGTCACACAGAGTCAGACACGACTGAAGTGACTTAGCAGCAGTAGCAACTTAGCAGCATGGTATGGATAATAACAGTACCTATTTCATAGAATTATTGTGAAGATCAAATGGTAAAATCCAAATATAGTGCTAACAATGTACTTGGTACATGGACAACTCTCTGTATATATAAGTTATTATCATGTATTAGTGTGAATCTCAAGGGAAGAGGTATATAGCCTGTCTTGAAGGTAATTCTTCCTGGAAGGTCTTCATCTTCTGTTTGGATATAATTGTTATTCTAAGTAGCTTGGCCCTGACCCCAATAGAATGAATATTAAAATATTCTCTCATTTCAAAATGTCAGTTTCATAACTTCTTTGCCCATTGAGCCCTTGACAAGGAAGCACTTTCTCTGACCTTTTTTGGTATTACCAATTGTTTAAAAGTCTCTATTAAATTTTAAAAAGCTTTTGTGCTACTTTCCCTTGATCCTTATGATAGGTTTGGAATCGTGTGCTATAAAAAGTATTTGGCTGTATGTGCTTTTATGGTGGAAGTAATTTAATTGGGCACTCTGCCTCCACAGATCAGCAAGGGTCAAATGACTTTTTAAGAGTACATGAGAGAAGTATTACATAAGGGGGAAAAAAGGGGAAAAAATAGTCTTCCTACTTGCTTTCAGCACTGAATTGCTTGTGCTTCACTAAGGCCATTGGTAAATCTCCCATGTTATGTCTTTGCAAACCTGCTCCACCGACAGACAAGCTCTCCACATTTGTGCTCCTAGAGTGGACAGCTAATCACCCCACATCTGTTTAGTTTCTGTCTGCACAATTTGAAAATCCTGAGACAAGAACACTTCATATACGCTACACCTAATATACTTACTCACTGTCTTGTCAGGAACGCTTTCTGCCTTTGAAGTTTCCTCATTAAAATTTTCCAGGATTACGCTTGTCACTCTGGAAGAGTACAAGAAAAGAAATATCTCTCTTAAAAAGGTGTTAGATACCCCAACCAAATCCATTTACAGAATTTACTTCCTTTTCACACAATGTTAGCAAAATTATAGTTAACCACCTCTCTGCCTGTTGTGATAAGGGTTTCCCATTTAAGTGAAACTAACAGTTTGCCTCTCTCTGAATATATACACACTCATGTCACAACCCCCCTACTGACAGAAATTTAACACTGATGGTCAGGATTACAGGCCATTTGAATGAGACTGGGATCAAAGACAGTGAGACTTCAGGGATTTTGCCAGAAATCCTGAGTTTCTGATTTATGTAACACTAAGGTATACCTATTTTGTGACCAACTCTCTGGTTAAGGATGTAATGTAGAAAACTACATCTCCTAGAAAGCAGTATGCCCATTTGTCAATATTTCTGACTCAGTTTTAAGTCTGAAATCTTTCCATTTTTGTCCCCTATTTTATGTTTGCAATAGTAGTTCAGTTATGTATTACATAGATAATTTTTTTCAAAATAGTTTAAATGGCATCAGTTGACAAGTCTTTATAGGAAATGAAATATTATATTCCCTTGTAGTTGATGGTAGTGCAATTAATGGAATCACTTAATCATTTCGCTTTAGGATACGCCCAAATCACAATGGAAATGTTGGCACAGTCTCGGTTTTCCANTTCAGTTATGTATTACATAGATAATTTTTTTCAAAATAGTTTAAATGGCATCAGTTGACAAGTCTTTATAGGAAATGAAATATTATATTCCCTTGTAGTTGATGGTAGTGCAATTAATGGAATCACTTAATCATTTCGCTTTAGGATACGCCCAAATCACAATGGAAATGTTGGCACAGTCTCGGTTTTCCATTCTAATTGTGACTTGAGGCTCTACTTTTCATCAAGCAGACAGCTCTTCATTGTACACACACACACACATGAATACATATTTATTTATATTCTTTGAGCCACCAAAAAGACTACCACTGTTACAGATAAAGCCAACACAAGTTCATTCATTCAGTTCTTCATTTGAAATGTTTTGTGTATTCATTGTGTTTAAGGTGTTGTCTAGATCAGTTCTCCAAGTATGGTCTGTTGAGATGTACTTTTTTGCCTCAAGACCCACCCAGAACAGAGTACACAAGGTCAGAACTCTTTTAAGATACGAAGATTGTAATTATACTATGTTGACATTTACGCTGACGGTGTAAGCTGCTGCTGCTCAGATGCTCAGTCATATCTGACTCTTTGCAACCCCATGAACTATAGCCCACCAGGCTCCTCTGTCCATGTGATTCTCAAGGCAAGAATACTGGAGTAGGGTGCCATTTCCTCCTCCAGATCATCTTCCCCACCTAGGGATGGAGCCCAAGTCTCCTGCATTGGCAGGTGGATTCTTTACCATTAGTGCCACCTGGTAGCCCTTGATGGTATAAAACCAATAGTAAGCAAAACTACTGGTTCCTTAGCAGGAATCAAGGAAGGGACACAAAACTGTATTGTATCCTTCAGCACCTCTTGCCCACACAGATTTCACTTGAGTGCAATGAAGCAGTTAAAAAGCTAAAGCCAAAGAATTTTGTTAAATCTCTATCCTTGAGGACACATCATTTTAATATTCTGTGTACACAGTGTGAAATATGCATAAAATTGTCTCATACTGAAGCATGATGTTTGGCTTTAAAAAAAAAACAGGTGCTTGTTTCAGATGCAAGCTGAACAAACTACTTTTTTCTTGGAACACCATTTGTACTTGAAAGAATGACTAACCGACAAACTTTGGTTATTCAGACTTGAATATTTTGTGGATATTTTCTTTAAAATGAATGAGATGAGCTGTCATTTAAAGGAAAATAGTTGACAGTACCTGTTGCTAATGGTAATTTTAAGCTTTCAATTAAAATTAAAAATTTCAAGGAATTATATCCATCACATGAATGTGACAACTTAGTAATATTTTAAAGGTTTGAGACAGATATAATGAGACTGGTGGTGATATTAGTGTAACTATTTTGTATTGAAAAAAAAGTGTTGAAATCTGGAAGATCTACATAAGGTAATGAATCAATGTGTTGTTTTTTTTTTTTTAATGCAAGATGGTACAGAATTATGCATTGGTTAAAAGAACCATTCAAAATACCATGGGTTTTAATATCACATTGTAATAAAACCTATAGTTTAGATTTTACATTGCATCTCATATTTAAGGAACTACTTCTGTTGAATTTAGATATAGTTTCAAAGTAAAATAGCTACAATTATCTGAGAAAAAAAGGTATTAAAATAATACTCTCCTTCTAATTATATCTTTATGGAGGTATATTTTCTACATATATATGAAGCAAAACTACATATCTCATTAATGTGTTGAATTCAGAAACAGAGATAAGTAGCTATCTTCTTGTCAGACATTAATGCAATCTGTAAAAATGTAAAACAATGCTACTATTATCAATAAGATTTTGTTTAGAAAATACAACCACTATTCAGCAAAAGAAAAATATGTTATCTGTATTAGCATATGATTGGCTTATTGTTTTTAAATTATCAGTTTTAACTTTAAGTATGGTAAATATTGTTAATATATAGTCCCCTAAACAAATAATCTTTTGTATACTCAGTAATTTTAATAGTAGAAAGAGGAATTGAGACCAGAAATTTTGAGTTTTTTAGACATGGGAATGCAGAATCAAAGATAAAAAGTCACCGTCTTCGTGGTTTAACAGAGAAGCAGAACAAGGAATGCAGCTATTATATTTCATGTGATATTGAAACAGAAATTTGTAAGAATATAATGAGAAGAGAGGCAGGACTTGTAACTCACAGGTGAGACAGGAAAGGCTTCTTGAAATAAATATCACTGTATCTGAGTTTAAAAGTTCATCTGAATCTTGAAGTTCAAGTACACATTAGGCCAGTAAGGAGAGAGTGGGCATTCTTGTAGAAAGAACAGTCTGTTTAGAGGAACTCCTGATAACAAGTTTTCTGCACATTTATGTTTCATGAATGAGCCATGGGTACTGAAGCTGGAGCTATAGAACTTGCATGTGGTGCTAACTGTGTGGGAAGCAATTGAAAGAGTCCCCTGGTAGAAAGACAAACCTTCACAGTTGTATGGATGCTCATGTGGGTTTCAGGAAAGACTGGGAGAGGGAGAAGTAATTTAGGACTCTGTTGCAACAGTCTGAAAAAGGATTGATAAAAGCCTGTACTAAGGCAGAATTGTGGCAGGGGTGGAAAGAAAGGAGTGGATTTGAGCAATGCTAATGAGGTGGAATTTATGGACTTGGGAGCCAGCTGAATACCAAAGAGAGTGAAGAAAGTGAAAACAATAGCTAAGTTTGCGGCTTAGGTGGTTGGACAACAATAATGTCATTCTTTGAGTGAGAGAACAAAGGAGGGGAAATGTTGGGGAAGGATGCTGTTGGTAAATATAATTTAATACTTTGAGTTATATATGATTATGAGTCATCAACCAGAAAGAGCCAATGAGCAGCTGAGTGTGCACATCTGTTAAGAGAAACAGAGACTGAAAATAAGATGTGGGAGCCATCAGTATATATATATATATATATATAGGTCACTCAGTCATATCCAATTCTTTGCAATCCCATGGACTATACAGCTCATGGAATTCTCCAGGCCAGAATGCTGGAATGGGTAGCCTTTCCCTTCTCCAGGGGATCTTCCCAACCCTAGGATCAAACCTAGGTCTCCCACATTACAGGCATATTCTTCACCAGCTGAGCCACAAGGGAAGTATATAGGTATCAGCCAAATCCATGGGTCGGACTGAGATCACTCAGACAGTAGGTATAGGATGAAAACATAGGAAATCTGAGGGATATCAACAGAGAAAAGATGAACAAGGCAGAAGGAATTAATGCTGCCAGTGATATTGGCTATTATATCAATAGTTCATTTAGCCTCACTGGCTATGTTAATAGTTTTGTTTTCAACTTGAATTAACCTAAGGTTAAGTTTAAGGAAGATCTCAGTTAGTGATGTATTCATAATTGAGGAATTCAGCCATTGATTCTCTGTCACAGTTAGTTTGTATATGCCATTAATATTTTGCTATTTGTATACATTCTTGTGTGAGCAAGAATAAGAGAGTAGAGAGAAGGGAGGAGGTGATTTGAATGTAGTGAATGTGTATGAAAACTATAATACTCTCTAGTACAAATCTTCCCTATTTAAATATTTGGCAGCGTTTAGATAATAGAAAATGTTTCAGTTTTGGTCTAGATTCAAATACATCTTTTTCCAGTCATTTGTGATCCATAACAAATAGCTGAAGATTGTTCTCTCAAAAAAACATTCAAAAGTCTTTACTGCTGGCCTCAGTGATTTGGCGGAAATGATGGTCCAGAATTGAAAAAAAAAAAAAATTAACCAATAATTAGTCGTTTGTGCTTGTGTTTTGCATTTTTAAATGTCTATTAGATTGGTTTATAAAGATTGTATTTCTAGACTATAAAGAGCAAATATAAACAATTAGGCTCAAGTACAATTGTTTAGGGACCTGTAAATTTCAGTTCTAACTCAGAAGCATCTCTGAGTCTAGAAAATGCTCAGCTATGGAACACAGCTTGCTTGATCAGAGGCCTTTCTTCCAAAAATTTATACTTGGTTAGCCCCTACCCACATGCAGGTAAAATTCAGTGATTCAGATGAAGTTATTTAAATAAACCATATCACATTTAAATAATCACAATGTCTCATTTTATGTGCTTGATTGGGTGAGCTTTATTCAATAAAAGGAACAAATGTCTTTTTAACACTACTTCCATTCTTAGAAGTGATAGTTCCCTCCCCCCATGTCTCCATTGTTTACAGGCTATTTTATTCAGTTAAAATTTCACAGTATCCGTATCCTTTCATCCTGTTTTCCTGATCATTTAATCCTGTTAACCAAATTCTTCTATTCCTCAAATTCTTCAGTGTTTAAGTTACCTTACTGTGGTCTCTGATCTAAAACCATAAACCAACTGCCTCAATCAGCCAACGAGCCAAAGTGGAGACAGCTTCAGCATCTGGACAGCTCCCCCAGCTGTGTGTACTAGGACGAGGCTCCAAGGGCAAGATGGATGTGACTTAGGAACAACTGGGGAGAACTGAGGGAAAAGGTTCTATGAACAGTGGGCAAGTTGCTATTTGTAGATGTTTGGTTGGCAGAAAAGTTTGTTTGAGTTTTTCCATAAGATGTTATGGAAAAACAGAATGAAATTTTGGCCAACCCAATATGTGCCCAACATATAGTTAGCATCCAAGAAATATTTCCTCATTTGTATTATCATTTAGTCATCTTCAAGATAGATAACCTTACATTATAGATTAGCAATAAGTTCCTGTTTTGCTACCACTCTCTCTGTAGGTGCTCATAAAGGTACTTTAGTATTATCACAAAGCACATTTATTTGACTTTTAATTTTTTTCAGTATAGTTGATTTACAGAATTATATTAGTTTCAGGTGTACAGCATAGTGATTCAGTATTTTTACAGATTATAAAAACTGAAGTTGAAGAAGAGGATTAAATAGGAAATTGGGGTAAATCAAAAATTAAGCTTAAATATTACACAAAGTATGACTCCAGTACATTTACCAAATGTAGGGAAAGGTGAAAGGAGATAAACAATCAACATTTTAAACATCTATCATATTTCAGGCATTGCTAGGTCCTTTCCTTTGCAAACCTTATTTCATATTTAATTAAATTTAATATAAAGCATTTCCATATACTTCTTTATATGTTAATAAATTACACTGAACTTGACTCGAGATGTGAATTCAAATTTTATTTTTGTGTAGGCAGTTTTTTCAAATAACAAAAACGACTGTACTCTGGACTTTTCACACATTTACACAGCATAGAAGGTGCTAGTCAAATATTACTTTTATTGGTGACATTACTATTTCCTCTGACTCTGCAAAGCAGAACTTATTCATGAAAGACAATTAACCTAATAGCAATGAGCATCTCAGGCATTCAGATTCTGATCTCCAAAAATCATCTGCCATTTAAGGAACAGAATCACTCCTATGGAAATGGCTGGCTTCAGATATGGGACCGGAAATGTTCAGAATGAGCCTTGAGTAGCTTGTGCTGAGGAACCCAGGGACGGGTCATGTCAAAATGATTTGGACTCAACTTGAATGGACTTCCACTAGTTAGAGATAGAACAACTTGAAAATCAAAACGTATAATCACCTATAATTGAAATACATTAAATGTGTTACAGTTCTATGGATTTGTGATAATACTAAAAAATTAGTACTTTTCGAAGAATACTACGTACTCAATACTATGAAAACTGGTAAATAAAGGAAAGAATTTTTTTATTCCTTTCCTTTGCAAATTATACCTTGGGTTGTGCCACATAATTGATAAGAGAACTATTCTTTTTAGAAGAAATCCAGCTAACTTAGAAAAAATGGTAAATTTGAAATTACTCCTTTTTTAACCTGTAAATGAAATAGTGAACTTGAGTGGGGATCATCAATCACTGTCAAAAACCATTACTAGAAAATCTCCTGAGAAATTTACATATGATAAATAAATTAAGATCTACCCCCCCCCCAAAAAAAAACACAGGGAAAAGGGAGAGCCCATTTTTAAAGGTCAAACAAACGCATGTTTGCCTTGAACAGACCAACCATAAAATGATAAAATAACAGTTATGATATAATCAGAGAAATGTCATAAACATTAGGAATCTTTGTTAACTGTTTAGATGTGATATTGATATAGTGGTTATATATAAGTGGTTATTTAAGCAAAACTGGGATTTGGTCCAAAACAATCCAAAATAGAGAGGAGTAGATGGAGATTTAGATGAAATAAGATTGCCTTACATTGGCAGTTGTTGAAGCTACGTAATGGAGTTCATTATTTCTACTTTTGTGTATATTGGAAATTTTCCATTATTTAACATAAAAAGAAACATTTCTTATTCTAAAGAGTATACTCATTTGAAATACACTACATTTGCATTTTCTTCAAAATGGTGGTTATGTTAGAATGGGAAAAGAATTTTCATACTTTTAATTTACCTATTTTTTTAAGGAGAGGAAACAAACTGAATATAAGACCTTTGATACAGAAACATAAATCTTTACTATAAAATCAGTGTAACCTGAGTTTATCATCTCTGATGTCATCCTGGCTGAGATCGCTGTGACTGATCTCGATCTCCACGGGCCCCCACATGGATCTTCTGTCAAAGCAAAAGTCAAATAGTTTCTACCATCATGTTATAGATGTTGTTGATTTGGTCGATTTGTAAATTGGGTATTCAGAGCACAGGGCATGTGTCTGTTTCCTGTACTGCTAAATAATCCTGCTCAGCACTGTCTGTCTGCTTCAACAACATGTTTCCTGTAGCTGACAAGTTTTAAATGAGAGACAAATTTTCCCTGCTTTTATTATTTTCAAAAAATGATAAACCAATTTAAAGATCATGGAGTCGTGTTGAATGTTTTTTATCAAAACAAGTGACTGTCAACTTTTTCCCCAGACATGGGTTTATTACTTTTGAATAAAATAAAAGCAGTGAATACAAATAACAAATAATTAATGAAACAGTGTTTTGGCTTAAGGCATAAGTTGCTGTCACATTTCTTTTTCCTGACCATATATAGTACCTCATTTGATTGATCTGGAAGACTGAGTTTCATTCAATTAGTTTTTCTTTTGTCCCTGAAATGTGCCACAAGAGAAAACTGCCTCCCCTAAGATGAATGCTGATGAATTAACATTATTGCATAATTCACACAAACAAAATACATCAGAAAAGCAGTTATGTGGAAATAATTTAGTTGCTGAGACCATGCAGGAGGATTTCCTTGGAGATGCATGGATGTGCCATATGGTTTGCTGGTCACACCTTCAGCATCAAGAAGGCCTTCTGTAAACACTGTGGACAAATTAATGACCTCTTGATCCCCGTCTCTACTACTTCCTCTTGAGAGAGAGGACAAGAACTAAACACAATATAATGTTGTGATGTTCTCCACTAAATGAGAGCAGCTATTAGAAACTGCTTTGTTTCCATGTGTCGTATATACCTCTAGTGTTTTTTGTATATCAACACCTTTAATCGTCACAGAAGTCCCTATGCTGTGATTAGTCACTCAGTCATGTCAGACTCTTTACAAGCCCTTGTACTGTATCCCATCGGGCTCCTCTGTGCATGGAATTCTCCAGGCAAGAATACTGGAGTGGGTAGCTGTTCCCTTCTCCAGGGAATCTTCCCAACTCAGCAATCAAACTGGGGTCTCCTGCATTGCAGGTGCGTTCTTTACCAGCTGAGCTACCAGGGAAGCTGGTATGGCACAGAAGTCCCATAGGGAGGTTATTCTTTATTATTATAAATATATATTATATGTGTCTTATGAGGAACTTGAGGTCCAGGAAACAAACTGCCCTGAAGCCAACAGGTTAGAAAACAAGGATTTGAGCTCTGCATTTTGCCCTGAACATTGCAATTTTAATATCTAATTAATACATCTGCTTTGAGAATGACTATTTTATAGTTTAACCAAAATATCTACTAAAAAATAATATACGGGCTTCCCTTATAGCTCAGCCAGTGAAGAATCTCCTGCAATGCAGGAGACCTGAATTCAATTCCTGGGTCAGGAAGATCCCCTGGATAAGGAAATGGCAACCCACTCCAGTATTCTTGCCTGGATAATCCCATGGACAGAGGAGCCTGGCAGGCCAAAGTCCACGGGGTTACAAGAGTTGGACATGACTTAGCAAATAAATAACAAGAACAAAAAATAATGTATAGTTAAAGACATAACCAATCACCAAGTAATCTAACAGGAAGAAGGGGGAGAAAAAGGAAAGGGAGAAGGAGAAGGAGAGGAAGAAAAATGTAAAACTTGATATATCATTATTTAGCTCTATCTTCCCTGGTGGCTCAGACAGTAAAGCGTCTGTCTATAATGTGGGAGACCTGAGTTCAATCCCTGGGTTGGGAATTTCCTTGGAGAAGCAATGGTACCCCACTCCAGTACTCTTGCCTGGAAAATCCCATGGACGGAGGAGCCTTGGAGTCTGCAGTCCATGGGGTCCCAAAGAGTCGGACACAAGTGAGGGACTTCACTTTCATCTTTCTCTTTCATGCATTGGAGAAGGAAATGGCAACCCACTCCAGAATTCTTGCCTGGAGAATCCCAAGGACGGTGGAGCCTGGTAGGCTGTGGTCTATGGGGTTGTACAGAGTCGGACACGACTGAAGCGGCTTAGCAGCAGCAGCAGTAAACACAAATGACATCAGCTTCAATTGCATTGTACATAGGGACATGGGTGTGCCACAGTTAATTCTGTGGGAATAAAGGATTTCTTTCAGGGTATCTTATCAGATGTTGAAGCTAATCACTGTCAGGTTAATACAAAATGCAACAGATATTGCTTTCTATCATAGATTTGAAACTCCATGTCAGTTTTTTGTTTAGGGAATTTTTCCAAGATTAATTGCTGATCTTGCTGATGTTAGTTCCGTAACAGATGATGCCAACAAAATTCACATCTCCAGCATTGAATTGGCAGCATTGAGTCCTTAATGTTCCTTCTTTAACCATAATAAAGTGTAATAAAGTAACTTGTAAAGACGTTGCCTTTTAAAGTGGCTGCAACTTGGAATCCACTTAAAATATTCCACTGAGTAATCACACAAATTGATTTTATGCTTTTAACATAATTTTGCATGAAAGTTTAGTCTTGCTGAAAAATGTGTAAATACTTATATAGCACATTTATGTTTGTATTTGTATATTTGTATTACTGCTGCTGAAGTGTTTTTAAATAGTTTATTGTTTGGAGTTTATTTCAGGGATTTGTTTTTTCCCTATAGCACTAACTTCTGGGAAATTAAATATATATTTGGCTTGATATCTACATTTTCCACATTTTAATTCACTCTGCAGTATAACACTCTGAATGTTGAGGATGATGTACCTGAGTCTATTTACAATCATTGGTCATCCAGGGAGCATTTAGGTTAGTATGTTGTTTACCAGTATTTTTAGCCACATTTTAATAAAACGACGAAATAACTTTTGTTGACTTTTTTTTTTCCTTTTGTTAATTTTTATTGTCCTCTGTCATCATAAGTAAGGGGGATAGCCACTTTGTAATGATCTCTTTGGAAAAAAGATTTTCCACAGAAAATCTGAGTAAATAACCAAATTTAAATCTAATCTCTAGATCTAAGAATCCTCAAAGAAACTGATAATGTTACTTTTGGGGCAGTTGCTACAGATTATCTAAGGAAAAAGCAAAACACAACTAACCATAGGTACAGATATTTAAATATTCAAATACCATTTAGCAAAGTCCCAAGCACAGAGTTCAAAGCTAGAGCTCTGCCAAATAGCTTTGACTTTGCTTGTTCTTTCATATATCCTGTGCTCCTCACCCTGAAGGTATAACCACTTTATTCTCTCATATTTGCATCATTATTCTTTGCAGCTTTGACCTGCAGTGTTGGTTGACTTCGGGCAGAGAAGTGTTTTCCAGAGTTGAACTGGCTTTGTTCATTGCACTAGACTTCTGTCTCTGCTGTTTAGATTTGTTTGAAGTAACAGAAAACTTAGAAATTCTTCCTAAGATACCCTGACTAGAAGAGAATCATGTTGGATTACAAAAATGCCTGTCCAGGTACCTTTGAGATCGCATCTTTGAGAATCCACAAATGAAGCAAACTGATCTATCAGAACACATGTGAAAACTGTATTTATTTCTCATGGTCAATTATGAATGATAGTAATTACTCATGGGTGTAGCTTCCTTGGCCTTCCCAGGTGGGCGCTAGTGGTAAAGAACCCACTTACCAATTCAGGAGATATAAGAGACACTGGTTTGATCCCTGGGTCAGGAAGAGCCTCTGGAGAAGAGCATGGCAGCCCCTAGAGAATTCCATGGACAGAGGAGCCTGGTGGGCTACAGTCGGGGGTCGCAAAGAGTCAGACACAACTCAAGTGACTCAGCCTCTTTAGTTTGCCCATTTCTTTAATTGCTAGCAAGAATTAAGAGAGCTGCTTTCAATAACGAATAGTGATGAGGGTTACAAGTTTTGTTTCGTGACAGTTTTGCAGGAAGGCATCCATGTGACTGGACATTCTCTTTAGTCATACTCTGTACCTGCATTCTGGAAATCAGCTTTGGTCCCATCCTCATCTGTGAGAACTGTGTGCTCTTCATTTCTCACTCTGGTGCCATCTGTGATTGTAGGATCTACTTCCCTTTGTACAGAATTAGAAAAAGAGCTGAATTCCTTAGTTTTGTATGCATCCACACCCCATACGGAGAGCCCTGGCTTGTAGTCAGCACTGAGGCTTGACAGTTGGGAAAGAGGGTGATCCCAGCTGGCTTAACGATGGGGATTATCATCCAGGGTCAGGCTCGGGAAGGTTTGGGGAGCCAGTGATTGTGCATAAATGGGAGATTGGGGATACACTAATACTAGGGTGGGGGAAAAAAAGTGTTTCTTCACCAGAAAAGTGAAAGTGTCTTGGAATGGGGTATGTGGTCAGTTTGTTTTTAGAAACATGGTAAACAGATGTTTGGACATGAGGAATAAAATGAAAAAGAGAAAGCAAAAGCCTAACCTATACTTTCTTTCTCTAGTTATTGTGTGCTGGGAACAGAGAAAGAAAATTAACCACTTGAGCACTCTTTCTGTTCTCAGAAGGTTTGCAGTGTGCTTTGAAAAGCATTGTGTACAAAATAGATATTACTCGGAAAGGATTGAAAATGACCACCCATGAAGAACTCCAGAAAGGGTAGGTTTCATTTAAGGCTTGTTTTTCAGGTAGAAATCCTCATCATGGTCACTGCTGAAGCAAGGAAAGGTATCCTATCTTGTCAGAGGTTGTTCCCAGGGGATTTTACACAGCCCTCTACCCCATTATCGTCTCACCATCCCTACCTGTTCTCATTGATTCCAATCATTTAGTTAATGTTCACTGCAAGAAGCACCTAAGAATAGACGTGCTACTCTAAGCAGATTCTATATTGGGACACGATGGGTGGAGAACAGCCAAGAACATTGTAGCAAATAGGTGTCCAGTTGGGCTTTTCAATATTATGTATTTGACAGGGCACAGCAGCACCAGCATGCATTGGCATTGGAAAAATGCACTGCCCAGTGCTGTTTGAAAGCACCCTGTCATTTCAGAAGCACTTGGAAACAGGCATGCACTGGCTTTGCTGCTGGGCTTGCAGGGACTATTAATAGGAGTTCAAGACTTGTGCTTGTATTGCCCTTTTTGTCTAAAAAAAAAAAATTCCAGGAGCTTTTCTTTTCCAAAAGAGTACCAATCAAGACATCTTTCCACATAACATCATATAACTCTTAAAACTGAAGTCAGGTGAGTTGACAACATTCTCAATAGGCAATATATTTCCTCTGTGCAGAAGATATTACAGGATTCACACTGAATGAAGGTGGTGGATGCCAGACTTCCCCACCCAGCCAGAGATAATGCCATGGTATTGGGTGATTCTACTGAAGAGCTCAATAGCATGTTATATACCCAGATAGCCACAGTCATGTGCTGGAGGAGATATAGGTGTAGATATAGTGTAGATATAGATACTTTCTTGGCTTATTTTAAATACTATAACAGGAAAAATGGGAGTGTGTGCCAGTTATCTCAGGGAAAAATACTGAAAGTGATGTCAACAAACTTAATGTCTGATTTTTTTTTTAGTAATCTAATATTTTTATTTTTACCTGACTTTCCATACTATTTTTATTTGTTATATCCAAAACTTGGGTTAAAGGAAGGAGTGTCTGTCAATTGGTGAATAGATAAACAAATTGTTGCATATCCCAAAAGGAATATTACTCAGCCAGGAAAAGGGACAAACCATCAATTCTTGCAAGAATGTGGATAAATCCCAAAAGCACCACACTGAATAAAAGATGTCAGACACCAAGGAGTACAGAATAAATAATTCCATTTGTATGAAATTCTAGAAAAGGCAAAATGGAAATAATGAACAAAAGGTCAGTGATCTCCAAAGGTTAAGGTAAAAGAAAGGAATTAACTACAAATTGGCAAAAGGGAACTTTCTGGGATGGTAGAGATATTCTACACGATGATTACAATAATGAGTCAGTTGTTGTTGGGTCAGTCGATCAGCCTTGTTCAACTCTTTGCGACCCCATGGACTGCAGCTTGCCAGGCCTCCCTATCCATCACCAACACCTGGGGCTTGCTCAAACTCATGTCCACCAAGTCAGTGATGCCATCCAACCATCTCATCCTCTGTCGTCCCCTTCTTCTGCCTTCAATCTTTCCCAGCACCAGGGCCTTTTCTAATGAATCAGTTCTTCACATCACGTAGCCAGACTATTGAAGCTTCAGCTTCAGCATCAGTCCTTCCAGTGAGTATTCAGGACTGATTTCCTTCAGGATTAACTGATTTGATCTCCTTGCAGTCCAAGGGGCTCTCGCAGATCTTCTCTAACACCACAGTTCAGAAGCATCAATTCTTCGGCACTCAGTTTTCTTTATGGTCTGACTCTCACATCCATACGTGACTAATGGAAGAACCATAGCTTTGACTAGGTAGACCTTTGTTGGCAGGTAATGTCTCTGCTTTTTAAAATGCTGTCTATGTTTGTCATAACTTTTCTTCCAAGGAGCAAGCATTTTAATGGTTGGTAATAGTGGCAAAATCATCCTGCTGGGAGACATATGGGTGCCTCTTGCAAAGGTCACCTTGCATCCTACATCCTTCTTCTTGCAGGCAGGAAATAGGATGCTCTCTAGGCCAGGAATTTTAGAGGTTAAAACTCAAGTTAAGAAAACTATTGTCTTTTAAAACAACAACTGGAAATCTCTTGAAAATAATACCATGAAGTGTTTTGCCTAGGATTTAAGGGGAAAAATAATATTTCTTTTTTTCCTTACAATTGTTTACTGAGTTTCAAAGCTAAAAGTTTGGAATTTTGACAAGATGTCCTAGGCTCCATCAGAGCCGCTCAGGCAGGAAACCTGAGTGCTGCTTGCTCTGAGGTGCCGCTGGCTTTCAAGGAAGTTGACATTGAGGATGTTTTGACAACATGCACTGAGGTGCCGGTGAAGGTTAAATTTAGTTAAATAAATCGTTGTTGTTTTTAAAAACGACTTCCCCAGCTTAACCTTATTACCACTCCCTGTTTTTATTCTTTCTTGATGTATTCATATCTTTTCTTCTCAGTTCTTTGTGTGTGTTCTGTAAGCCATCTCATATCCTTTTAGTAAGACATCAGAGTTTGAACAAATGAAAGAATTTCATCACTGAAGCCAATGGAATATTGGCTGAATTCAATCAGTTAAAGTCTTCTTGGTGGTGGTGATGGTGGTTTGCAATTAAAAAGCCCCCACATCCTCACATACACTTGTATTCCCACACTCACACAATCTCATATTTGCATGTCCACATAGTCAAAGATATATTTAGCTCCACAAGATAGAGTTGTGGCAGATTAGGAGAAAAAAAGTAAGACTTTTTTTCTAAAAATTAAATCTAATTTCATTTTGCCTGTCAGCCTCCTCTCTGCTTGCCCCTCAAACAGTGTCTGCGTGAGGCAGAGCCAGCCCCATCCACTGTGACAGTTGTGACTTCTGCTTATCTCTTGAGCTCTTCACCATATCACCATCTTCTCCAGCCACCTTTGCCCTGTCCCAGACCTTCTCACCCTCCTCCAACCCCCCGGCAGGCCTCTCTTGTTCTTCTGAAAATCTATTACGTGTCAGTTTTGACCTATAGGTATTAGAGGTTAGAATTATTTATTGCTTAAGTAATTTGCTATTTCTGCCTCTGAATTTTGTCATGTGTAAAAGGATGTATGAGTTCTGTCTCATGAGTCCCAGATCGAGGTACAATGTGAGGCACCCAAAGGCACTTAGTTTCAGTCAGTCGAGAGCTAACGTAAAATGTTGGTTTTATAATACACTTCTGGAGTCATGTCTCTCAACTTTTAAATTTCTTCCATGATATGATGAATCCAGCTTTTTTCAGGGGAAAAAACAGAAAAAGGTACATGAAAACAATTGCCATGTGTGTTTGCTTGAACAGAATGTTACAATTTTCGTCTTATTGCTTCAGCATGCACACGTATTTTGGTCCTTTTCTGTTTATGTGGCCTTGGCTAAACTTGATACAAGAGAAATTTTACACTAAAGTGATATATTTAAGAAAATATGTTTGTGATTTAACTTATTTTAAGAACTGCTGCCTCAGTTATCAGTTGCTATACAAACACCCCAAATTTTAGTGACTTAAAGCACTAAGCCTCTATTGATGACATTTCTTTTTTTGTGTTTTTAAGATTTTTTTAAGATATTTTATGTGAACCATTTTTAATGTCTTTATTGAATTTGTTGCAATATTGTTTCTGTGTTTATGTTTCGGTGTTTTGGCTGCAAGGCTTATGTGCTCTTACCTCCTCGACCAGGGAATGAACCCACACACCCTGCTTTGCAAGGTGAAGTCTTAACCCCTTGACCACCAGGGAAGTCCCTGTTGATGACATTTCTGCATTTTGGATTGGTCCCCCCAAGGGTCACTCATGAACCTGGAGTCTCTGCTGGGATCACGTGATCCCAGATTGTCTCACTAACCTGACTGGAGCTGGCAGAGTGGTCTGCAGGTGATTCAGCCCTCCTTCACTTGGCTGATGTGGCAGGATATCCTGTTTTCTCGTGGCAGTCTAGCCAGTCCAGGAGGGGGAGCGCAGAAGCAACAGACTTGGAAGTTACACTTGTCAAGACCTTCATATCCTCTTGGTCAAGGCAAGTCACAGAGCCAGTCTAGATTCAAAGACAGAGAGGATATATACTTCCACAATATAGAGCAGAAAGTACTTTGTGACCATGTTTAATCTAGCATCTTCTTAATCTTTATCCAATTCATTTAATTAGCAGTAGATATGCAAATAAGAGAAATAAGATTTTCATGTTCCAAGATAATATTAGGCAAACCACAGGCCAGCCTGGATTCAAGGAAGGAAAGGATGTATACTCCCATGAGAGGAAGAACAGGAAATACTTTGTGACCATGTTTAATCTAGCATCATCTTAATTTTTATCCATTTCATTTAATTAGTAGTAAATATGCAAATAAGAGAAATAAGATTTTCATGCTGCAAGACTGAATATCAACGAAACAAGCATCTGGTGTCATTTTTAAATCTCTAATAAGATTCATTCACAAACTGTGGCCCTGTGATAGTTGAAAGAAAATTAAACAATTTTATTGCTGTTTTCCATTTTACTGATACTTACCACCATCTAGCTCTACCTAAACCTCAAATGAATATAGAAGTTAAAAAGCTACAAATTTTTATAATCTATTGAGAGAAGAAGCAGTATGGGGATATGCTGATCATCTAGTTATATTTAATGAAGCTATGCCTTGGAGCCTAAAAGTAAGACCAGTCAGAAAAGGAAACGACTTTTATTTAAAACAGAAAAAATCAATTGTTTAGATAATGAGGATGCCTTCATTTTACTACTTATTTTACTTATAATTTGAACTCAAAACTGAAATTGGTTTTCAAAGAAAAGACACACACACACACATATTTACATTTAGCAATAAGTTTCTTTCTAGGCTTGAAGTATTTAGGGAGTACCCCCCTAAATCACATGCTACCATAAAATTAGCTAAAGAGGAACTTCCTTAGTCCAGTGGCTAAGACTGTGAGCTCCCAATGCAGGGGGCCCAGGTTTGATTCCCTGGTCAGAAAAATAGATCCTATATGCTGCAACTAAAGATCCTGCATGCCACAGCAAAGATTGAAGATCCCTTATGCCACAGCTAAGACCCAGCATAGCTAAATAAATTTAAAATATAATTTAAAAAAAAATAAAAATTAAATTAGCTAATGATGAAAACAGTAACAACAGCTGCCATTGCACTAAGGTTGCTTGAGTGTCTATTGCACTTTTAATCAGTTATCCTCTTTAATGCTAATTTATAGAAGATGGATCTTGAAAATCTATGAAATGTGCTCAGAGTTACACAGAAAGGAGCTTGGAAACTGGGATTCCTGACTCCTACTCACTTCTATAAATAAGGGCAGGCATTACACCTTCTAACAAGCTTCCTCAGTCAACATCACTGAATTGAACTTTGATGCAGAGCTCATCCATCATGCCTGTAATAAAATATACAGCCTATAAGTAAGTGATAAAAAACTATAGGGAAGATAGGAAAGGGAAAGATGTGTGGATCACGGGTGGTGATGTAGGAGTCATTGAATCCATCTTAAACAGAGGTCAAGGAAAGCCTTCTGAGTAGATGAGTCAAAGCCTGGAGGACTTGAGGGAGGGGGCCAGTGGCTAGGGAGAAGGACGTTCTTGGCAGACGCAAAGAAAATTGCAAATTTCTTGAGGCAGGAGTATGAATGACTTATTAAGGAAAGAACCGGGAGGCCAGCATGGCTGGAAGGCAGCCAGTAAAGGGCGATTAACTGAGATTGGGAAGAAGGGCTTGTTGGGAGGGGAGGGTTTGTTTTAGGTATTTTAATTTTCATGGATGCTTATTAAACATCCCCATGGGGAGATGTTAAAGAGGTACATAGGTGAAGAATCCAGAGTGCTAGGTGGACAGGAGGGCTGGTACCTTCCTGTGGAAATCAAGGATTGACAGAGCGTTTGAATCTGTGGCAACTCAGAGAGGGAAGAGAATGGCAAACTTGTGGTAAATTGTCCATGAAGAGATGCTCTCTGGGTAGGATCCTGAAGTAGTCACATGAGATCAAGGAGCAGAAAGTGAGGAAGAGGACCGGCAGGGGTAGGGATCAGCTTTGTATGAAGACGTGGAACAAGGGGAGGTTCGCAGTGTGGGGAGCAATGTCGATGTGGCCGCATGCAGGACACAAGACCTAGAGGGAAGAGAGGATGCGAGAGAGGGGCTGGTGAGAGGTTAGAGAAACAGACTGGGGAGCCAAAGCACTAGCATCTTTATAGGCCCTGCTAAGAAATTTAGTACTTGTTCTGCAACAAGATGGGAGCCATTGAAGGCTTTTAAACAGGAATGTGGCATGATCAGATGCATTGTTTAGGAAAATAACTGTCAGACTGATGAAGGTTAAATTGGAAACGAGGAAACTTTAATTCGTGTACATAAAAGCTGTCAACGATGTTGAAAGTGCTGGTCACACGATGTATAGGTTAAGTGCTATGGAAAGATTATATTTACCTCTTTCATGCTGAAAAGTCTTTCTGAAAGGACAAACAATGTGTTTGATGCTACTTTTTTTTTTTTTGTATGTCAGTTCAGTTTATAGTTTTCACCTGACCGTCTAATTTAAAATGGACTTTAGAAAGCAGGTTCCAAGCACAAGTTAAAGGGGCCTCTGTCTATAACAATTACAGTATCAGTTCTTTTTCATATCATTTTAATTTGTGTTGCCTTCCAATTAAAATATGTTAATATATTTATTTCACAGTTTATTTCACATCCATCAGGAAAATATCAACCTGGGTGCTTTATAGTTTTTAATTTTTATTTTATAGTGGAATATAGTTGATTTACAATATTGCGTTAGTTTCAGGTTACAGCAAAATGATGGTATACTTTATTATAATTTTTGTTAGAGGATAATATGCTGTGCCTGATTTCTTTTTCCTAAAGGCGTTTCTTATCTTGACAACTGTCCTTCCAAACTTATAATCTCTATTGAGTACATTGTAAGTATCCACATCTCTGACCACAGGGCTGGACTCTCGGGTGTCACAATTAGCTGATTATTTTTACTTGGTTCCTAAAGAAATCTATCCAACTGACTTGTGATTAAATCCCATTTCAATTGGATATGTGAAAAAAAGAAAAATGGCAACTGAGAAATGCCTTCGTTCTTTCTATTCCAGGATGCCATTTGCCATGTAATAATGCTGGTCAAATTGCAGTATTTCATTCTGGAAAAACAGTGGAGCATTTAGCCCAAATAAAAGTTGTAGGAGCCAGAAATACGTATCCCATAAAGCTTGCTTAAAGGGATTCCTCATTATCAGACAGGGACGGCGGAGCCTGGTGGGCTGCCATCTGTGGGGTCGCACAGAGTCGGGCACGACTGAAGCGACCTAGCAGCAACCTTATCAGACAGGAGCCTATTCTCCCTCTTGATGGAGACTGAGAGCAAAGTCACATTTCTTGCATGTCTATTTTGTGCCTGGCAACTTTTACATGAATTTTCATTTAAGTTTTAAAACAGTGTGATGAGGTATAATTTTACAAGTGACAAAATTGAGGCTCAGAGATTTAAATAACTTGACTAAAAGGGCTGCAACTCTTATCTGAAGTGATTGCTACTTCCATTTCACCTCTGCATACCTTGTTAAGAGAAAATATACTTGATGTCTAAAGCAACATATCCACAGAGAGATGGAAGGGTCTCATGAATATTTTCCTTAGAGAAGGGTTTGAGTGCTGTTTTAAAGATCCATCCATCTCATCAATAAATTTCAATTGTCTTTCTTTCTAAGTATTTCTTCCTGTCCCTGGTCATTATGCAGGTATAGGTATGAAGGGTTGAAAAAAATTCCATCTAGAGGAGTTTTTTTGTTGTTGTTGTTGTCTGTTTGCCATTTAGGACTTAAAGTGAAAATGAAGTCACTCAGTCATGTCTGACTCTTTGTGACCCCATGGACTGTAGCCTACCAGGTTCCTCCATCCATGGGATTTTCCAGGCAAGAATACTGGAGGAGGTTGCCAGGACTTAAAAGTCTTCCTAAAAGGTTAGCCTTTATTGCTGTAAATATGTCAATCCATTAGCAAAATGTTTGGCTAATTTGGGTGAATACTTGATGAAATTAAAAAAAAAGTTAAGATGTATTCTTCTGTCATGTTAAAAAAAAAAGATAAATTATGTGAATTTTCCTGCATTCAAACAGACCGATTTCTATTATCATTTTCTCATTGAGGAACTCTATAAATATCATTCATAGTATGAGTACTTCTGAGCACCTACTCCCTACTAGGCATTATTCTGGAAACTAAATAATGTAGAACAGTAAACAAAATAAACAACAATCTGTGCCTGTTGGGAACAGGCATCCAGTTTAAGTTTGTGTTATTTTCAATGAACGATGTACATCAGAATGACCCACAGGGCGGTTTAAAGGTGCAGAGTACCTACCATCAGAATCCAAGGATGTTCACATGCCTTATAAATTCATAGAGGATTCTGATTAGGTCCCTCAGACTAAGAGACTTTTGTAGACAGAAGTGGCAATGTTCACACTTTTCCTCCATTGAAACCACTCTTGCTCCTCTTTTCTTATCAAATCTCCACCCTTTGGTCAACCATAGAGAGAATATAAGAAAATATAAGGCACAGAATTCTTGTTTTGAGAAAGTATGATTTGCTCGAGGTTTTAAATGCATTGATTAAATGTTACAGATCAGTTTTACAAGTAGGATAATGTTTTTAATCCGTGAGGAATATTGATGTGTAAAGGAACAATATCAAAATAAGAATGAGAAAATTATCTTATTTGAATTTGAACAGACACCTATAGATCTCACTGTTTCATAAAATTGTCCTGGATTATCAGCTCTTTTAAGATTATATTTTAAAAGACTATAATCCAAGAGAAAGTGTACATACACTCACCTATTATCGGCACTAATCTGAAATATTTGATTTGAGTATTGACTACTTTTTATTGTTAATTCTCATTTTGAAAGTCACATTCCTCATTTCTGTCTTATTTTGGTTTTCCAAATGTCAATGCTCTTTTGTTATGAGGACTGAGTTTTATTGGCATTTCTTTCTAATTTTCAGCCTGATCAGTCTCCCATCCTCTAGGGTGCTTTTGCTCAGCCGTAATTCTCTTAAAGGATAAATCATAATACCCACCAGTCCTTGACACTTTTTAATTCCACAGAATTTAAAAATACATGTTTTTCAGTTAATAGAATGTCTGGACAGCTAAGTAGTAAATTCTGTGCAGAAGTTGATTTTGAGGTTAGAAAAATTTCAACGGTGAAGTTATTGACTGGAATCAATTTGCATGTGTCTCACTTCATTGTTAGCTCAGTGTCAGGAAGGAAAGAAGGAACAGCCAGGGAATATGTGATTAGTTCAAAATGGAAGAATTGAATTCATTTGATAAATATAATTAGCCGTAAATCACCAACTTCATTAAACAAGGAACAATTTGCAGAAAACAAAGGTGCATGCCAGTTTCGGTGTGGCTTATCTTTTTTGTGAGCCCTTCTCCAGCTATATGCACCATTGAGATGACTTGACCTTCCTGCTTAGGGGATGGCTTTCTTGAGGGAAAACTGTGTGTGTGGAACACGAAGGCTGGTGGCTCTGTGAAGGAAGTTTAAAACAAGTGCTGAAATGAGCGTCAGTACTGAAATGCGCAGTTAAGGATGGCTCCTCATTAAGGTGTAGGGAAGGAGTACCTGCGCCGTGAGCAGGTTGTTACCAAGGCCACGGACTGTGCTTGTCACTGGTTCAGAAGGCCATGGACACACTTATGTTTCACTCCTTGATGTTTGCTTTCTCTGGTAGTAAAATGTGGATTAGACACTATGTGCTAGAGAGAGGAATCATTAGCAGTGGTGAAACTTTACCTTTTGACCCTTTACAACTTTGCAGTAGTAAAACGCGATCTTTTTTTCTTTTTTTTTTCCCTTTTGGGGGACTGGTTTTGATCAGACCACTGTATGTGGCTTCATGGGACAGATAAACCCTGAAGTAAGAAAGCAGATGTGTTCTCATTATCCCTCCACACTCTGAGAGCTGGACATGAAGTTCCAGGGGTGGCTTTGCGTATTGTGTGAGCTGAGTTTCAGGGTGCTAGAAACCCATTTTAACAACAGCAACTTAATCACTAACCAGAATGGTTGTACTGCTGTGCTCAGTCACAAAGTCGTATCCAACTCTTTGCAACCCCATGGACTGTAGCCCTCCAGGCTCCTCTGTCCATGGGATTCTCCAGGCAAGAATACTGGATTGGGGTGCCATTTCCTCTTCCAGGGGAATGACCCAGGGATCAAACTCACATCTCCTGCATTGGCAGCCAGGTTCTTTACCACTGCACCACCTGGGAAGCCCAACCAGATTGGTTGCATTTGGTTAAATATGAATTTCTTTTGTAAGCAAGTTAAAATTTAGGACATCCTGACCTCAGATTACAAAATAGTCCATTTAGGAAGAACGGGCTTACCCACATGGTAAGTGGATACTTTGAGTTATAAGGATCTGCATGAATGATAGAAAATAGTAACAAGTCACATAGAATCTCTGTTAAGGTTAGAATACTCCATGACTGCTGTTGAAGAAATAGTTATTCATAGATTGAATTCTTTTCAGTCCAGATAATAACTATCCTATTACATCAGGTTTTATCTTAAATATCACCCATTCTGCAATACCTTCTCTTACTACTTTCCTGTGGAGCTTTCCTTTCCCTAACTGTCCTGACTTGACTTGTACTTATCTCCAACTTTTACCTGCAACTCAGCATTAGAATCTGCAGCTTATTTGGTTAGTTGGCTGGCCCAGGATTTAGTAAGTATGTACAGGATATAAATGGGAAATGATAGATTATTAGATATAAGTTTGAAAGAAAGTACATGAAAGGCTATAATAGTGAATTTGTAAAAATCATACCTATGGTAAATGAATTTTCTAGGAAGTCTCCAATGATACGTTTTTACTGTAGTCAAATGCACATTTCCAATTTATACAGAAATTTCTTTCTTTGATAACTTGTGTTACTGCCATCATTCAGTTAACTTCAGATTCTGTTTTCCACGTGAGGACTTCTCATTCAAAGATTTTGTATTGCCATCACCCCAAAGTGTTCTTCTTGCTAAGTATCTCCCAAAGTTACATCTTATCCTTGACAAAGGATGAAGGAACCCTTTGGGATTTCTTGCTTGATTCAAAAATAATTGTGTAAAATGATTATCCCTTGAAGGGATAGTCAATGAATAATTATTGCCACCTCCTATTTGCATCTTTTGTGTTGCTCTAAGGGAAAACAAAGGTAATGTGTGTATGCTAAAAGTGCTAACCTCCCAGTCAGTTTCTGCAATGTAAATCTGCAATTTGCATCGGTCATTTTAAACTAACTTGTGCTGTTACGATAAGAACAAGGAGACATTGGACATCAAAATAAAATTCATATTGTTGGGATTCTTATAAGCTTTCTTATTAAAATGCTTTTACTCATAACAGCATTTCTTTTGGAAATGGACTATGGATTGCAGTTCATGTACATAACTAGCTAGTGTAATTCCAGAGAAGCAAAGAATTGTCAAGTTAGAAGAAAGAGCACAGACAGTCAGATGCATTGTGACTGTGATCTCAGATCCACCAAGTTATTCAAGGAACCTCAGTATTCTCAACTACAGAGTGGAGAAAATAGAATCTACCTGAAAATTTGTAATAAATAAATAATATCCATGTAACATGTTTAGCACTGGGTAAACCACAAACTAAGCATTGTAAAAAAAAAAAAAAGGTGCTATAATAATATTAATGTGTTGTTTTAAAAGATGCAAGAAGACACAAAAGATAATTTGCTAAAGAGTCCATCAGATTCCATATATATGCATTAATATATGATGTTTTTGTCTCTTTCTGACTTATTTCACTCTGTATGACAGGCTCTAGGTTCATCCACCTCACTTCAACTGACTCAATTTCATTCCTTTTATGGCTGAGTACTTCCCTGGTATCTCAGACAGTAAAGCACCTGTCTACAATGTGAGAGACCTGGGTTGGGAAGATTCCCTGGAGAAGGAAATGGCAACCCACTCCAGTACTCTTGCCTTGAAAATCCCATGGATGGAAGAGCTTGGTGCAGGCTGCTATCCATGGGGTAGCAAAGAGTCGGGCATGACTAAGCGACTGCACTTCACTTTAATATTCTATTATATATATGTACCACGTCTTCTTTATCCATTCATCTGTCAGTGGACATCTAGGTTCCTTCCGTGTTCTGGCTATTGTAAATAGTGCTGCAGTGAACATTCAGGTACATGAGTCTTTTTGAGTTATGGTTTTCTCAGGGTATATGCCCAGCATGTATGTGGAATCTAAAAAAATGGTACTGATGAACCTATTTTCATGGCAAGAATAGAGATGCAGACATAGAGAATGGGCTTGTGGACACTGGGCTTGGGGAGGAGAAGAGTGGACAAATTTAGAGAGTAGCATTGACATATATACACTATCATGTGTAAAATAGATAGTGGAAAGATGCTATATACCCAGAGAGCTCAGCTCAGTGCTGTGTGAAGACCTAGACAGGTGGAATGGTGGGGAAAGCTCAAGAGGGAAGGGACATATTTATACATATGATTGATTCATGATGTTGTACAACAGAAATTAACATAACACTGTAAAGTAATTATATTGCAATAAAAAAAATTTCTGAAGAGAGTCCATCAGGACTGTGTATTAGTTAGAGAATGCTACACTGTCCTAACACAGGATCCCTTATAGTCCAGGGGCTCAAGGAATGCAGTTTATATATTGTTCACTTAATCCTTCTTAACAAGTATTCAAAGTCAGTGGGTGTGATTTTATATGATCATTTTCAAAGTCTCTGTGGTTAGCCTCATTTCAGAGGCACATGGAAAGGACACAAGAACATGGAAAAGCAAATATGGAAGATTTGGGATTAGACAGGGAAATTTCAGCTCTCAGGTCCACTCACATTGCACTGGAGGTATAAATATTCACAAAGTTATTCACAACTGTAAAGGAGGATGGGAAAAACATGTAGCTGGGCAGCCATGTGCTTCTGTGGAAGAAGAAGAGGAGGAAGTTTTCTCGAGCTCTTAGTTTTCTGTGGGAGATTGAAGTTTTTGGAAGATTGGCAGGGTACACACCAGTCTTAAGGAAATTGCCTACCTTTAGAGTTTATAAGCCAGGCTGTCTACTGTTTATAGTTTTGTGGTTTCCCTTTTATTAAATGAGGGAGTGGAAATAAATTTGTTTACTGGATCGTTTCCAGTTCTTGGTATTACAGATTTAGAGAATACTGACTTTTAGCAAAATATCACCTTGGTTAAATATTTTTCCTAATTGAAAAATTACCGCCAAAAATATATGCTAAGTACTATATGGATTTATTTTTCCATTCTCACATGTGAATAACGTTAAGTATGAAGTTATGACAAACAACTGCCAATTGAGCCATTCAAACATTTTAGAAACAAATAGGATAGTATAATCATGCTGGTTTTTCTAAGTTGCTTTTATGAACTGGAAAATCCTGAAATTCCTATGGTTATCTATTTGATGTGATAACTATATTTTAAAATACACTTTCACGAGGCTTCACCTGTTGTGGGACTCACATCCGAAATTAGAGATGGAGAAAAGGATTAGGCTCAGGTTTAAGGTTAGACTCGTCGTATTTTGGTAAAGAGAATGTGAAGTTTACGATATGCATCGTTTTTACTGATATTTATGTGCAATATTAATAGCTAATGTTTTTTATTTTTTTAATGTAAATGTATTTATTTTAATTGGAGGTTAATTACTTTACAATATTGTATTGGTTTTGCCATACATCAACATGAATCTGCCACAGGTATACATGTGTTCCCCATCCTGAGCCCCTCTCCTTCCTCCCTCCCCGTACCATCCCTCTGGGTCATCTCAGTGCACCAGCCCCCCCCCAAGCATCCAGTATCATGCATCAAACCTGGACTGGCGATTCGTTTTATATATATTATACATGTTTCAATGCCATTCTCCCAAATTATCCCACCCTCTCCTTCTCCCAGAGTCCAAAAGACTGTTCTATACATCTGTGTCTCTTTTGCTGTCTCATATACGGGGTTATCATTACCATCTTTCTAAATTCCATATGTATGCATTAGTATACTGTATTGGTATTTTTCTTTCTGGCTTACTTCACTCTGTATAATAGGCTCCAGTTTCATCCACCTCATTAGAACTGATTCAAATGTATTCTTTTTAATGGCTGAGTAATACTCCATTGTGTATATGTACCACAGCTTTCTTATCCATCCATCTGCTGATGGACATCTAGGTTGCTTCCATGTCCTGGCTATTATAAACAGTGCTGCAATGAACATTGGGGTAATGATTTTTAAATTCATTCTTCTTTTAAGCAGCAGAGTATTTGTTTGGAAAAAATACTTTGATAAGCTGCTTAAGCTAGAGGGCAAGACTACAAAGACATAAACTACTGTGTGTAAGATTAGAATCATTTTTATTCTTTCTGAAATCTAGAATGAGCATATGAACTTCTCCCAGCGATATTAGCACTTGGAATGATTTTAGATCAAAAACATAGAAATTTCTTTATAGTTTCTTCTTTCTAAACTAAGCTTGATGAACTATATATTTTTCTAATAGATTCAGACATGACTGCATGACTAAACAACATCAACAACATTTATTTATTTGGCGACACCAGGCCTTAGTCGGGTACTCAAGATCTTCAATGTTCACTGCAACATGCGGAATCTTTTTAGTTGTGGCTTGTGGAATCTAGTTCTCTGACCAGGGGTCAAACCTGGGCCCCCTGTGTTAGCAGAGTGGAGTCTTAGCCACTGGAGGTCCCTCTTTATAGTGTCTTGAAGGTGAGAGTTATATCTGTCCTATTTGCCAGGGGGACAGCTCCAGGATCTGGAAGGGTGCCTGTATCTGTATGTATCACATAAATGATGGTAGATATAGATAATAGATACAGATACAGATATAGGTGTATATACAGATGATAGAGACAGTAAGTCTTCATATTTTTTTGAATGAATGGATGATTGTGGAAGTCAGCTTCAAGGAGACCCCAGCTGACTCCGGGCTTGTATAAGCAGCCTGCAGATTGGGAAGATGTCGTTTACCAAGTGACTGCACTTGTTACAAACATGACAGTGGATATTTCCCCAGAGATTATTTTAAAGATGTTTTTTGACAGAGTAAAAAAAAAAGCTAACTCAGTGGAAGAAGGCAGTTTCCTCTGTTGACGTTTTGAACATCATAAATCATGTGTTACTAAGCTCATTCCTGCTTGATTGTAGGTGTGAAGTGGTTGGAGGAGACCTTGCTGTGTTCATTCATTTACTAATTTACTATTGGTTTTTAGTATTTATTTTATATATTCATTTATTTTAGTATTTATGCCAGACCTTGTGTTTATTAGCACTGTGATTACAGCTACAAACAAGGAGAGTTATGACAACCTATTCGAAACGGGTTTATAGTTCAGAGGTAAATATAGCCAAGTCACCAGGCTATTAAGTGTATGCTGACTATGTGTTCCAGGTGAGGTTGGTGAGGTTGGGGTGGTCCAAGCAAACGTCTTTCATTTGCAGTTGTTTGTATGGAGGAAATATGTCTGATAACCACAATTACAAGGTATAAATATTTGTGTTCCATGTGAACAAATAATTTAGAACCTAAACATCTTCCGCATATTGATTTAGCAACTGTTTAATGGGAATATCAGTGCTGGCCTAATTTTAATCTGTTTGTTGAGATGGTGGTGGTGGTGGTTTCTACATACATTTCAGCACAGCACAAAGACTAATGTGGTTCTCAGTTGAGGCCAGTATGACCTCTCCAGAAGCCCTTTGGAAATATGTTGGGGCATTTCCATTTCTCACAATGAAAGGGGAGACTGGGCAGAGGCCAGGATGCCTAGACTCCCTACGACTTATTAACGCAGAGGATTGTTGTACCTGAAATGTCACTGGTTCCCCACTGAGAAGCACTGGGAGAGATCAAGTCATTCTTTCTCCCTTTCTCTGGTCTGAAGATCCTGCTCTAGGCTGATCTCTGTCCTAGGCTAAGCATATAAAAAGGCAATCTATTCCCACACTAGGCACAGGACAAAAGAATCATACCAGAATCTGTGATGACTAATGCTTTATTTATAAGGGGACCTATGGTCCTGGGGTTAACCCTAACCAAAGGACTGTAAGGGAGAAAAAGCATCAAAGCTCATCAAAGCAATGAGTTATGGGCTAGTCCTCCAGAGGCTTAAAGAGGCAGAAGGAAAAAGGAAGATTTTCTTTAATAATTTTCCTGATTGTGGAAAAAAATGTCCAGTCTAATTCTCAGGTTAAGATCATTAATGAATTTTAAATGTGCAGACTCAAGGCTATCCTACCCTGTCTTAAAAGGATTATGGATCAGATTAAGGGACTTTTCTGTTCCATCAAAGCTTATAAGAACTTTCCTACTTTATTGAGGTAGAATTCTTTTAATCTTAATGAGATTTATCCTTTCTTTGTTCTCTTAAAACTAAATCCAAAACATGTCCTTGTCAGTGCTTCTGCTACCCAAGTTAAATATTCCAGAGGACTCTATCCTCCTTTTTTTTTTTTTTTTTTTTAAGGAAATCTGTTCAGAATCACTGGGGATGTTGTGATCAACATTCTGAAAGGTTTCATTTACCTTAAGTATGTCAGGCAGCCCCCAGGCTTAATTTTGCAAGCCATTGTGTTTTATTTCAGTAACACAATAAAACCCTCACTTATCAGGAAGTGCCTTATCTGTGAGCCTCAAATATCTAGGGCATGGTAAACTCAGGGAACAAAGTTCCTGATTTTTATGCCCCAAATGGAAAACTTTTGGCCTCTCCTGGAAGTCAATTCATTTTCAGTCTACATGTAGTTCCGATAAACTTAGTTACTTGGTTCTCTACCTTACAACAGATTAGAAAATGAACAGTCAGAGTAGTTTGTAGTTCAAGTTGGGGACTGGAGCCAGAGACTGCCTATAGCCTAGGAAGGGAAAGGTAGGGAAAAAAAAAAGGTTTCAAACTTTTGGAAACAATAAAGGACATTCAAAAGTGCGAGTCTGGACCATGCTGTTATGTTCAGAGGAACCATCCCGTCCAGGTGGTTCCTGAAGTGAGGCTAGTGTCTAGCTAGGGAGAATCATTAATGATCATAGTAACCATGTTGTAAGAAATGAGAGAAGTTTGTAGCATATTTTTTAAAAGTTCCCCTCAAATTTATAATTTTTAAAATTGTGTTAATTATAAGACTAAGTTATAGTGGTCTAGAGTCTTCCCTGGTGGCTCAGATGGTAAAGAATCTGCCTACAATGCAGGAGACCTGGCTTCAATCCCTGGGTCGGGGAAATCCCCTGGAGAAGGGAATGTCATCCAGTCCAGTATTCCTGCCTGGAGAAGTCCATGGATAGAGGAGCCTGGTGGGCCACAGTCTATGGGGTCGCAGAGAATCGGACACAACTGATCAATTAACACTTGCACACCTTCCTAGTGATCTTGCGGGGAAATACTTATCTAGAATGTCTTATTTCTTAATAAAATTGGATGGAGGGGGCAGTTACAAGTGAAATTCAGTTGAGAAACCCACCATTGGAAGTTGAAAGAATTCAAAGCCAAACACAGCCAATTCTGTATTTTCTTATGTCCCTCAAAGAATAGATGTGTTTCTGACCCACAGACTTCCTAATACTGTGTGTAGTTCACTTGATATGCACACTTGGATTTGTCGCAGCTCATTCTCATGTGAACGGGTATGGTCCAGCTGGTTCACGCATGAGATGGTCATTTCCTAACATTTATTAAAGTGGAGGGAGAGTGCCTCTCCTATTGGGTTTGCACTAGTATAGTTAAAAAGGATTGAGGAACTGGACTGAAATTAGATGCTACCAAAGTAGAAGATAGCTGTTACATAATAACTAAAGCTCGCATATTACATTACTTTTATATTTTTGTTTATAACACTTAGACTAATATAATTGCATTTGCATTTGTGGAGTATGATTTCTGTGAAATCAGTTTAATTCTGAGAAAGACTAATCATTGTTGATAGAGTAAAATGCACAGATATAAAATGTTTGTATATACTGGATCACTGTTGTTCTATTACCCAATGTATAATAAAGAAGATAATGTCATAGTTGGGCTTCCCAGGTGGCACTCGTGTTAAAGAATCTGCCTGCCAGAGCAGGAGTCACAAGAGATGCAAGTTCAATCCCTGAGTTGGGAAGATCCCCTGGAGGAGGAAATATCACCTGACTCCAGTATTCTTGTCTGGAAAATTTCATAGGCAGAGGAGCCTGGTGGGCTCCATGGGGCTGCAAGAGTCTGACACAACTTAGTGACCAAGCATGAGCACACGTCATAGTTACCGAAATGATGATAAACAGTGGGAGTGCTTTGAGACAATGAACAGAATGCTCTGGGGTCGCTGGGGGGAGTGGGGGGATGGTGGAAGGAAGGCTGACCTGTTTTCCATGTAAAGTTTTTCATTATCAAACCATCCAATTACAGTTACCTTTTGATGTCCAAAGTAGGCGCATAGGTAAATGGTTGTTCTTACCAAACGTTGCCACAGTTGTCTTATTCTTTCCTGAGTTTTTGACATAATATTTCTGACCTCTTACTACAGAGAGGTAAGTTTTTAGACTGTTTATGAGGAAATCCTGAGATGTAGGTTATCACATGCATTTTTAAGCATTAGGCAACTGACTTATAATCATTGAAAAGCGGTATAATTATACATAACCTAGTTAATGGAATCTAAAATAGAACATATACAATGCTTTAGCCTCATATTTCTCATTTAAGAATAAAATAACCATTTCTTTTCTTCACGTGATCATATTGTGAAGATTGTTTGAAAAGGACTTTGATAATTTCAAGACAAAAGTGCTAAAAGGTTTTTCAGTACAGAAATGAATATTGTTGCAGTTCTTAATTTATCTTCCTCATTCATGAAGTAGTTTAAATTCCTATTCATCCCAATCTTCATCTAGTTAATTCAAGGAGTAAGATACTGAAAGATCAACTTCATATGTCTTTATCTTTTCCTGTCTAATTAATAAGCTCATGTTATGTCTCCATTCAGTATATATCATTGTTCAGTTGCTAATTTGTGTCCAACTCTTTGTAACCCCATGGATTGCAGCACGCCAGGCTTCCCTGTCCTTTACTATCTCCCAGAATTTGCTCAAACTCATGTCCATTGAGTCAGTGATGCCATCCAACCATCTCATCTTCTGTTGCCCACTTTCCAGTTTCAGTATCAGTCTTTCCAATGAATACTCCGGGTTGATTTCCTTTAGGATTGATTGGTTTGATTTCCTTGCTGTCCAAGGGACTTTCAAGAGTCTTCTCCAGCACCACAATTCAAAAGCATCAATTCTTAGGCTCTCAGCCTTCTTTATGGTCCAGGTCCCTCATCCGTACATGACATCTGAAAAAAACCATAGCTTTCATTATATATAGCGTCTTTTAAAATAACTGTAGGGAAGACTTCTTTATTAAGAATGTCTGAGTGGTAGATATGGAGGTACTTTTTGTATACTTGCCCAGCAGCTTTATGAAGTAGAAGTTCAATATAAGCAATCCATTTTAATCCTTTGCTGATCTGACTTTAAAGCTCAATAAACATTTGGTAAATGAATGTTGGATGTTAATGCATTTTGTTTTCCCATCTCATGAAATAGACAAAAGGAAGCAGGTACCTTAATAAAAGCAGGAGTGACTGACGCACATAAGCCTGTTGATAGGAAGATGTTTAAATGCAACTCACTCTTCCTGAGTGACTCTAAGTCAGAAGCAGTCAGTTCAACTGCAAACATCTTATGTGTGGTTAAGAAATCTAAGTTAATTTGTAGAATTTAATAATTCCAAGCAGTGCCCCACAAAGTAGGTCTAGATCTTAACTGTTCATTGCATAGATAACAATTATCAATATTGGTTTATATCACTGAGTACCTTACACAACTCACCTGACCTTAACAGGGATGCCTGACAATGCCCAGGTTCCCTATAGAATCACTGATTTCAGAGGAATCCTTTTCTTTCACTTGTCACTAGCTAAGATTAGACTCTGGTTGTGTTCTCCAAAATATTTTAAAATTAATATAAAAATTTAGCAAATAGCACATTTTTTTATACAGTGAGTTAAACATCAGATTTAAGACCACAGTTGAAAACAATGGGTAAGAAACAACTTGCAATGACCTAATATAATGTTTCCAAGGATTGTATGAAAAAGATACAGTTTTTCCAGTATCATATATAATGTTTCCAAGGATTGTATGAAAAAGATATGGTTTTTCCAGTGGTCATGTATGGATGTGAGAGTTGGACCATAAAGAAAGCTGAACACCGAAGAATTGATGCTTTTGAACTGTGGTGTTGGAGAAGACTCTTGAGAGTCCCTTGGACTGCAAGGAGATCCAACCAGTCCATTCTGAAGGAGATCAGTCCTGAATATTCATTGGAAGGATTGATGCTGAAGCTGAAAGCCCAGTACTTTGGCCACCTGATGTGAAGAACTGACTCATTGGAAAAGACCCTGATACTGGGAAAGATTGAAGGCAGGAGGAGAAAGGGATGACAGAGGATAAGATGGTTGGAATGGCATTCCTGACTTGATAGACATGAGTTTGAGTAAACTCTGGGAGTTGGTGATGGGCAGGGAAGCCTGTTGTATTGCAGTCCCTGGGGTCGCAAAGAGTCGGACACAACTGAACAACTGAACTGAATTGAAGAATTGTAGCTCTTGAAACCTTAGTGTCTCAAAATCATCCTTAGGAAAGAGGCTTTTATAGCCTGTATCTTAATAACTATGTCCTAGACCGGAGAGAAGATATTCTTTTGTTCCTCTGAGTGCTATCCCAGGCCTCTGGGTCTGTTCCTGCACACAGTCATTCTTGGTAAGTAAATGCTAACTGAGTCACTGAATGGTACACTGCATGATGTCTTCCCCACGACCCCGGCATACCAGGTGGTGTGTAATGACTATAATGACCCCATAGGGGAAGCAGCACGTTTACGTGAAAATGGCTGCCAACTGCTTATTGGGATATGACTATCTAAAAACATTTATATAGGTGATTCCAGATTTACCCAACTTTTTAGGAGTTATCTCTGTGCTTCCTCATTTTGAGGTAACAGAAATTGTTAAATGCCTGAACTTTAAAAAAAAAATTGCCTTGTCTATTAATAGCATTTCTGAACATAAACTGGCTCAAAGGAAAGGCTATTTTTTCCCACTTCTGTGATTTCATTTTCCTTAAGAAAACTCTGACATTGTGTTTCTTGTGGTGAATTATTGTGGTTATTGATTGAGCTCAGAAGTGGACAACTTTGTTTTGTAAATATTCATGTAATAGAGTTTGGGCTTGATGAATAGGATTCCTCATTCTCATGCATCTATTTAAACTCTGCCAGGAAACTCTAAGCCTCAGGCATCTTTTCTGAGAAGTCAGGGAATCAGCAGTACAGATTGTCTCACAGTCAGGTACTTGATGCTTAAATTTGTAGGTTTTTCCACGGTGTTTGTGGTCGAGCAATCAGATTTATTAAATGGCTCCATACCTAAATCATCAGAGCAGGAGTGGAAGACCAACCAGAACTTGGACATTTTCCTCCTAACTCGATGTTTAGTTTAAGAGGCTTATCCAGAATGTCTGTGGGCTTTAGCAGAGAGGAAACTCATATTTTAAAATATATGCGTACACAGTTTGGGCTGAATTTTAACTCAATAAAAAAATGACATTATTTTGCAGCAAGCTCTTTGATATCTGTTTAATTTTACCTGGGATTTCATTTCATATTAATTTATCAAAGAGGACGTGAGGGTGAATAGGGATACCATTCATACTTTTAAAAAGGAGCTGCAAGCAAGAGGAATAACAGGCTTTTTGGTATTCCGCATAAATCTTGGCCTTGTAACCACAAAACAAAAGGGACTAGGGGATTTAATCTACAGCATTTGCTAGCCTTTGTAGCATCCAAAATGAAATAAAATTGACTATGGTTTTTTGTTTGTTCGTTGATATTTAAATTTGTTTTTTCAGTCTGTGTATAAAATAGCAAAAAATAATCATATTGTTCCTCTAAATTTGTTTTGAAGTAAACTGTAAAATTAAGAGATTTTGAAACTTAAAAATAGGTGTGGCTGTGCCATGTTTTGCCCATTTTTATGCAGTCAGGAAGGAACAGAACAAATGAGTGCAGGCCCCTGCTATTCCTTAACAAAATTTTGAATACTTAGTTGATTACAGTGTAATTTCAATCTCTGTGTATATGTGTTAGTCACTCAGTTATGTCTGACTCTTTGCTACCCCACAGACTGTAGCCTGTAAGGCTCCTCTGTTCATGGAACTCTCTAGGCAAGAATACTAGAGTGGGTTGCCATTTTCTTCTTCAGGGGATCGTCTTCCCAACCAAGGGATCGAAAGTGGGTCTGCTTCACTGCAGGCAGACTCTTAACCATCTGAGTCACCAGGGAAGCCTGCAGTAATAGTAAATATAACATCGTTTTCTAAATACCTAGAAAAGTGTAGGTGAATAACTTTTACCCAGTTTCTAAAATATGTCTTTTCATGTCTATTTTTCATAGCCATATTTAAAATAATCCTGTGTATCTTCTGTAATATATAACACTCATATAATATGTAACTTTATATATTTTCATCTAGTGAAAGTGTTCACTCAGTTGTGTCCAACTCTTTGCGACCCCATGGACTGTTGCCCACCAGGCTCCTCTGTCCATGGAATTCTCCTGGCAAGAATACTGGAGTGGGTTGCTATTCCCTTCTCTAGTGGATCTTCCCAACCTAGGTATCGAACTGGGGTCTTCTGCACTGCAGGCAGATTCTTTACCGTCTGAGCCACCAGGGAAGTACACACATATATATAATTTCTAAAAATTTCACCTCACCAGTTGGTTCTCCAGTCTTTATTCAGAACAAGGTCTCTAACATACCGAACAATGTTGTATTGTTGCTCTTAGGCTCCAAAACTGAACAACATGGGTTGCTGATGACTGTTGTAAATATATAAAGTTACATATTATAAAACTGTGTTACATATTACAGAAGATACGCAGGATTATTTTAAATATGACTATGAAAAATAAATAGACATGAAAGGACACATTGTAGTATTATCCCATTTAAAAATTTTCACCGAAGTCTCCACTTTACTTAAAAAAAACAGTGTTTTTAGTGTAGCTTGAACGTCCCAGATCTCTTAGCTCTGCTGATGACCTGTCTTTTCCTCTTTGCGTCCACACCTGTGCCTCTATTTACAACCCTGGTGCAACCCCTTTCCTGTCTGTTTCCTGAATTCACACTGCTGCTTCCTACCCACACACCTTCCCCTGCACTAGCTCCTTCTCCCTCTGGGCGTTCTCTCTTCTCTTTATCCCCCCTTTGTGTTTGTGAGATAGTTTCTCTGACTCTGAGCTCTAGGTTGGCAGGTGATGTTCTTTGAGTTCAAGGGGCTCCTCTGCTTACTTGTGTGTGCATCGTCTCCAACCAGAAGTCAGCTGTTGTTCTTACATTTACTCCTCTGTATAATCTCAGCTTTTTCTCTGAGTGCTTCTAAGATTTTCTCTTTTATCACTGCTGCTACTACTGCTAAGTCACTTCAGTCGTGTCCGACTCGGTGCGACCCCATAGACGGCAGCCCACCAGGCTCCCTCATCCCTGGGATTCTCCAGACAAGAACACTGGAGTGGGTTGCCGTTTCCTTCTCCAATGCATCAAACTGAAAGTGAAAGTGAAGTCGCTCAGTTGTGCTGGACTCTTAGCGACCCCATGGACTGCAGCCTACCAGGCTTCTTCGTCCATGGGATTTTCCAGGCAAGAGTACTGGAGTGAGTTGCCATTGCCTTCTCCGCTTTTATCACTAGTTTTAAGCAATTTGATTTTTAATGTTCCTGAGTGTGGTTTTTCTCCATATTTCTTTTGCTTGGCATTTTTTGATGGATATAGTTTTCACAGATTGGGACATATTTCAGTCAGTATTTTTTCAGACTGTTTATACATTTCCCTCTTTTCTCCCCTTTCATGACATTCCAGTTACCCATTTATATGGTTATCTGATGACGTCCCACTGCTCAGTATACTCCATTCTTTTTTTGTCCCAGACACTGTGTATTTGATTTGATTCTTTTCATATCTTGTATGATTCTCTTATCGTGCTCATACTTCCCTTTAACTTCTTGAAACAGAGCGAGAATTCTTTTGTGTGTGCATGCATATCTGTGCTGTTTTAATATCTTTGTCATAGCTAAGTTTGTTTCATTTGATTCTCTCTGATTTATAGATTGTATGATCCTACTTGTTTGCATGTCTGAGGATTTTTTTAAAAAAATCTGATGGCAGATATTGTGAATTGTGAATTTTATACCATTGGTACTGTTATTTTTGTATTCCTGTAAATGTTTTATCATTGTCCTGGGATGCATTTAAATTGGAGACATTTCTATCTTTATGAGGCTTGTCTTTAAGATTTGTTAAGAAGGACCAAAAATTCCTTTAGCCTAAGGCTGCCAAGTCAGTGCCATTCCAAGTATTCTGCAGGTGTCCAGAGGGCCAGGGGGCCTTTGCACTCGGGCTGGAGGAAATATGGACGTTTCCTGGCCTGTTGTGCTCTGGAGGTAGATCTTGATGCTCCTTTCAGGTAGGCCTTTCCCGGGCCGCAGGTAGTTTGTTCACACTCCTGCGTCCATCAGTCATGCCTGTCAGACTTCTGCAGCTCTCTTTTTTTGCAGCTGTTTCTTCACTGTACTGCTGACTCTTTTCACTTTTCAGGAATTCTCAACTTGGTTTCTCCAACTCAGAGAGAACCCTGCCTCTGAGTTTCTCTTTCCTGCACTGCAACCTGGAAAGTGTTCTCCAGGCCATAAACAGGGACTGTAACAGGACTTCTCTTCTCCTGGGGATCCCTGCCTTTGCTCCCTATTGTCCAGTGTCACCATGATGTCATATATTTTGTCTAGTTTTATATTACCTCCCTGATGAAAGTTTATGAATCGCCTTTATCCCTAAGAGAAATAATTGTGACTTCATCTACAGGTTTCCAGTTTTTTACTTCTTCCAGCATTACTCACATCTCTGTTCTACTTTATATTATTCTTCAAGGTTCACAAATTATCTTTCAATAAACTATAGGCTTCTTGAAGGCAGAATCCATGACACGTTCTTTTTTAAATTTCCCATTGCACATAGCAAAATGTGTTGTACACACAGAGAGTGCTTAATAAAAGTCAGTCGAATGATTGATAAATTGTCTCAAATGTATGTGTAATATGTTTTATATTTATTTTATTGGAGTATAGTTCATTTATGATATATTTCTATTATATAGAAAAGTGATTGTTATATATATGTGTGTGTATTATATCTATATCCAGTTATATATACACACACACACACACACACACACACACACACACACAGATTCTTTTTCAGATTCTTTCCCATTATGGTTTTTCACCGAATACTGGATTTAGTTCCCTGTGCTATACAGTAGGACCTTGTGGTTTATCCATTCCATATATAGTATTTTGCATCTGCTAATCCCCAACCCTCAATCCAGCCTTCCTCTGTCTCCCACCCCCTTGCATAATATGTTTACATTAATTAAAATATGAGAATTTGGGCCTGTGTTTAACATAGCAGATGAATGAAATCCATTTGCCTATATTTGCATTCGCTCTGCTTCCCCATTTGTCTTTCTGCACAGTTTTACCAGTGACAGGAATGAGAGAATAATAAGCATGTTCATTACATTTCTCAATATAAGATTAGAGCTAACTATATCCTTGGCAAGTAGGATGAATGATCGCAAGTAAATAAGTAAAATTAAATGAAACTACCAGGTATTAAATTTTAGAAAGAAACTAAGCTGCCTGATATGACAGAAATGATGGAACCAAGTGAGATCATAAGAATTACAGTGAACCACAAGTTGAAAATGCATCAAAAAAGAAATTTCCTGTTGTTTTAAGATGCTATGTAAGAGTGGCAAAGATCCTTTTATAGTCATAATTATGAAACCCTTATAAAATTCAGTGGCATTTTTGAGGTCTATTTTTATCTTGAGAGCATTAACAAATATAGGGTTTTAAGAAGAGGGCTGTTAAAACGCTGCTGACAGATGCCAAGAAGAAAAGATACCTACCTTTTTCCCTTTTGCTTTTTCGTTTTTCTGCAAGGCCAAGGTATGTGTCAAGAAAATTAGCTTGTTGTAAAAAAGAAAACACACAAACAAAAGAGAACAACCGCCGCCTTTAACCAAAACCGAAGCATTGGCCTTAGTCAGTAAGTAAAGAAAACATGGAAAACTGTCATTAACGTTCTCTAGGTTTTCGGTTGTTGTACTAACTGCTTTTGAAGCATTACAAAGCACAACCTAGCAATCCAATAGCTCTTCTGATGTGTTTTCCGCATGTCATGAATGTATAATCCCACTTCAGCCCCAGAACTATTCTGTGAAATATTATTTCCATTTTACAGAAAATTGAGTAGTTTCAGAGAAATGAATTGTATTTCAAGTCAGGTAGCTATCAGTCTAGTGTAGACAAATATAGAGGTCTCTATAGTAGTGTATCAAACAAATGGTTGAATATATATGGAAGTGCTCTGAACACATCAAAGTGCTATAAAATGGGAGCTTCCCTGGTGATTAATACTCTGCTCTCCCAATGTAGGAGCCCTGGGTTCAATACCTGGTCAAGGAGCTAGATCCCACATAATGCAACTAAGAGTTTGCATGCTGGAACTAAAAAAAAAAAAAAATGCTGCACTAATATATATTTTGCTGCAACTTGCTGCAACTAAGGTGTATTTTTTTTAACTGGTAGATATTATTAATAATTGTCTGTGGTCTGGAGATCACACCCTCCTGAAAAAGTACTCCTGTGAATTTCAGTGAATCCCTTCAACATTCCAAAAGAAAAAAATCTTATTATTTTCCATATCTGGCACTAGAAATGGAAGGGACAAAAAACCTAAGACCTGTGTCCTCAGAGAGGCTTGATTTCACTGACCTCTTGGGGGTATGGTGACCATTAATAGCACAAGCTGATGATGTTGCCAACTTCTTTCCCACTGTGAAAAAATAGTCGTTTATGTTACTGTACCACTTCTGTTCATTTGTTTTATTGTTATTGTTGTTTTGTATTCCTCTTTAAAAATGTTAAGTTCATAACAATGCCTCTTGAACTGAATGTCAAAAATTTGGATGTAAAAAGTTAAAATTGATGCTGAGTCCAAAGAATTATCCTTTACTTTGAGAAGACTCCTCTTCCATTGGAACAAAAATAAAAGAATGTTGAATTGGCACAGAGGCTGTGTGGCCGGTCTTCCTCAGCGAAGTTTTTGGAGCAGATCAGATGCCCAGATGTGTGTATTGGGCCTAAGACTTAGGTATAAGAGAGATGAGGAAGTGGAATAGGAGTTTGAATTGGAGGATTTTTTTTTTTTTTGTCAGTATAACGTCACACAATTTATTTTACTTTTCAGATCGAAGTTGAACTAGGTACTCAAGTTGCCATCTTTACCAATTCATCTGACGGGAACAAGGTGCTCTCTCCACATGTGAACACTAGAGAAGAGCTGGGTGTGAGGAGAGGTAGAGTGTGATTTATCCAGATGTGTACACAAACGCCAGGGGTAGATAAAGACAGAATTTGGCCGTTATCTCATTGGGGCTTTACTAAAACTCTGTTTCCTCCGTGGAAGTGTTAGTCTGACATTTTGCAACCCCATGGCTCCTCTGTCCATGGAATTCTCCAGCCAAGAATACTGGAGTGGGTTGCCATTCCTTTCTCCAGGAGATCTTCCCAGGAAGATCTCAACCCAGGAATCGAACCAAGGTCTCCTGCCTATCCCAGTTGAGGTTGACCCAAAGTTTCAGACCAGCTTCGGGTAGTACTAGTGGTATAGTGGTAAGCATAGCTGCCTTAAAGACAAGCTTCATGTGCTCTCACCCTTTTTATTTTTTTAAACTGGAATATATTTGTTTTCTAATGTTGTGTTAGTTTCTGCTGTACAAAAAGTCAATCAGGTATATGTCTACATATATCCCCTCTTCCTTGAGTTCCCTGTGCTATGCAGTTTCTCATTAGTTATCTATTTTGCACAAAATAATTTATATATGTTAATCCCAATCTCACAACTCATCCCACTTTCCCTATCCCCCTTGGTAGTCATGTTTGTTCTCTACATCTGTGTCTTTATTTCTTCTCTGCAAATAAGTTCATCTATATTTTTCTAGATTCCACATATATGTATTAAAATATGATCATTGTTTTCCTTTCTGGCTTTGAAGGAGTGTTAAATAGCTGCCTGGAAAACGCCATTTCTCAAAATATCTTCATATCCCTTCTATGTGCACGCGGTTTCTCATAAGAGAAAGCAATGTTGGTACCTTCTGAATGTCCAAACCTAGCATAATGGGTTAATAAATTAAGTGACACTAACCCAACAGAATAATTTTGGTAAGAAGAGATGACTCTCTAGACACTTCTCATCAAGATTTATCTCTCAAGTTGACAGATTTTTGCAGGTAAAGACGTATCCACATAGTAACTGCTGAAGAGAGTCTTGTCCAGATGAGCCCGAAATTGCCTTTGATTGAATAACAGGTGTGATCATATGAAGGAATTTAGTCATGCAGTTGACTGGCTACCACTGGGGTAACATTATATAACTCTAGAAAGTCTCCTCTGCTTCTTTTAGTAGTCTCCAACTCAGAATATTCTAGAAAAAAATTTTTTCATGGCGCTTCTGGAATCATAGACTTAAAAAGGCTAGAATGGAAAGGGACCTAGCTCATCATTTTATTCCCTCATTTTAGAGATGAGGGGACTCTACCAGTCACAGGGTGCCTTACTCAGTGGTCCAGGAGGTATTGGTACTAGTGATGCTGTCATTCCGCTGCCCAGGCCTCTCCAGGGAAATGCTGATCTTTCACAGTGGGAGCCAGCCAACCTCTACTGCTTTCTCTCCATTCCGAGAGCCTTGGGATCTGTCTCTGTCCCCCTGCTGCTCTTCATAGCCTCCTAGGAAGCAGGGAGATCCCTTTGCTGTTGGCCCCTGGGCCCTGCTGACTGTTAAGTTCTTATCACTATGGCAATAAGTCCTGTTCAGGGTAAAATCCGGTTAATGCTCTATTATTTTCTAGTTATGAGGTTTGTAATGCTAATTGCTTATAGCAACAGAAAATAGGAACTTATGCAGACTTTATTTTGACAGTCTGTGACATTTGACAGAAATCAGCTGAAAAACAACATTTTTAGGACAAAAGATCAGTAGTTTATCCTCTTGATGTTGCTGGTGTCAGGTTGGTCATAAAAGCAGAAGTCTACTTCTTTCCTTACTCAAAAAGTGGCTTTGTTGGGTCAGAGCCCAACTTCTGACTTTTATGTATTTTATTTGATGTAAGAATGTATAAAATATATTAGAAAGGCCCTCGAGAGGTCAGTACATTCAGGATGCGTGTACATAATCAAACTGAGGGAAAAAAAAAATAAACTGGAAAGAAAATAAATTTAATGAATGAGCATTTTCTTAACAAAAATATATGCTTTACTCCCAGATAAGTAAGGAGTGATGTATATAAATAACTGAAATTCTGAGAGCTTGTCATCAAATTACCATAAATGGATATGCTGTCATATAGAAGAAATAATAAAATGAAGGGAAAACAAGAGGAAAAACAACAGAGCTGTCACAGCACAGTGTCCTGCCAAGGCTTGTTGAAATACAGGATGAATAAAAAGGGTCCTTTAAGCATAATATTATAAATAAATATTTATTTACCACTACTATACATAAAGAAGTTTAAAAAGCTTCCCCTTTAGAATGTAGTGAAGCCTTAATGTCATTTCTTTTTTTCCTGATTTTAGTAAGTATGTATAGGGGGCTATAGAGAGTTTGTGAAATATCTGACCTGTCCTCTTACAAAGTGTTCTCCATATGATATCAGATATGGAGAATCCAGAAGGAAGGACATTCATGCTCCTCAGATCATGAATCTCACTCACCCTCCTGGCCAGGTAGATGGGGAAGTGGTTTTTACATAAGCAAAACAGTCAAGCTTTCAACCAGCTAAACTACTTTAAGAACTTACAGACTCTTACACTTTAGAACAAAAACTTCTAGAAGGCTTAATATTGATTCAGTAGTAGATTTAGAAAAGAGATGGAATACAAACCAACAAAAATAACAAATTCACAAAAACCCTGGTGTCTTATTCTAGTTCTGCCTATAAAACACTGTGTCCCTGAAAAGTTCTTTAACTGTTCCTTAAAAGACTTGTACATGGAAAACTCTACATACCCAGTGCATGTGTGCATGCTAAGTCACCTCAGTACTGTCCAACTCTCAGTGACCCCATGATCTGGAGCCCTCCAGGCTCCCTCTGCCCATGGGATTCTCCAAGCAAGAATAATACTGAAGTAGGTTTCCATGCCCTGGAATCTGTCTGCTAGTGGTAAAGAATCTGTCTCCTAAAGAATCTGGCAGACAGATTGTTTACCACTAGCACCATGTGGGAGGCCCATATATACCCAGAGAAAAATATAATTAAAAAACACACATTCAGCCCAGTTTCACTGCAGTACTGTTTTCGATAGCCAAGACATGGAAACAACCTAAATATCCATCAACAGAGGAATGGATAAAGAAGTATGTTACATATATATACAATGGGTTATTCAGTCATTGAAAAGAAAAAAAATGGGTCATTTGTAGACATGTGGATGGACCTAGAGACTGTCACACAGAATGAATGAAGTAAGTTAGAAAGAGAAAAACAAATATTGTATATTAGTGCATAAATGTGGAATCGAGAAAAATGGTATAAATTATCTTATTTGCAAAGCAGAAATAGAGACACAGTATAGACATCAAACATATGGACACCAAAGGGGAAGGAATTGAGGATGGGATGAATTGGGAGATTGGGATTAAAATATATATACTACAAATATATATATAAATATATATGTGTGTGTATGAAATAGATAACTAAAGAGAATCTACTGTATAGCACAGGGAACTCTACTCAATGCTCTGTGATGACCTAAATGGGAAGGAAGTTCAAAAAAAGGGGGACATATGTATACATATAGTGGATTCTCTTTGCTGTACAGCAGAAACAAGCACAATGCTGTAAAGCAACTATACTCCAATAAAAATTGATTTATTTTTAAAGTTTCTTAAATACATCAGGGCTCTGAAGCATCCTATTAAAAGGAAAAAGTACTTTGCCTCATCTAGGAAAATGCTATGAGATGTAAAGAGGGATAATGGGAAAGGACCTTCTGAACATTTAAAAGGAGATATTATATGTGTGTGTTATATATGATACATGATACATATATATACATGTGTGTGCGTGTATATATGTATATATATATATATGGAGAGAGAGAGAGAAGATTATTGAGAAATCAAAACACATAATTCCTAGGACTTTCTAATTCTAAGAAAAAATGAGAAGTTTTGGCCATTTAAAGTTCATGTGGGTACAAAATACAAATAGAGTTCCTAGGATATATATTAAATAATGTATCACAAATAGAAAATGTTGGCAGAAAGGATTTAAGCTTGCTGATCAGATTTCTGTTGTTAAGTTTCACCTCTTTCCCAACTGACTTTTGTATACTTTTCTTTCTAACAAAATCTCAATAAAAGTCTACTACATGCAACATGGAAAGCAAACTAGTGTGATTATTATAAAAATGAGTACTTTCTGTACATTCCTAAGATAAATTGAAGTCAAATTGCTGATTAAATATTAGGGTATTAAACTAATGGCGTGGCAGCCTGGATGGGAGGTGAGTTTGGGGGAGAATGAATGCATGTATATGTATGGCTTAGTTGCTCTGCTGTGGGCCTGAAACTATGGCAACATTGTTAATCAGTTATACTCCAATATAAAATAAAAAGTTTTTAAAAACTAATGTCATAAAACCTGTCTTCAGGAATCTAGACATTTCAGACCTGAGACTTAAATTCCAATTCTGTGTCCTCCATTTCTCCTGCCGGAAAAGGAAAGCAACCTAATGAGAATCATCTCAGACTTATGTAAAACAACTTCCTATTTCTCTGCAATTAAAAAAAAAAAAAAAAAAAAAACTACTTTGGAGAAGTAAAAGAGAACTTTTGAGGTTATGAAATTCCTCTTTCATTCCAATAAACATTCATTATGCTATCCTTATAGCATTAAAACTATCAACAGATCACTTCTGGTGGTCATTTGAAATGAATAATTACACATTATATAGTGAATGGAGTATGTATAGAGTATGAATAATAATCATAATGGTATTAATAGCTATAATTCACTATTTATATGTGCCAGGTGATTTATTTACCGTATCTTCACAATGACTGTGCAAGACACATACTGTCTTTCAGGAGGTTGCATGGTAATCAGATTCATCAGGTTCCAAAGCTAAAGACTTCTTTAGTTATACCAGAATTTCCTTAAGTGTCTCCTACAAATATCAATGTATAGGTGAGTCACTCTGGGTATCTTGTTAAAATTTTGGCTCAGGTTCAGTAGGGTTGGAGTGAAAGACTTGAGATTCTGCATTTCCAACAAGCTCCCAGGCCATGTCAATGCTGCTGGTCCATGGGCCACACCTCAAGTAGCAAGGTTCTAAAGTGGGATCATTCCAGAGTATGTTAATATAAATAATTAAATCAAAAAGTACTCCTTTCAACATAACAGGAGAGATGGAGCTACCAGGACTGAACCAATCACTTCAATGCAGGTTTTTTCAGAGCCCTTAGTTTTCAATACTAGTCACTTCATGGGAAATAGACGGGGAAACAGTGGAAACACTGTCACATTATATTTTTGGGGGGTCCAAAATCACTGCAGATGGTGATTGTAGCCATGAAATTAAAAGACACTTACTCCTTGGAGGGAAAATTATGACCAACCTAGACAGCATATTCAAAATCAGAGACATTACTTTGCCAACAAAGGTCCATCTAGTCAAGGCTATGTTTTTCCAGTGGTCGTGTATGGATGTGAAAATTGGACTGTGAAGAAAGCTGAGCACCGAAGAATTGATGCTTTTGAACTGTG
>SJYA01003251.1:100798-191336 GCA_006410615.1 Neotragus moschatus | reverse complement strand
GGACAGGGAGGCCTCAGTTCAGTTCAGTTCAGTCACTCAGTCGTGTCCAACTCTTTGCGACCCCATGAATCACAGCACACCAGGCCTCCCTGTACATCACCAACTTTTGGAGTTCATTCAGACTCACATCCATCAAGTCAGTGATGCCATCCAGCCATCTCATCCTGTCATCCCCTTCTCCTCCCGCCCCCAATACTTCCCAGCATCAGAGTCTTTTCCAATGAGTCAACTCTTCGCATGAGGTGGCCAAAGTACTGGAGTTTCAGCTTTAGCATCATTCCTTCCAAAGAAATCCCAGGGCCAATATCCTTCAGAATGGACTGGTTGGATCTCCTTGCAGTCCAAGGGACTCTCAAGAGTCTTCTCCAACACCACACTTCAAAAGCATCAATTCTTTGGTGCTCAGCCTTCTTCACAGTCCAACTCTCACATCCATACATGACTACTGGAAAAACCATAGCCTTGACTAGACGGACCTTAGTCGGCAAAGTAATGTCTCTGCTTTTGAATATGCTATCTAGGTTGGTCATGTGCTGCAACTCATGGGTTCGCAAAGAGTTGGCCATGACTGACCAAGTGAACTGAACTGAACTGAATGTGCATGTGACTTCCAGAGGTGAATGGTGTATACCCCATTTTTCAGATTTTTTTGGCAGCAGGAATTTTTTCTTGTAAAGCATAGCACAGGATTAGTGCTCACTTCTGAAGCATTGCATTCCATCAGGCTGACTGCCTAAAGGTAACTTTTTTTTTTCCCCTGAAAAAATTGAAATAAAACAGTAGTCAGGAGAGGGTAAAATTATATAACCATTATCATGCCTGATATAAGCCAGGTAGTTACCAGAGTTGGGAAGGGATGGGGTGAATAGGGAATACAGAGATGAATAAAGCACGACTTGTGCCTTCAAGGAGAGATCAACATGGTGAAAATAAATGCGTGAAAAATTAACTTCAGGGCAGGATTAAATGGATTCTAAGTGCAGGGTGAAGAAAAAAAAAAAAAAGTACATGCTGTAAGAAATAATAGGAGGAATTGTTAATTTTAAGCTTTTGTTAATACTTTGGAATTCTACTTTTTTTTCTTTATCTAATGCTTCCTTTATTGAAATCCTAGACATGGTAGGGATTGCTTACAGAGAGATATAGAAGGCTTCCTATTTTTTCTCAGGTTTAGCCTTTTCCTGAATCCTAAGTTTCTTCTTTGCTTTACTTTTCCATGGGGCCAGGCTAGAATATCAGTGATGTTATTTTTCTGCGGAATATGTCCTGCATGACTTTGCACATCTACATCTGAATGGGCTGTGGGACTAGGGAGGGGTCCCAGGCAGCATCTGCATTATATGTTCATGTGACTTTGTGGCCTTCTGGCAATCTTAGCTTCATCAGTCAAGTGAAAGACATAATCTCAGTGAAACGTAAAAACATCTTTACCTTGGAATGTAAAGATATTAGCAGGAAATGTGTGACTTCCTATGAAAATGCAATTCAGAAGAAAGTTAGGCGCCTGGATAAACATTTCAGGTCAGTCGCTCAGTCGTGTATGACTCTTTGTGACCCCATGGGCCACATCACGCCAGGCCTCCCTGTCTATCAGCAACTCCCAGAGTCTACCCAAACCCATATCCATTGAGTCGGTGATGCCATCCAGCCATCTCATCCTCTGTTGTCCCCTTCTCCTCCTGCCCTTAATCTTTCCCAGCATTATGGTCTTTTCAAACGCCAAAGTATTAGAGTTTCAGCTTCAACATCAGTCCTTCCAATGAACACCCAGGACTGGTCTCCTTTAGGATGGACTGGTTGGATCTCCTTGCAGTCCAAGGAACTCTCAAGAGTCTTCTCCAAAACCACAGTTCAAAAACATCAATTCTTTGGTGCTCAGCTTTCTTTATAGTCCAACTCTCACATCCATACATGACCACTGGAAAAACCATAGCCTTGACTAGAAGGACCTTTGTTGGCAAAGTAATGTCTCTGCTTTTTAATATGCTGTCTAGGTTGGTCATAATTTTCCTTCCAAGGAGTAAGTGTCTTTTAATTTCATGGCTTCAATCACCATCTGCAATGATTTTGGAGCCCTCTAAAATAAAGTCAGCCACCATTTCCACTGTTTCCCCATCTATTTGCCATTAAGTGGTGGGACCAGATGCCAGGATAAACATTTCAGTGATCTCAAATTTAAGGATTCAAGAATGTTTGCCTTGGAAGCTTTCTTCACTGTTTGGGTGGACACGGGACAGGACTGCAGGGGAGGTGGCTGCCTAGGTGACCAAGGGAAGGCTAGTGAAGGACATTGAAAGGACAGCAGGGTGATGACCACACCAGAAACCGTTGGATTTAAAATAACTAGTGTTGGTTGTACACCTGACATTAATGAAATATTGTGAATCCACTAGACTTCAATACAAACAAACTGAATTTTGTCAAACTGAGTAATATAAAGAATCCAGACCTTTGTTCAGAGTCACACTTGTCCCCAAATGAAAGTAATTGTGTGAGTTTTATATCAATTTGTCATAACAGTGATATTTACATGAAATATATTTCTGTACATTCACATTTCTAACGGTGCTTCTTTTCAATGGGTGAGTTACCTAACCTCTTGATTTCAGAAGCATTTAACCTCAGAAGCATTTAACACGACCTGTTCACCTTGACTTTATCCAATGTGGCATTCTCAGCATTCCCTCCTGAATCTCTTCAATTCTAACTTCTCTGCCCAATCCCACCTTTGGACTTGCCTAATCTCTGGCCCAGATGAGAGGAACTGCCTTCGAGTTGATCCATTTGCTGTAAGAACTACTTACTCCAGACTCTTCACACTGCTACCAGGATTCTCTCCAAAAAAAGAAAAAAGAAGAAAATATAGCAAATATACTTCTAGAGAACTTCTACAAAAACACTCACTTAAACAGATAAACATATATGTATCAAAATGTTAATTTCAGTTTTATTTGCAACAGAACAGTTGGGCGACCTCACCGTCAATGTGGAAATGATGAAATTTGTTCTAGTGCATATACATTGTAGACTAGCAGGCAGCAAACTTTTTTTGTAAAGGGCCAATAGTAATATTGAAGGCTTCTCAGGCCAAGCTTTGCTTTTATATCAAGAAAACAGCTATAGACAACATGTGAACAACTGAGTCTGACTGTGTTCCAATAAAACTTTATTTATGAAAACAGAGAGCTGTGCTAATTTGGCCCATTAACCTATGGGCTGCCAGGCCTGTTGTAGATTACCACGCAGATGTTAAGGACAGTGAGATTAATTTGCAAGTGCTAACAGGAAAGGATATCCACAGTATGTGTGGTGTGGTGGTGTTAGTTGCTCAATTGTGTCTGACTCTTTGCAACCCATGGACTGTAGCCTGCCAGGCTCCTCTGTCCATGGAATTTTCCAGGCAAGAATACTGGAATGGGTTGCCATTCCATTCTTCAGAGGACCATCCAGACACAGGGATTGAACCTGGGTCTCCTGCATTGCAGGCAGATTGTTTACCATCTGATCCACCAGGGAAGCCCATAATTCAGCACGCTACAGATACATTCTCTTTGTTATCCTATCTTTGTGATTCTATTTTTGTTAAAAAGATAGATACATATCAGACAGAAGATATATACAACAGAGAAATAAATAGATAACACAGTATGTGTGAAAAAGAGAAATCCAGAAAATACATACCAGATATTACTAAAAAATTCTCCTGAGATAGAATATATGTGATGGCAAGGAAACTTCTCATTTTTATATATTTTACATTTTAATATATTCTGTATTGTTTAAACTTTTATGTGATTTATATATTGTATTCTTGTTATAGAAAAACATTGAAATAGTGAATGAATTCTGTTCCCAAATCTGATTCTATACTTCCAGTGTTCAGAGACCTTCTATTATTCTACATCATCTGTAGTGTAAACTCCAAGCAGTTCATCAGAGCATCAAAGGCAGTTCATGATGCGCCCAGCTGTCTGCTCTGGTCTCATCTCCTATCCTCCTGCCTCCTCTGGAAAATCTCCCTACTCCCAAGACTGCTATGCCTCTCCATGCCTCCCTTTCTTTACAAAGACCACTTCCCTTTCTCTAAATGACTTCTGTCTTGCTTCTCCTCCAGCCAAACTCATACTCGTATTTCGCAGCCCCACCAAATGTTCCCCGATTTCACAGCTTTCCTGTCTTTTCAGGCAGAAGTTGCTCCCAGCCTTTTATGTTAATGGACACTTGGTTCCATTTCCCATATCTGCTATTAGTTTATTATCATTTCTGAATCCCCACACTCAGCACAGAGCTCAGCACCCAGTATTTACTCATTACCTATGCTGATGAAGACTTCGAGTTAAGGAAATGTTTTGAGTATCTTAGTGATATAATATGCAGATTTTTCAATGAAATTTAAAATATTTCAAAAAGCCTACAACATAGACTCGTATGGCAAAAATTTTTAAATCGCCCCAGCTAGAAAAGGGTTCTTCATTAATGATCTGTAACAGAAAAGTACACATTCTAGTGTGCTTTAGGGCTTAAAGTACTTGGGTGTTTTCAGCATCATCTAAGCAACCAAAATAAACAGAAGCTTTTTGCAGTATAAGTCAAACAGCACACTTTATTCTAAAATGTTAATTTTATGGCTATATTTGTAGTGAACATATTCAGCAGCAAATGACAGAATGTTAAGAACTTTCTAGTCTCAAATATGAAATAGTCCAGAGGAAGGCAGGTGTATTGATCTTGAATTAACTGCTCAGTGCTAGACACCCTTTCCATCTTCTGCTATTTCTTGCCATACTGGCTTTGTTCCCCATCCTTAATGATACATGGTAGCAGAGTGGCTACTCCACCACCAAGAATCACACCCACTTTCAAGAAGAAATTAAACTATAAGAGAAAAGACCTTCACTTCTTTGTCTTTTAAGTCTGAAAGAGAAGTCTTTACAAACAGTGTTTGCCTTTCATTTCATTTGGGCCCTTACTGAGGGCCATTCATATCAATCTAGTCAACGGATGTGAGATGAAGATGATTAGTTTGAATCAGTCATGATTTAACCCTTAAACCCTTTCCACCTATTATCTCAATATGTAAGGTGTTTTTTTTAAATTTAAATCTTTTATTTTATATTGCTATATCAATTCAGTTCTGTCACTCAGGCATGTCTGACTCTTTGAGACCCCATGGACTGCAGCATGCCAAGCTTCCCTGTCCATCACCAACTCCCGGAGCTTGCTCAAACTCATGTCCATCAAGTTGGTGATGCCATCCAACTATCTCATCCCCTTCTGCCTTCAGTCTTTCCCAGCATCAGGGTCTTTTCTAGGGAATCAGTTTTTCACATCAGGTGGCCAAAGTATTGGAGCTTCAGCATCAACATCAGTCCTTCCAGTGAATATTCAGGGTTGATTTCCTTTCGGATGGACTGGTTTGATCCCCTTGCCGTCCAAGGGACTCTCAAGAGTCTTCTCCAACACCACAGTTCAAAAGCATCAATTCTTCAGCACTCAGCTTTCTTTATGGTTAAATTCTCACATCCATACATGACTACTGGAAAAACCATAGCTTTGACTAGAAGGACCTTTGTTGGCAAAGTAATGTCTCTGCTTTTTAAAATACTGTCTAGGTTGGTCATAGCTTTTCTTCCAAGGAGCAAGTGTCTTTAAATTTCATGGCTACATCTATCATCTGCGGTGATTTTGGAACTCAAGAAAAAAAAATTCTGTCACTGTTTCCATTGTTTTCCCATCTCTTTGCCATGAAGTTATGGTACCAGATGTCATGATCTTCATTTTTTAAATGTTGAGTTTTAAGCCAGCTTTTTCACTCTCCTCTTTCACTTTAATCAAGAGGCTCTTTAGTTCCTCTTCACTTTCTCCCTTAAGGGTAGTGTCATCTGCATATTTCAGGTTATTGATATTTCTCCCTGCAATCTTGATTCCAGCTTGTGCTTCATCCAGCCCAGCATTTTGCTTGAGGTACTCTGTATGTAAGTGAAGTAAGCAGGGTGACAATATTGGAGTGTAGCCAATTAGTATGTTTAGCTGATTAACATGGAGTATTAGCCGATTAGCAATGTTGTAGTAGTTTCAGCTGCACAGCAAAGCAACCCAGCCATACATATACATGTACCCATTCTCCCTCAAACTCCCCTCCCATCCAGGCTGCCACATGACATTGAGCAGAGTTCCCTGTGCAACACAGTAGATCCTTGTTGGTTATCCATTTTAAATATAGAGTGTGTACATCTCAATCCAAAACTTTCTAAACTATCCTTTCTCCTTTTCTTTGCCCCAAGGGAACCATAAGTTCATTCTCTAAGTCTGTGAGCCTTTTTCTGTTTTGTAAATAAGTTCAGTTGTATCATTATTTTAGATCCCACATATAAGGGCTTGTCATACGCTATTTCTCCTTCTCTGTCTGACTTACTTCACTCAGTACGACACTCACTAGGTCCATCTATGCTGCTGCAAATGACATTGTTTCATTCTTTTTCGTGGCAGCATAGTATTCCATTGTATATATGTACCACATCTTTAGCCATTTATCTTGTCAGCGGACATTTAGGATGCTTCTGTGTCTTGGCTTCAATATGTAAGGATTTTGTTAGAATGGAAGACAGAAGGAGGATGAGTCAAAGAACTACATCAGTGTTGCTTAGCCATTGTGAGCTTGGTAGATGACAGAACTAAAAAAAAAATGCTAGAAAAAAATGTCATGGGATTTACAGTTGTACAGTAGGATTCTACCTTTAGCAGCTGTGGGAACCTGAAATAATCACTTCTCTGGACATTTTGCTCTATATATAAAATAGGAGAGAATACTCTATGTCTCATGGGATTATTGTGAGAGCTCTATCAAGGTGGCTTACCTCAAAGCCTGATGCAGTGTACCACATGGCTGTCATGCCAGCAGTGCCAGGTCCCTTTATTAGTCTTGGCACAGGGATTGAACTTGATAGATTCTTCTTTATCCTTGAGTTTCAGTCTCCATCTGAGTTCACTGGTGTAACTGTTCTTTGTATAGCCATGACTGTGTCAGGCTAGATATAAATTAGGTGCTTTTAAAGCACTAAGTATGTATTTAAATAGTCAAAGTAGGAATACCTTGGCAATCTGTTTATTTAAGGAGAGTGATGAGGTGCTCACAACACAGAGCAATTCCTGTGTTACTTAGTCGTGAAAGTTAAATACTCTTTCAACATAGGGAGAAGAAAAATTTGTACAATCAGGATGTAAAAGAAGAAAATTTAATTTAAGAACCAACGCAAAATGAAGTATCTTTTGAATCTGAAGTCCTTAGAAGACATAGCTTTGATTAAATAAAATGTTTTATTCATCAACAATGACAGATGTTCCATTAAATAAAATAATGAGTCTCAGGGATTGCTTTGCACTTCAGAATAGATAGTCTTGACCATCCAGGACTCTTCACCCATCCTTTCCTTCTGGCAACTTCACCAAACATTGGGGATCCCTTGCATTGTAGAAGGATGTGGCGCTAAAGTCCCTCAATTTAGAAACAAGAATTATCTGATTTCCGCCCACCCGCCCTACGCTGCCCTTGTCAGAAACCCTTACTAATAAAAAGGACCAGGAAGGTTTTTCCCTTCACAGAGGAAAAATACACCATGCACCACCCAGACATTTCCCAACAGCTGCCGTGGTACAGGGTGCTAAGAGACAAGGATTTGAGGACGGGGAAATAGCTTCCTTAAAGCTTAGTGTGCAATAGTTCTGGACTGCTTCCTGCCAAAAAAGAGAAAGAGTCAACTCCATGGAGGAAAAAGATTTTGGAAAAGATTCAAAACTCAGAAAGCCTCCCATGTAGAGAATGGACTGTGTACACAGGATGGGAAAGATTGAGAGAGTATCACTGCCGTATGTACACCACCGTGTATAAAATACAGCTAGTGGGAAGCCGCCGTATAGCACAAGGAGCCAGCTCAGCTCTGTGATGACCTGTGAGCTGAGGACGGTGGGGTGGCAGGGAGGCCCGAGGGGGAGGCATCACTTATAGATGGTACACGTTGTTGGAGAGCAGAAACTAGCATAACATTGTAAAGCAATTATCTTCCAGTTTAAAAAGCAAAAAACCTCCCATGTATTTATTATATGGATTCTGTCTTTTTGGAGCTCTACTGAACTGAACTTTGCATTAAGTGCTGTCTTATATCGCTTGCTCGTCTGACAGCCTTCCATATCTGTTCTAATTTGGGGTCATGGCTCTGGAAAAAAAGTTTATTTCTTTAGGTAAGTTTTTTAAAAAAAGAATTCAGAATAGTTTTGAGAATTACTAAAATATCAAACAATAACTTTATCTTTGACACCCACGTTAATAATCCAGTCACACTCTTCTATTTATTATTAAAGAAATAGTTTGAAGCTTCAAAGTTTTCCTACTTACTTCTTCAGGAATATTTGAACTGCAGCCCTGCACAATTAAGTATTGCTCTCTGAAAAGTACTTATTTGGGAAACTCCAGGTACTTTTTATTTAATATAGTCATCTTTTTTAAAAGTGCAGGACTGTCTTAGACAAATGTTAAATTTCTACCCAGATGGGAGGGATTTTCTGTCTTCAAAACCTTACCTAAAAGAATCCTGCTGTGAATAAGGTTTAAAAACATATATTATCTTTTGTAATATGAACAAAGTATCCTTAGTCTCCTGAAACATCAATAGAAAATTCAGTTCAGCTTTAACTTATACTTTGAGAACTTCCAAAATCTCTCAAAGTAGCAGCTGCTATTTCCTTTGTCTGGCTGTATACACACAACAATTCCTGTAGTATGTTTGATCAAGATTCCATTTTAGGCTGCTTGGTGAAAGAAAGCACCAGGCGTTGTACAAAGTGAATTGTAGAATATCTTCACATGGTGGGAGAAACAAACGTCTGGGGTATTGCATTTTGTCATTATATAATCAGTGGAAAGCTCAAACAGACTATCCTAGGGCAGAATTTGAGGAGAAGCAGCCAGAGGTTTAGGGATACTGCTAGTGATAACAAAAAGGGTTTTAGTTCAGTAGAGGTGAGTTTATAAGAAGAGAGATTTCTGGGAAGGATTAGTTTGGCTATAGTGCCCTAGTGAAACATCTCAACCTTAAGAGATTTTTACCTGGTATACTTAGGGGTACACCTGAAGTCACAGCATGTTTTATGCATGTCTTAATAAGAGAAGTCTGGTAAGTTTTTTGCATCCCTCCTTTATTTGTGCTTGTTGTTTATTGTTTCTCCATTCGTTTTCTTTGCACTGTCTTCTCTGTTAAAAGGAGCATCAAATGATGATTTGACATCTGGAGATGTTTCTCCTGTTATTTCCATAACAGCATAGTATAGGGGCTAGAAGCACAGACCATGGAGCCAGACTCCTTGGGTTTGAAGCCGGGCTCTTATTGTTACCAGCATTGTGCCTCAATTTTCTCATCTGTAAAATAGGAATAATATTAATTCCTATCTTACAAAGTTGTTATAAAGATTACATGAATTAATGATTGTAAAGTCCTTAAAACATGTCTGAAGCATATTAAACACCTATATAAGTATGTCCTAAATTAATTTTTAAAACATAGTACCTGTTTTTAAATAAAATAATAATACAAAGGATTGTTCAACACATTCTAATTTCTCTCAGTGTTGCTACTCAAAACTAGATGCCAAATTCCATATCTCTCTCACTCCCTGTCAGATAGAAAGAATTTCACAAAATTTTATAAAAGGAAAGGAGGAGGAGAAGAAAGCCACACTCTGCCCTTGGGAAAGGATATACTAAATGAAGATCATGCCAGGGAACTGACTGTAGACCAAGTGTAAAGCAGTACCTCCTTCATCTCAGAGCTGGAACAATAATTCTCTCAACCAAAGCTTTTTGACTATCTATGTAGTTTATACTACACTGTACTATTTGCATTCTAGAAAGGTTGGTTAAAGATGATTGTACACAGTGGGAAAATAGAAGACATCCCTAGGAATAAACAAGAATTCCCCTAAGGAAAGTCATGCCAAACCAACATCATCATTTGTTTTTTTTTTAGTAGAAGAGATGAGTAGAGTTAAACAGTGGGCATCTTGACTTCAGATGAGGATATCTTGACTACCAAAAGATATTTGATACAGTTTCTCTGGGTTCAGTGCTTGAAGAGAGTACAGATTGCTTAATAATACACAGAGATGGATGATTAATTAGACCAATAATGATAAAAAAAAAGAAAACTAACATTATTTCATAAAACTGTTTTCTGGAAATTGTGCTTCATGGGGTGAGATAATTATAATCAACTGCAACAAAAACTTCAAGTAGATGGAACATTTACTCTATGAGGTTTAAGTAGGTAAACTTTAAGCCCCAAATTTGGGTGAGGCACAAAGTTTTTGTTAAGGAAATTGGGGGATAGAGCTACATAGAGGTGAAAAAAACACAACCGTCTCCTGTTCTTTGCGCAGCTAGGTTATAAGGCTGACTAATGATTTATGCTATTTAGATGCAAATAAAGTGCAAAAAAAAAAAAGAAAGCAAGCTTGTAGAGAGCCAGCTGCATGTTAGATTTTTATGTAAGACATTTGCAACGAACTTAAATCCCTCAAATAGTTGGAGAATGTGTTTCTAGATACCTATATAATATGCCGTTGGCCAGTTTCTTTTCTTGAGGGGAACATAAGAAACACAGAACTGAGTCTGCTTTTGATCGTCCACCTCAGTATTCTGCCTACGAGCGGTGCAGCAAGCAAAGACTGTATCCTTAAACATTACTGGAATAGCCTCAAAACATAAAATTGCACAATCAGACTTGACATTATGCAAGTCTTTTAGAGTTATATGTATTTGCAACCTTTACCGATTCCTGAAGTAATGAGTGACAAAAGTTTGCTGTATACTGATTAGACAGTGTAAATTAACTTACTAGTTAATTAACTAAATTGACTTCTGAAACCTCCAAAACATCACCCGCCCCCACCCTCTCTCCATCTCCAGGTTTTAATAGCATCTGGCTGTAAAAGTTCCATATTTGCCCTCCCTATTCCTTTTTGAGTCTGTGGACTTCCACCAGCTCCGTCTTCCACATTCATCTTGGCCGATGAGAATTTATGCAGATTTAACAACCCCCTCCCAACTGTGCTCATTCCTACTCCTTTGCTCTGGCCCCACTCCAGCAACCTTATAGGATTCTCCCTGGGCAGTAATGAGGAACTCAAGTCCTTCTGGTAAGGTGGATGGTTGTGAATTGTTGGTTTGCATACAATGTTTTCCTGATAGCAGTGAGGAGATTTGGATTGAGTTCAGAAATGACTTGGACATTACCCACACGCAATCCTGTAATTCCTCTCCTTAGAGCCACAATTATAAGGGATGCCAGGTCCTATTCATTTTGGCCTTTTTTGTCCAACTTTTTCTTCTCTGATTATAAACACTTGCCATGACCATATAAAGTCCTATCCTTAAAGGATACTCACTTATAGTTTCAGAAAGGTGATGTCTCTGAGTACAGCTCCGTTTCCACCCTTCTTCCTTCAAAAAGTGTAGACGAACAATAACTTCTTGTCACCTATCAGAAGGAAAAGTGGACAGTTTTTCCTTTCTTTCTATTTACAGTGATCACTTATTAATCAGTATTTGTGAGGTTTTTTTTTGTTTTTTTTTTTTTACATTTTTAGGGACAGAATTAACTTACTAGTAACAATGCCTTATATAAATTATTTGAGCCTCGCTGTATAAATATTTGGAGTGGGGGCTAGGGGAAAGAGGGACTAAGTTATCTCTAATACCTCTTCCAGCTCTATTTTTCAGTGATTTTCATTAAGTCTCTTTCTCTTTTATTGCTTACTAGATTTGCATACCAAATTGTTAATTAAAACTGATCAGCATTGCACCCCACAGTTGTCTAGCGTTTCCATTGTCTCCTCAGTTCCCTTGCTCTCTTTCCAATTTGCCATCTGTCCGTTTGCTGACTTGGCAATATCTCTACCACCCTCGTGCCAGCTTTGCAACCTCTCAGCAAAGCTTGCAGCTCCTTATGCATGATATGAGGGTCTCAGTATAAATAGAACCAGGGAGGCAGAGGGAAGCCTTCCAGCCCCTGCCTGTGTGATTGCTCCCCTGTAACCGTGTAGGACACATCCAGCGTCCTCTTGGCCCATGATTATAGATGAACCCCCTGTGACCTCATTTAGAACCTAATGAGTTGGGAAAACTAAAATCTAGTTATGTGACTTCTTCTAGTTAACTTTTGAGTTATAAAGCCTGCATGATTTTAAATGGATTTTGGAATTTAGTTGAGATGAGCATTTGAGGATGTAAAAATAGAAAAATAAATCACTTAAGCCCCTGGCTTTCTGTCCGCCTGCGTGGAGACACATAGCTGTTTTCTTTGTTACAGTCTCACCCTGTCTCTATGTTCCTTAAGATGTTTGCCATACTCCTCTGTCTTCTTTCCACATGAGGTTTCTTTCTCTCTCTCTTTTTAATGTTTATATAATTTCTTATTATCTCTGTGATACTTTGTGGATTTTTCATCTCATGTTTGCCTTGGATGATGATTTTTCCTGATCCCAGAGGTATTATCTGGGATTGACAAGGGTTAGTTCCTTCAGGAAGAAATGGGGACTAAACTGATTATGGGAACAACTGTCACCAAGAGCCTATAATTTTTATTTTAATCTTCGTGGAAGAATTTTGTTTGTAGATCCTTTCTACTTTGGCCCTTAGAAGCCTTTCCTATGCAAGGGAATGCAAATATTTTGGGGGGGTAAAAATGCATTAAAAAATTACGTGTGTGTATGTTTGTGTATGTATATACAAATGGGTAAGTGATCTTAGATAGTAGGTCCATGGGCTTGCGTGATATCAACTGATCTATTAATGATATTTTAAACATTGTCTCAGGTATTAAAGGATTCATCAGCTGCACCTTTAATCCAGCTTCTATTTCCTCGATGATAGCATTAAACTGTACTGCTCCCGATGTCCATTTAATTTTAGGAGGACTGCTTATTGTTATCATCAAGATGAAGTCTGATTTCAGTTTATTTTTGAAACACATCCTAAGAGCCATCTCACCTTCATTTAGGTATAGCTCATTATATTAACATTTTCTGCCCACTCTGCTAAGCTGTGTTGTGGCAAAAGCAAATTGTAATTATTACCAATGCTTATAAAATATATGTGCTGAGTGTCATTTTAAATTCATTAAAGCTATTGCCTCATTTAATCCTCACATTCCCCTGGGACAGAAACTGTTATTAGGCAAGAGAGACAGAAGTATAGCATCAAACAACTTAGGGCATCATTTTCACCGTGGAAGTCAAGGTAGGAACTGGATAAAGAGAGTGCAGGACAGGAGTTTGGAGAGCAGTAAGCCAGGTTGTGGAATATCTCTTAGCTAAACCAGTTTGAAGTTACAGCAGGGCCTGGGGTGGGAAGTTCTGTTAAAGGACTTATGCAAGTAAATTCAATAATTCAGATTTATTTTTCAGAAAGACCATTCTGGCTTAAATGCAGAGATGGTTGCCTTTAAATGCAGAGGGGCCAGACAAAAGGCAGGATGACTAATTAGTGGGCAATTGCAATAAACCAGAGGAAAGTGAAAAGGTTCAAACCTAGGGTATTGGCTTTTGTAAAGAGAATGGCACTAATTCATATAGAAAATGTGGGAAGACCAGGCAGGAAAGGAGAGATGGCAAGCTCAGTTTTGGATCTCTAGAATCTGAAGTGCCAGAGTCATCAAATCATGGTATCTACCAGGCAGCTGTAGAACTCTGAAAGTCGGAGGACGTTTGATTTGAAGAAACAGAGTTCCTCTTGAGATAGCTGGTGAAGGCAGGGAGCTCAGGCAGTTACGTAAAGCCACCCCCATACAGAGAGAGAAGCCCACAAGGCCGAGGATACAGCAGACACCGTACAGTAGCTTGAAAGAAGCCTGCCAGGAGGAAAGAAAACCAGGAGAGAATGAAATCTTAGAAGCTAGAACAGGAGTTTCCAGTGGCAGGAATGTTCAATAACCTGGATTCCTGAGAGATCAGTCAAATAAGAGTAGGAAAAAGATCAGTAGATTCAGCAGTTCAGAGGTCTTTGTGGCGTGAGGACAGGTCAGTGAGAGTCAAACAGTCCTCAACTGCAGTGTGGGCCGGCTGGCCCGTGCTCAGAGGACGAGGGGACAGCACCTCCTTCTAAGGACAAGGAACATGGTAACCAGCACAGCTGAGTTCACACGATAGCCCCATCATTTGCAAGTTGTCCTGTCTTAGGTGAGAATACACCTTTCCAGCAGTTTTCTGACAGGTGAAGTTAAAACTGTGCATCTCAGGGAATACTTGGAGGAGTAAATGTGCCAATGTAAAAAGCTTTTACATATAAAAGCTATTGTATGTGATATATGTCATATATCTATATGTAACATATTTTATAACATTTTCTTTATGTTTATAACAAATGTATAACATATAAAATCTATATTATATTTACATAGATGTATTTAAAGTAATTTGTTAATGTGATAGTTGTTACTTTTAACTGTAATTCTTATATTAAATAGTTAAGTGTTCTTCTTCCTTTGAATCTCATGTTGGAAAAAATATTTTAATATTAGAAAATCAGACAACCACTGAGCTCCACCAGCGAGACATTTTTTACATGTTTTATTTGAATGGCCCCAAATGAAAATCTGTGTTAAATCACCAAAGAAGGATGAAACTTCATTTGCATGCTATTTTAATTATTTGAAGATATATTAAATATGTATTCTTTATGATAATTCTAGGTGATGTAACTGATAAACTCCAAAANAAAATCAGACAACCACTGAGCTCCACCAGTGAGACATTTTTTACATGTTTTATTTGAATGGCCCCAAATGAAAATCTGTGTTAAATCACCAAAGAAGGATGAAACTTCATTTGCATGCTATTTTAATTATTTGAAGATATATTAAATATGTATTCTTTATGATAATTCTAGGTGATATAACTGATAAACTCCAAAAACTCAGTGAATTACAGCAGTGTTAACTTATATTACATTTATGCAAGAATCCACTTTGGATTTTTATGGTCAGCCGTCTCTTCCCTAAGCAGTGCTTTGAGTGATCATTGCATCCTCTGGGTTTATCCTGTCTGCTCTGGTTTCACAACCACTCTAAGGATGTCTCCATCACAACCCCTGGGAGAAGGAAAAGAACATATAAGACTGGGCATAGGGGGGAGTGCTATGGGCTGGGCTTGTAGTGAGGCATATTACTTTTGTCCATGTCCCACTGATAGCACTCAGACCTACCTGTTACAAAAGATACTAGAGAAAGTCATCTAGCTATATGCTTAGGAGAGAGAATGAATTTGGTAATAATTAGCCAGTATATGCCTGCTGCTGCTGCTGCTGCTGCTAAGTCACTTCAGTCGTGTCCGACTCTGTGTGACCCCATGGACAGCAGCCCACCAGGCTCCCCCGTCCCTGGGATTCTCCAGGCAAGAACACTGGAGTGGGTTGCCATTTCCTTCTCCAATGCATGAAAGTGAAAAGTGAAAGTGAAGCTGCTCAGTCATGTCCGACTCTTAGCGACCCCATGGACTGCAGCCCACCAGGCTTCTCCGTCCATGGCATTTTCCAGGCAAGAGTACTGGAGTGGGATGCCATTGCCTTCTCCAAGTGTATGCCTAGTATGTAAGCAATAAGAAATAAGGCATGAATTTTTTACTGTTATTAACCAGAATACCACTTTCCCAGCCACACTGAATAAATATGCAGTTAGTTCCATTTTAGTCTTTTGAGGATTACCTGAGATAATTCCTCATTAGTCTTCTGAGGATTACTTAACATAAATATCTTTTCTCTAGCCTGGCGATTGTGCAACTTAAACAGAGGCAAACACAAAATTGTTAACAGCAGAACTGAAAGTAGGAAGATCAGTTCTCTGACCTCTTGCACAGAATATTAGTTCCTAAATTGCATTAACCTCCTAGAGCGTAAACATGACAGAGCCAAGACCTGGCTTGTACCTCCAAATACAACTTTATTGACATCAGAGTCAGTTGGAGGGTAGAGAGTCATCTATTCAGCAGTTATACAAAATGAGTAACTTTCTGAAAGAACAGTTTAGAAGAAAACATACAGTACAATTATTCACAAACTGCTTTGTATAGTTTTTACTAGCAAAATTCCACATGTGCACACACACACAAAATAGACAAATACGTGCAGGGGTCTCTCCTGAAGAAAAGCTAGCATGTCCTACAGCTTGTCAATATCAATAGGATTTCTTTAGAAGGGGCACATTTAGCAATTTTAGTAATATCATTAAAGATCTGCTGACAAGTGAATGCATCTGAGAATCTCTGCATCTCTAGCAGCTGTAGAAATGTGATTGGTGGTATTTCAGTTTTTCTCATCAGTTATGTTTTTTGAGGTCCAAGGTCATGATACATTTTGCTGGCCATCCTGAGGCTTGCTTTGCTCTTGGAGATCTTGAACCAGATAGAAACTTGAGTGTTATCTCTGTTCATTCTGGGAACTTGAGGAGGAAAAAAAAGTATTCCATTAGAATTCATTAGAATACAGACGCTAAGATGGTATGGAAAAGAGCGAATGGGTCTTTGTGAAGTTGGGTGAGGAGACAGGATTAAAAGTCTATGGATTCAGATATGAAGATGAGAAAGTAATGGGGGTGCCAGAACCACATTGGGTGTGTGGGCAGGTACAGGAAGACCTTTAATAATATGTGTGTGTGTGTATTTAGTCTTTAAAAAAAAAATTTATTGAAGTATAGTTGATTTACCATGTTGTGTTAGTTTCAGGTATACAGCAAAGTGAATCAGTTATACATACACATATATCCACTCTCCTTAGCATCTCTTCTCATGCAGGTCATTGCAGAGTATTTAGTAGAGTTCCCTGTGCTGTATGTGTGAGGACATGGTCAGACACTCAGACGAGTCCAACTCTGCGACTCCGTTGGCCGTAACCCTCCAGTCTCCTCTGCCCATGGAATTTTCTTGGCGAGAATACTGGAGTAAGTTGCCATTTCTTCCTCTGGGAGATCTTCCCAAACCAGGGATCAAGCTCGCATCTCTTATGTCTCTTGCACTGCCAGGTGGGTTATTTACCACTAGTGCCACCTGGGACGCCTGTGCTATAGAGTAGATTCTTCTTATTGTAGTTATCTATTTTTTATGTAGTAGTGTGTATATGTCAATGTATTTAGTCTTTTAAACCCTACTGCACATGGTGGTCTAAAGAAGAGGAAGAGGAAGGGTCCAGTGTAAAGAAGAAGCTCTTGGGTGGTCAAGATACAGAAGAGGTTTTCTCACTTCCCCTTCCTTGCATCTCACTGTCACTGCTGTCCACAACCCTGGCTCCCTTCCTGCCTCTCTCTCTCTCTCTGAGCTCCTTGGCCACTGGGTCATCAGGCTAGTAGAAAAAAAAAAAATCCCATTTTTTTCCCTGTGCTCTTTTTTCTCCCTGGTTTTCCCTACCAAAATCATGGAAGAAAAAAAAACCCCTGCTATTTATATGTGTTTATGTATTACTGACTACCTGCTATAAACCAGGCATTGTATCAGACACAAGAAAAATAATGATGAACAGAAGTCTCTGCCCATTGAGCGCTTTCATTTTGTTCAGCAAAAAGCTTCTGAGATGCAGAATTAATATTCAGACATCAGCCAAAGAAAGCCTTGCTGCCTTCAGTTCAGTTCAGTCGCTCAGTCATGTCCAACTCTTTGCAACCCCATGGACTGCAGCACACCAGGCCTCCTTGTCCATCACTGACTCCTGGAGTTTACTCAAACTCATGTCCATTGAGTCAGTGATGCCATCCAGCCATCAAACTCATATCCATTGAGTCAGTGATGCCATCCAGCCATCTCATCCTCTGTCGTCCCCTTCTCCTCCCACCTTCTCCTGATAAAACCTTCGAAAAGATAGAAATAAAAGTCACTTTCCTGCTCTTGTGTAGATCCTAGTCAAAACAAACCTTGAGAAACTTTCACTAGCAACGTGTCTTTTAATGTTCACTTTTTTATTTAAAAAGATCATTTTTTATTTTTTGCTCTTATTCAAATCTATAAATTAGATGACTTCCAAATGCATTGTTCTCCGCTTGTTTGTATGAAGCTACATGATGTTAGGACTTGAATGAATTTTAGAGATGGTGGAATTCATGGCTCACAGAGAATTCCTAGTTCTTTCCAAGGACACTTATATTGTGGGCCACAGGGTGAAGTCTAAAACGTGAGTGTTGTGCCCTGGGCTTGAGGCTTGTTCATTAAACTGTAGCGTTACTAGAGTCTTCAGTAAATCATGACATGCTTGAATGACACAGCTATGGCATTCTATAGCTAGACTTAGCCTGTGTTTGTGAATAGCCATGTTACAGATGTCATTAAACAGAAAATGACTATCTTTCATGATACAAGTATTAATAGGAAGCCAAATCCTGAACTTGCTGGCTGCTCTTCTCAGCTAGAGAGAGTTTGAGTTGCTCACAGTTATTTTTCAGGACACACTACACGTATGCTTTGGTCATTTCTCATCCTGTGTCCCATGCTTGGCTGTGTTTTAGAATTTTTAGAAATTTTAGAATATGAATTATTGAGCTTCCATAGAGCAGTGTTTTTTAAAAAAAAAAATTTGCCTTGGAATTTTTTTTAAATTTTGTGTTAAAATCGGTCTCCATTCTTAGAGATATTATAACACTGGTTTCTTAATTCACTAGGGATTAAATCAGGATTGTTTGTTTCAGTGTAGTTTTTATCTTCTGTTTCAAGAGATTAAGATTTTGTCTGCCTGTGGAAGAGGGGTTAATAAAATCATGATGATCTCATCATCTTTTACTAGGATGGAGTCATGGGGAGGGTTCTAGTGAGACCAGTGGGCTTCCTTTTGATGAGAATCACTTCTCAGATTTTCCACCAGGTTATCACAATTCCAGAAAAGAGTAAAAGGGAACTTACCCATATTAATGGACTTCCCTGGTGGCTCAGACGGTAAAGCGCCTGTCTACAATGCGGGAGACCTGGGTTTGATCCCTGGGTCAAGAAGATTCCCTGGAGAAGGAAATGGCAATCCACTCCTGTCTATCGCCTGGAAAATCCCATGGACTGTAGCCTACCAGGCTCCTCTGTCCATGGGGTCACAAAGAGTTGGACATGACTGGCTTCACTTTCACCCATATTAGGGACTTTGTGAAAACTGATGGTAAGCAATCAGATCCAAAATCTGAAGCAAAATGATTCCAAGAGACATCCAAAATTTTACCTAACATTAAAGGACATTCACATCGTGGGCCACAGGGTCAAGTCTAAAACCTGAGAGTTGTGCCCTGGGCAGAAAAGTTAAACATATCAGATTGGGAATCATGGAGTGAAAACTCCTGTAAACACTCTTATCTTTTGAGCTTTTAAGCATAAAAACATTTCCTCTACTAGGATTAAGCCAAGGAACCTGAATGGTGGAACAGGCATATCCCCTTAGCTTTTTGAGGAGTTTAAGGAATTCTTTCTTTATTACCACCTTCCAGGTTAGGAGTGAGCAAATATATAACTTGCAAGAAATGAAATGTAATTTCTCCTCCAATTACCTGCTGTCAGTTGTTTAAGTCAGAATATTTTTCTCTTCTGTAGCAGCCAATATTTCTACATGGAAAATATAGAGATTACGGTAAAATAAATGATACTCCAGCTATTAGCTCTAACATTTCTGACAGGAGACAATACAGAATGCACAGGAAAATAAATGGTAGGCTAAATATTTGCTGTAATGATGGTGTGTACATGGTTGAGGGAAAACCTTACAAATGTAGCAAACACTTTAGCACGAACTTGAGTTTTGTCTCACCTACTTAATAGCTTTTTCCTTTTTTGTCATTTCCTCTTAGGCTGACCTGTGATTTGTATTAGATTGATTGTGTGACCATCATATAACTCAAACAGATGTATCAATAACATGCAAGGTTTCAGATTTTAGGGCCAAAGGAGTGGTAACCAAGAATGTTGTATACAATCTGTGTTTTGTCTTAATTACTGTTTATTGGGTACTTGATCCCTAATCTCTTTGTGTTTTTAATCTCCTACTAGTAAAATATGGGAATTGGACTCTACAAATCTGAAGGTTTCTTTCAGCCCTAGCTCGGTGGTTATAATTACCACCCTTTGAACAGGCAGTAGTGTTTCTGTTTATTAATTTGCACACTTCTATAAGATATGCAACCATTTCTAAGATGAATCAGTAATTGGTAATAATACATTGCTGTGTCTCCATTTCATTTTTCTCTTCCATTCCATATTTTTAAGATGTTTCTGTTCATATCAATGAAATTAAACAACAGAATGGCTAGTGTGTTGACCAGAGAACAGTACTTAATTTGTTATCACATCTCAGTAAATGACTAATATTGGATAATTTCCAGTGTTGCTTATATTATCATTATCTGAGAACAGATTATTCATCTGTTCGTTAACTCACATTTGCAAACCAACCTTTTGATGTTCCAAACCTTTACAGTGTTATACTGGTTATTCATAAGAGTGTACAATCATCTTTAATAATTATTTTATACTTTTTATATGAAAAAAACAATATCTTGCTGCACAACCATGTTTTTTTGAAAACCCCAAATTAAGTAAATGTTAGCTTTTCTGATGTTAACTTATCCACAGTTCTTTGATTTGATGGATAGCATTTTGAAAATCAACTGGCATAAAGAGGTAGGAAATAAGGAATATTTTCATTGATGATCTTTAAGAATAATTTTACTCAAGTAAATGCGTTTAATGAATACTTTTATTGCAGAATCTTAAAAGTCATTTTTCCTGAGATCCTCCAAGAGAATATATGCTGTTGACTAGGTGACTTTAATTTTTTTCACCAGTGGAGTTTAATTGCCTCAAGAGTGACTGTAATAAGCACTGGAGGTTTCAGCCCCTTGTGTTGTGAGTTCGCACATAGGTTCTTAGAGGGTGTGTTTTGATTAATCGTTTCTGAGGCTGATCTCATGCCTGCTGTCTGAGTTGGCTCTCATCCAGTTGTTGTTAATTGTCCAAGTACATGCTTATTGGAATCAGGCAGGAGAATAAAGACAAAGGCCTTTTTTCTTAATTTCTTTGTTTATTTTCACCCTCTATAAAGTACTTTATTAATGTATGATAATAATGGAGTCCTTGAGTGGGTTTATTGTAACCTAGAAATGGGGAAAACATTGAAAAGAGTCCCAGTTTTTACCAAACATTGATCTTTCTTGTGTTTTCAAGAGCAGCAGTTTTTGGGGGTTTTTTTGTTTTTTTGTTTTGTTTTGTTTTTTCCAGATGTAGAAGAATTGCATTTTGAAAGAACTGAAAAGTTTGTTTATTTATCTGGCAGCACATTAGATCTGACCAATTTGTCTTAGTCTGAGTTTAGTATAAATAAACTATTATTTCCACATGATAAGGTATAAGGGGAGTTTATGCTGATATTTTTATATTGACTGTGTTTGGTGACGTTTGCATTCTGGCATGAGGAACAGAAAGAGACTTTTTTTTTTATAGAGTCTTCTAGTTACACATATTTTTTAAGTTCATCAAAGAAATGCAAATGCTGAGAGTCCTAATGCTATTGTAGTTTGTTTCAGGACATTTGTTAATACTACTATTGCTTTGAACAAATATGTATTAAATATGTACCCAGATGGAACGTCATCTTTCTAGAACATCTAAAGTTACATATGTATAAGTTGTGATGTTTTTCCTCTTTCCTCTGTACTCTATTTCTTCAATTCTAATAGAAAAAATAAACTAGAATAAGATGAAGGAGAGGAAAGCGATCACAGGGGGAAAAAATTGCGAGGGAGTAGCAAACAGTGATTTTACCTGTGTGTCACAGGGGAAAGAAAGTCAGGACCCGTTTTTCAGAGAGAGGGGTCTCACAGTGAACAAACATCACAAGAAGTGCGTTCAGTGTAACTTTCCAGTTATCCCATGAATAATGAACAGAGACTGGAAATCAGTTGTGTGGACTCCGTGTACATTTTGGTGCACTTAGGTATTTGCTTTAGGCTCTTTCATCTCCTGGCAGGGGTCCGTGGTCAGATCACTTAGCTGATCCACCTCTCAGAGGCTTTCTCGCCGTTGCTGCCTTGATGAAAGGCATGCTCCCATTTTTCTTTCTCAGCATCCATCACTTCAGACTGCAGTCTGTTTCATTCACTGGTGTTTGTAAACCAAGTAAATGAATTCATCAACTACATAAGTATTTTCCTCTCACATTACATTAATAGTTATTGCAGTAAAAGTAAGACAAAGAAGCCTGACTTTTACCTAAATAATTTGTTTTAAAAATATGAACATGGTTAGGCCTGTCGGAAGGAATACCTCAATTACGTGATAGGAACCTCTTTATATAATAGATGGCTGTTTGCAGTGTGTAGTGTGCAAAACAACAGTAGCAGCTTGTACGATATGCCTCATTTCTGCCCCTGTGGGATCTATTTCCTTTTGCTGCGCAGCATTTTAAAAGTTCTGTGTTCAGTGCCCTAGTCGACTAAGAGAGGGGCAACTAGGGCACACATAACAAATTGCTGCCTTGACTCTATGCCTGATGCACGCACTTCAAAATTAAAAGGTCCAGACCCAAACTCCATATTCCCATAGCCCCACACCTGCTCCTTCTGTCTTTTCACACCTCTTTTTTTCCCATTTGCTCAGGTCTAAAACTTTGGGGTTATCCTACTTTCTCCTTTCTCTCCTATTGTTGATTCTTTAAAAAAAAAAAAAAAAAATCCAGCCAATTCTCCCAGCCCCACACCTATTTCCCAGTCCAGTTCACCCTCAGCTCTCATTTGAGTCATTTTAATCATCTTCTCCCTGTCCTCTTTGCTTCCATCTTTGAATACACAGGTTTTTCCCTATTCTCAATGTGGCAGCCAGCATACATCCATTACATTCTCAACACTCTTAATCAAACCTCGACATCAGCCTCTTCTCTCATCCAGAGTACAATCTAAAAGCTTTGCTGGCCCCTGAGCACCAGGTGAGATGCCCCCTGTTGCTTCTCCAATGTCACCTCTCACAACCATCCTCTCCCCTCCCTGCCTGGCCCACAGTGGCTTCATCTCTGTGTTCCTACGAGGTACACAGGCTCTTTGGGGGGTCGCATGATATACTGTTCCTACAGCTGTTGTCATGCCTTGCCATCTCTTCCCTTGGACCTCTGTCCACTATCAGACTCTCGGAGAGGCCCCCTTTGGCAACCCCTAAATAAATAGCTCTTCTCTACAAACAGGTCATTTCCTTCCTCACGACTTTTATTTATTTTCCTTCATGGTGCTTATTAATACCACAAATAGATATATAAAATAAATATATATTTTATTGGCCAGGTCCCCCTCCTGTTGCAAAATAGAAGCTTCTTGATGGGAAACCCTGTTTGTCAACTCCTGTTCCTAGCACACAGAACGGTGCCTGGCACACAGAAGACACTCCATAAATAATTGTTAAATGAATGAGTGCTGCTACTGCTGCTGCTAAGTCGCTTCAGTCGTGTCCGACTCTGTGCGACCCCATAGACAGCAGCCCACCAGGCTCCCCCGTCCCTGGGATTCTCCAGGCAAGAACACTGGAGTGGGTTGCCATTTCCTTCTCCAGTGCATGAAAGTGAAAAGTGAAAGTGAAGCTGCTCAGTCATGTCCGACTCTGAGCGACCCCACGGACCGCAGCCCACCAGGCTGCTCTGTCCATGGGATTTTCCAGGCAAGAGTACTGGAGTGGGGTAATGAATGAGTAATGCAAGGCAAAAATCTTACTCTGTACAATGTCAAATATTTCTCAGTGCTGTACCTCCTTGGGGAGAAAAGTAGCTCTGTAAAATACCAAAGAACAGGAACATCCTTGGAGGCCCAGTGGATAGAAATTCACACTTCCACCGTGGACGTGAGTTCAGTCCCTGATTGGGGAGCTAAGATCCCACATGCCATGTGGCATGGCCAAAAATAAATAAATACATTAAAAAATTTAATAAAAATAAAAAACTACCAAAGAGCAAAGACTACTTTGCAAATCCTAACTGGCAAATATCAGTAGGAAGAAGGGGATTGTTACAGGCTTAGAAGTCATTGAAGGCTTCACGGCCCAGATAGACCAGGGCTCAGGCCAGGATGATAGGTAGATGCAAGTCAGTGGAGAGATTGTCGATCATCTGCAAATGCCAGGGAGACAGCGGGAGATTCGTTACTAGATTCTGAGGAATAGAAACCACAGATGCTTATGTCTATATCCTAGAGGTATTTTCAGTGGAGCCTCATTTGAAGCTATGGGAGTAGATGAATACATAAAAATGAGAATGTAGCTAAAGAAGGCAGAAACTGGACCTCAGAAAGTGGCTGTGTTTAACAGACAGGGTGAGGGGTTAAATCATGAAAGGCAAAACAAAAGAGAAGGCCAGATATGTTGAAAAGAAGCCAAATAATGAGGTGCCAAAGGAAGAGAAGACATTAAAAGACAAAACCATTTCAAATATTGAAGAAAAGTCTAGTAGAAGCAGAACTCTTGGAAGGCCATTGGACTTAAAGCTTAAAAGGTCATGGGTAGACTTTGTGTGCCATTTGAAGTGATGGGAAGAGATGCAGGCTAGATGGGATGGGCTTCAAAGTGAGCATATGGGACAGCTGGGTGGCTGGTACTGATAACAGGCTCAGGAATTTAGGCAGGAAAAGGACCAACATATAAACATGATCCAGAAGTGAGGGAACTATTCTTAGGAGGCGCGGGAGAGAAACCCACCTTTCTTTGCTTGTTCCCAAGTCAGAGGAACCTCCTCACAGAATCCCTCAGCCCTTGGGACTTCCCTGGTGGTCCAGTGGTTAAGATACTGCACTCCCAATGCAGGGGACCGAGCTTCAATCCCTGATCAGAGAACTAAGATCCCACATGCCATATGGCCCCCAAAAGAAAAAGAATATCTTAGTCCATCATCTTAGATAACCCACAAGTTCTATTGCTCTCTGGCCATGCTATACAAGATGCTCCACCACCTGTGTCCCTTTTAGTGACACAGGCCCCCTTGTAGATATCTGGAGAAACAGTCCAATTGGACTTACATTGACTTTTTGCCTTTTCTGCTTGACCATCTTTCCTAACAATGCATATCCTATTGTATTCAGGTGAAAATGCTGCTCAGCATGACACTGTCCTAGAGAGAAAATAAGAGCTCTATCAAGTACAGAATAGTATTCATTGCCTGGCAGCTTCCAAAGAACCCATGAATTATTAGCGACGGAGTCAAATGAGCCCATGTCGAAGGTGAAACCGCATATAGGTGTCTGCAGAGCACACAGAGCTCGTTACGCACCCGAAGAGCTGCCACAAGAAAATTACTGATTGCTGCTGTTCTGAAAATGGACTTTTATTTCTTGTTCACACCAGGTCTTTTCTTTGTTTTCAACACTAGTGATATGTGTAGGAATGTAAGCATAATATATTAGAACACTGAGAAATTTTTAACTGGGCTGGAGAGAAGTAGAGAAGGGAACAGACAGACAATTAAGGTCATTTTTTCAAGATTTCCAAGTAAAGAGCATCCGTCTCCTGTATTTTGCACTTCTCCTTCAAGTGGGTGATCTCTAAAGAATAGCTAAGTCAGTTTCTAATGGAGCAGCTGGCAGTTCCTGTAGGTCCAGCTCACTGCTCAGTCCTCCCTGGTTTCCAGTGAGAAAAACCTCAGGAGAGGGAGGACGTATCACTGTCATCTCTGCATTCCTCACACCATTTAGCACAATGTCAGGCTCGCATTAGATGTTCAATGACGGTTCGCTGATTTCTCCGTCTTTCTTAATCACAGTAGGTTAGAGCCTGCAGTTCCTGGGGGAAGATCAAGTTCAACGCTTCTCAGCTTTAAACATGCATACTAATCACCCAAGGATCTTTCACACTTGCAGCTCGGCTCCTGTGGGTCTGTGGTGAGGCCTTTCATTTCCCAGCAGCTTCTAGGGATGCTTCTACCACACTTTGCATAGCAGAGATCCGTGGCCTGCATTTCCCACGGGGCCCACCTACTCCTGTGGGTGAGCTGAGGGGACCCAGAGCCACAAGATGATCGAAGTTCTTCTTCCTAAAATGTCAAAGGTGGTTGAAGAGAATTTGAACTATGACATTAAAAAAAAAAATTAGATAAAGATTTAACATGAAGCAGAATGCAAAACGCGATTAAGAAAATTTGTAAGAAAAAAAAATGGAAGACAAATGGAAGGGACTTTTTTTCATTTGAGAATTCTCTCTTCAGTTTACACTGCCAGCCAGCCTCCAGGGGATGCATTCTGACCAGACGCTCTTAGGGGCACTTTAGTGGGAAAGTTTGAGAAGCACTAATATAATAGCAATGGGAAATAGGCCCCCAAGGAGGTTCAAATAGCTAGTTTGTTTAATAATAATAAATTGTATTTATTTTTAACTGAAGTATAGCTGATTTACAATGTTGTGTTAATTCTCATTGTACAGCAAATTCATTCAGTTATACATACATGGTGCTGGTGGTTTAGTGGCTAAGTCGCATGTGACTGTTGCAACTCATGGACTGTAGCCTGCCAGGCTCCTCTGTCCATGGGATTCTCCAGGCGAGAATACTGGAGTGAGTTGCCATTTCCTTCTCCAAGGGATCTTCCCAACCCAGGGATCAAACACCAATCTCCTATACTGCAGGCAGATTCTTTGCCAACTAAGCCACCAGGGAAGTGGCTTTTTAACTGAAATATAGTTGATTTATACTGTTGTGTTAATTCTTACTGTATGGCAAAGTAATTCAGTTATACATATGTAAATATATGTGTGTGTGTATGTATATATGGTTTATATTCTTTTCAATTATGATTTATCACAGGATATTGAACATAGTTCCCTGGGCTATACAGTAACACCTTGTTGTTTGTCCATCCTACATAATATAATAATAACTAACTTTTAGTGGACTCTTACTACATATGAGCCATGTATTGTGTAGAAAAAATATTGTATCACATTTAATATCAGGCTAGTTTTCTCAAGTCACTGTTGTTCCTAATTGTATCTGGGGAAACTGAGGCTTCAAGAAGCTGGATAGTTTGCCCCAGAACTTCCCTCAAAGTCCCTGCTGTCAAGAATGGTGTTTCAGAACCTCCTGAAGTATGTTGAGCTGGGGCTAGAACCATATTGTTTCACTTCTGTCCAAGACACCACAGAGAGGCTGGGACAAAGCAGACAGATGCGCTTGGCATTGCTTAGTTGTTCTAAAGAGTGCCTTTGACAATTATGGAATGGTGTCTAGTAAGAGTCAGGATACTTATTCCTTCCTGTTTCTTTCATGATAACAGTAAGCAGATTAACTAGGTTTGCTTTTCAGCAACTGAGCCCTGGTTCTAGGCTCAGAGAAACCAGTACTTTCTCACTAATGTGTACTTTTCCTGCCAAGCAGCCTTCAGTGTTAAAGGAAGAGTCTCTATAATGAGCTTTTATAAATTGCATTACTAGGTGACAGTTAATTGGTTTCATTACTTACACAAATGGGATTTAAAAGAGTAGTGCCTGGAGTGCTATAAAGAGTGACTGCTCCACTTCTGTGCATTTCAACTCAGCATGCTAGAAGCTATCCAGATACATTATCTAGATTTTTCCATGCTTGGCATACTGCACCTTCCATGTCTGTGGTAACAAATAAGCTCTGAACTCATCCTGGATTACAAATATGCACTGAGCTCATCCTGGTTTTTCCAGTAGTCATGTATGAATGTGAGAATTGGACCATAAAGAAGGCTGAACGCTGAAGAATTGATGGCTTTGAGCTGTGGTGTTGGAAAAGACTCTTGAGAGTCCCTTGGACTGCAAGGAGATCAAACCAGTCAATCCTAAAGGAAATCAGTCCTGAATATTCATTAGAAGGATTGATGCTGAAGCTAAAACTCCAGTACTCTGGCCACCTGATGTGAAGAGCTGACTCATTAGAAAAGACCCTGATGCTGGGAAAGATTGAAGGCAGGAGGAGAAGGGAATGACAGAGGATGAGATGGTTGGATGGCATCACCAACTCAATAAACACGAGTTTGAGCAAGCTCCAGGAAATGGTGAAGAACAGGGAAGCCATGGGGTCCATGGGGTCGCAAAGAGTCAGACACAACTAAACGACTAAATAACAGCAACACCCTGGGATGAGGACAGATGCATCTGCTGCCCCCTGATCTACCTGATGACCAGGGGTGGGTGCAGTGGAAACTTCAGCCCCAGGGTCAGGTTCTCTCGTCCTATAAAAATAGACCAGATTTTCTTCCTCTTCCTTCTAATCCTTGATGGTTCCCAAAGTGATAAACCCCAGGTCATTTCTGTGAAGTGAGATTTTTGTAGAGGTCTAGAGCAGAAGATATTAAGAAGAGGTGGCAAGAATACACAGAGGAACTGTACAAAAAAGATCTTCATGACNTCCCACCACCCTCCCCATATCATCTCTCTGGGTCATCTAGCCCCAAACATCCTGTATCCTGCATCAAACCTAGACTAGCTTTTTGTTCTTATGTGATAGTATACATATTTCAATGCCATTCTCCCAAATCATCCCACCCTCTCCCTCTCCCTCTCCCACAGAGTCCAAACAAGTGTGTCTATGCTTTTAAAACCTCTGCTCCAGCTAAGCTCTCCAGGAATCCAGAGCATGTTGGAAGGTGAAATGAGGAATCAGAGCCTTAAATTGAGTGGACAAGGAATGAATGAGTTCATCTTGGTCTCACTCACCCACTTCCCATAAAATTGAAGGCTATTTCTTCCTGCCAAAGAGAAAACTACAGATATATTTTACAAATGTAAAGTTGGTTTAAGTGAAGTCACTCAGTTGTATCCGACTCTTTGCAACCCAGTGGATNGACAAGGAATGAATGAGTTCATCTTGGTCTCACTCACCCACTTCCCATAAAATTGAAGGCTATTTCTTCCTGCCAAAGAGAAAACTACAGATATATTTTACAAATGTAAAGTTGGTTTAAGTGAAGTCACTCAGTTGTATCCGACTCTTTGCAACCCAGTGGATTGTAGCCCACCATGCTCCTCTGTCCATGGGATTTTACAGGCAAGAGTACTGGAGTGGGGTGCCATTGCCTTTTCCAGAGGATCTTCCCCGACCCAGGGATCGAACCCAGGTCTCCCGCATTGTAAGCAAGGCCCTTTACCATCTGAGCCAAAAGTTGGTTTACCTAAGTATAAAAATTCATACTCTTAGTTTTCAGTCCAAATGTACAGCATGCACATGTGATTCAAAATCATATTTAACTGACCTAACCAGTGTGGAAAGGGTACCTTTCTGGGCTATCCTCCGCTCAGCTATAATATCACCCAGCAAAACACCAAATCCATCATAAATTCATGAAATAGGTAAAAGAAAGAGAGGAAGGGGACTAGGAGCAGGATAAGCATTAACAGAAAAAACTCCTGGGTTTGATTCTAGCCCCACTGGTCCTATCTCTTTATACATATATTTAGATCTTAGTTACATGTTTTGAATAATGGGAATACTCGTGCCATGTAGCCTGTCATATGATTGTAAGAGCTAAATGCACTGGGGTGCTTCAAAACGCTTTGTGAAATGTAAAGCACTCTGCAAGGAAGGAAGGAATTAGCATTCCCAGGTGGCGCTGATGGTAGAGAAGCCACCTGCAATGCTGGAGACGCAGATTCGACCCCTGAGTCGGGAAGATCCCCTGGAGTAGAAAATGGCCCGCCATTCTAGTATTCTTGCCTAGAAAATCCCATGGACAGAGGAGCCTGGTGGACTACAGTCCATGAGATCACAAAGAGTCAGACACAACTGAGAGTGCACACACACACACACACACACACACACACACACACACGCACACACGCACATACACAATGCACACACTAACTTCAAAGTATCTGATTTCCCTTGCGGATTAATTCTAAATAACTTTCCTTCCACTGTTTCTTTCCAACATCTTAACAATGAGTAGATACTTCAGTACTACATTTGTTAAAAACCAGAATCTCTCCTGAACTTGTTTTGTGTTTTGAAAGCTTTAAATTTCTTGGGCCAAGATGTCAAGGAACCCAGCCTGCCTTGGACACCTTTGGCTCCACATAAAGCCCTTACTCACTGCTGTCTGCAGGTTCCAGTTAGAGGTTCTGAGATGGAATGAGCCCTCAACTGCCAGCCTCCAATTCAGTGGCAGCTTTTGCCCAGCTTTGAGCTACCATCTCATGAAGAAACCTGAAAGAAAATCTCAGAACTCCTGCTCTTCCAGTGTCCTGCCTGCTTGCTTACCATTGTCTTGGCCTCATTCACTAAAAAAAAAAAAAAAAAAAAACTTGTGCCAGGTGTTGAGCAGAGCCCTGCAATTTGAAATAGAGTTATATCCCATGTGCACATCTGTGGGCCTCCAGAGATTATAATTGCTGAGTTCATCAGGAACAGATGGGCATGCTTAGCAAGAAAATAGGATTGACTGCAGGAATTAAGCTGAGAGCAGTTAAGTGCATGAGTGGGCCAGATGCAGTAGGTCTACGGAGTAAGGACGTACAGCATCGCAGGTCACACAACCTCACATGTGCTCACAGGCCATCGGGCCAGCCTCCCTCTGAGAAATGGGCCATTACTAGGTTCCTATATGTCATAGAAAACAAATACATACCTGCATGCTATTTCTCCTTCTAAAAAATTGGACCAATTGTAACTTTCTTCTCATGGTTTAGATAGAGGATTTTTGGTTGGTTTGTCTAATGGGAAGTATAGTTGATTTACGATTTTATGTTAGTTTCAGGTGTACAGCATAGTGATTCAACATTTTTTAGCTTATACTCCATTTGAAATTACTTTAAAACATTGGCTAGCTTCCCTGTGCTATACAATATGTCCTTGTAGCTTCATACATAGTATGAAGCCTGTGTTTCATACATAGTAGTTTGTACCTATTAATCTCCAACCCCTATCTTGTCCTTCCCCATCCCTTCTCCCCACTGATAACCACCAATTTTTCCTCTGTATCTGTATATCTATATCTATTTTGTATAGTAATATAGGCAGTTTGGGCTCAGAAACTTACACACTGAAAGAAAAGCTAGAAGCATAAGCCTCTAGAAATATTAGATGTACTAATATTCACTTTCTTTCGAGATGTAAAGGTAATGGTTCACAGAAGAACCAAAAAGAAGCATGTATTCTGTCATCCTGATCAGTGAATATGTCAAATAGCTGTGACTCCACTTGACTTTTGAAGGTGATGATAATGAAAATTCGAGTTCGTGCTCTTTCTTTGAGGTATTAGATGATTGCATCAAGCAAAGGACCACGATTTGACCAATACATCCTTCTGCAGGTTTGAGTTGTTAGCACAATGAGAATACAAAAGAAGAACCAAAAGTCTTAGTTGGGTAGAGGATCGTGTGGCATTTTTAATCTTTAAAAATCAGGTCCTTTTTATTTGTTCTGAAAAGAAAAGTAGCTCAGACTCTCTAATACATCATTGTAAATAATTATTCTTCTGGCCTTTTTATTAGTGGGTTTTCGTTTATAGTTTTATGGCAAGAGTAACATTTATAGGTTGGCACAACCTTAAAAAAAAATCACCTTGTTTAAATTGTCTTACCATTTAAATATCATCATTTTGGCAATGAACACCTTCTAAACTTATCGTTCTCAATTGTGGGCATTAAGCCCATAAATAGGAATGCTAGATGGGGAGAAAAGGGAGTTACTTCCAGGAGAAGAGGAGCCTTGGAGACGTGAATGGAAAATGTTGCCTCTGTTTAGCATGAATGAGCCTGGGATTTAAATAACATTCTTCAGGCCAGATAAATAGTTTTTCTTTGGCTTAGTAATCATGCGTTGCATTCAAATATTTAAGTGAAACATTTTCTGGCTTTCCTCACGTCTTCTTTGATCTTTACGTGCCCTGTTGTGTTTTAACTCATCAGCTTCACCAAATAAAAAATCTAATTTATTTCTGTTAGTGCATATCACAGAGGCAGATTTGTTGTAAGGGATTGGAAATACACATAATTGAGGTTTTTTTACTCTGTACATGCATGTTCCTCAATGTTGAAATACACCGGAATGATAAAGGAGTTGATGCTCGGTGGCTGCACCATGAGAGATTATGATGATCTCATTTATTCTTCTCTTTCCTCTAGGTTCAAGCTGTTCTACAATGGCTGTGCATTACTATGCATGTGACTATAAATGACTATTTAAAAGTAAAGACTTTTGAAGAGAACTATTCCAAAATTTATTTGAATTCTTTGTCAGTAAACGTCCATGTTTTGCCATTGTGAGACAATGGTTATTTAGGGGATTAGGGGCTTTGTTTGGTTTTGTCTTATTTTTAAATTTTTATTGGAGTGTCGTTGATTTACAGTGTTGTGTTAGTTTCCCTGGGCTTCTCTGGTGGCTTCAATGGTAGAGAATCTGCCAACTATGCAGGAGACCTGGGTTCGATCCCTGGGTCAGAATGTGTACAGCAAAGTGAATCAGTTCAGTTCAGTCACTCAGTCGTGTCCAGCTCTTTGCGACCCCATGAATCGCAGCACGCCAGGCCTCCCTGTCCATCACCAACTTCCAGAGTTCACTCAAACTCGCATCCATCGAGTGGGTGATGCCATCCAGCCATCTCATCCTCTGTCGTCCCCTTCTCCTTCTGCCCCCAATCCCTCCCAGCATCAGAGTCTTTTCCAGTGAGTCAACTCTTCGCATGAGGTGGCCAAAGTACTGGAGTTTCAGCTTTAGCATGAATCAGTTATACATATATATATATATATATATATATATATGCTCTTTTTTAAGATTCTTTTTCCATATAAGCCATTACAGAATACTGAGTAGAGTCCCCTGTGCTATATAGGTGGTCCTGATTAGTTACCTGTTTTATATATAGTAATGTGAAAGTGAAAGTCTCTCAGTCATGTCTGACGCTTTGCAACTATATAGTCCATGGAACTCTCCAAGCCGAAATACTGGATTAGGTAGGCATTCATTTCTCCAGGGGATCTTCCCAACCAAGGGATCAAACCCAGGTTTCCTGCATTTGCAGGTGGATTCTTCACCAGCAGAGCCACCGGGGAAGCTATATAGTAATATGTATATGTCAATCTAAATTTCCCAATTTATCCCTCCTTCCCATCATTACCCCCTGGCAACCATAAGTTTGTTTTCTACATCTTTAACTCTGTTTCTGTTTCTGTAGATAAGTTCATTTGTACCCTTTTTTATATTCCAGGTATAAGTGATACTGTATGATATTCATCTTTCTCTAGACATTGGCTTATTTTAATGCATAGCTCAATAGCCCCAATGTCCAGTTGCAACCAGGCTCTTCTGAAGTATTCAGTCCATGGGAGTTCAATAAAGACAGCCTTCCAGAAAGCTCTCATGCATGCATACATCCATGACAAGTCATAGCTGAAAATCAGATAAGCAGAAAGGAATTGCAAGTCTATTTGTGTCTCTCCCCTTGTGCAACCTTCAGCAAGGTAAATCAGTACAGCCCTCATCACCCAATAAAATGCTAAACTGTTTTATGGGCAGGATTAATCTGCATCAGAGAAGATGGGAATTCTTGTTGGCCATTCAAATGAAGGGAGACAAATAAGAATTTGCCGTAGAATCATCCTATGAATAAGGAGACAACCTCTTGCTGCCTTAATTACATATTGTGTGAACTATTTTCACTCTTTATACAGGTGATCTTTTCAAGGTCTAATGATATATCAAACCTAGAGGAATAAAGAAGTCTCTTATTTGTCACCTGAAAAGTACCTAGTGACAATCCTTGCTGTGTCTATAGGGCTGATTAATCAAGTGTGATAAGACTATCATCCCTTCTGTTTCCTAAAGCTCAAAATGGATCAGGACGAAAGATTCAGGGCAAACCACTGATTTTCTTCATAACCTTTAACTTTGCATAGACTCTCTGTAAGCCTTTTAGACAATTGTCTAAAGTATTTGCATTTCCTAGAAATTGATTCCAAAAAGAATTAACCAGGTCTTCTATAAAACCCAGCACAGATGACTGGTCATGTTGATGCAGTGGACAGGCAGTTATTGAAAAGGCTTATTTATAATACTCTTTTCCTATCAGTAGTGTCTTGACAAGCTCCCAGTTAAGCATTGCATGTTAGTCTTTACAAAAGGAGGAGATAAGGCAGTCTCTACTAGGGGTCTGTGACTCTAAAGTCCGTTTCTTTTCTCCAAATGTCTTAGAAAGATCTAAAATTTCAGCTCTGAAACCAGTGTGTCTCCCACCCCACTTTGTCTTGCCCACCATCCCTATGCTGGCCCTTACCCAGAGTACATCATCTGCCCACTTGTTCTTTTTCCTTTTTGCTTCAGCAAAGCTGATTTACCACATGAGAAGATAAAGAAGCCACTCACTTCTCCACCTAGGTGATAGACAGGCTCAAGAAAGGCCAAGGTCGCCTCAAGGAGGAACAGGTGTTCGATCTTGGGACTTGGGATGCAGTGGACTCTCAGGAGGCCCACACGTGGACTGTGGCTACTGTTAGTTCTTATGTGGCCACATTGTTTGTGCATATCAGGCTGGGCCAAGCCACAGGCTGAGCGGACTCAAGCTGACCTGTGTGCTGCCACTGCCAGAATGTAATGTCTGTTCTTCCAAATATCTTCTGCAGTCCCTGGGGCTGGGTTGAAATGCCAGCTGTGAGGTAATCCTCACCAAAAAGGGATCTGGCCTGCTTTGGATTCCCAAGCTGTGAAAGGGATGCTGTGCTGTGATGCTGAAGCTCTGATGAAAAACCATGGCCCTGGGGACTGTTCTGCTGATCTTCCAGAGGAAAGCAAGGCTGGCCCAGAGAAACATTGACTTCCTCCTGTGAGATGGAAGGAAAGGCCCTGTCAGGGAAACACATCCCAGGAGCTTCAAGGGGGACATGCCTGGAGGACTAGGAAGGGGGAGGATTTCCAAATCATGTGCTTAGGATCTCAGAATTTAAGCCCATGTCACTTACTTCAAATGTCGTTTTCTTGAAACTGACTGGAAGTTTTTTTTTTTTTTCTCAGTAGCATATCATGTTAAATTTCAGAGCAGTTTCAGTTATCTTTAGTGTGTCCTTGGCCAAATTCAGAGACACCTGATCACTTGCTAGAAAGAGCTGACAAAGGGAGCTGGACCACAGAGTTGTGATTAAACACTGCCACTTGCTTATCAACCCTTTAAGGCTAAGGCAAACAGTGTCCTCATGTAACCTTTCACACCTTGTATTATGGCCCTGGTAGCATTTCTACAAATGGCCATCTGTGACTATCAAGTTCACTGTGTGTGTACCTGTGTGTGGTTCTAACTTGAGCCATGGTTTCCAAGGATATCCTTAGAATCACTCCAAGTTTGCTTCTGAGAGCATACAGCAACCTTGATATCTTCCATATTCAGGGCATAAGCATACTCAATATATATGTGCGATTTTTCAGAAAGTTTCCTCTCTGTTTGAAGCAAGACATGCTTTATGGATTTGCACTTGTTCGTGATTGGACTTTGTTGGTAAAAGCCATCCTGATTCACAGTCTGGGTAGCATTTCAGGATATCATTGAGAATGCTCTATGAACTGTGAGCAGACTGTGGCTACAATGAGGCTCTGCCTTTTGTGTTTCCCAGGTAGTCTGTGATTAGATTTATTTTAGCACTTATGATGTGGCAGCTCAATTGGCACTGGATAGCATGCTGACCACAGGACCTATTGTCTCCCATTCAGGCCATCCAAGACTGCTGTGAAAATTATCTTCTTTGCCAGCCACTTTGATCTTGTCACTCTGGCACTGAAAGCTTCTCAGTTTCCTGAAGCCCTTCACATTAGCCTCAGCCTCCTCGCTCTGGCTGCTGCAGCTGGGCCCTCCCGGAACCACAGATTTTCCCCTGATCTCCTGTCACCTCCTTTGCTGCAGCCAAACAAAGCTATTCTCAGATTCTTTTGACACAATCTGACATTTTTGATACCTTGTTTTCACTAGCAAGGCTTACCAAAATAGAACAAGGATACATAAACCAAAGTCTATAAGGCATGTGTTAGTTCTATTGGGTTCCTAACCTTTAGAAGTTAGGGAAGGATACATGGGAGTGAGACCTGCATGTTGATTCATGCTTTGCGTATTTCACATGGTTATCAGGCATGCAATGTCAAAGTCACTCCAGGAGAAATTTCAGGAGGAAGAAGGAACCCTTCTGTATTATTGTAATCACAGTTTAAGGATGTTTTAAAGCCAGTTAAAGACATGATAGCAGCAGAAAGTGTCACAAATGAGGAGACAACCAAAAGGAATAGAAGATAAAGCAATTCAGTGACCAATGAATAAATTTTGCAATTGATCAGCATGGAACAAAGTATAAGATACAGATCACTTTTTAATCCACTTCCATTTATAAATTCATTCATTCATCTGTTTGACAAAATATATCAAGAGCCTGATATGTTTCAGGTGGAATCCAAAAAATAATATGGTCTCTGCCTTACAAAACTAATGACGCAAGTTACCATTATGGGAAAGAGGGACATATAAAATACAGCGGGGACAGAAACTATAGTGGGTTCCCTATGTAAACCTTTAAAGTATACTTATTTAAAATGTTATTGTAAGTTTCATGATTGTACTAGGAAGTTTTATGAACAAGTTTTGATAATACTAATCTCTTTGCAGTTGTATCTGTTTACTATCTTTCAGTCCATTTCTTAGACCTTTGAATATCAATTATATATAGAGTACACCTAGGATTTGTGTATGAGCCTGAAACCATGGCTACCAACCCAGCAGCATGGATCCTGAAATCAACACAGATCCTGAAATCAACACCAGAAGTAAAGCTTGATTTCCTTTCAGGCATGCATGGACTGGCTGATTGCCACCCTCCTGGGGAAGGATTTATATCCCCTGGAATCTCTTGCTATAATCTAGTATCTAATAGAAACCTCACTTCTTGTAGAAGAAAGATGATCTGGTCCTGCTATTATGATGACTCGCCAGCAGTAGGATGGGAAATTGTATCCAGTGGTATTGGTGATTGCTGAGCAACAGAGCCTGGGTCTCATTGAGGTATTCCCAGAACTCATGATGAAACTTGGGGCAATTCCCTTAATTATTTGTTTGAATTTCCCCTACCAAATTGCGAATATTCCCACAAACATATACATGTTTGTTTATAAGAGGCATGTGATATGGCTTCCTAGAAACTATAGAATCTATCGTTAAACATTTTATATGCAGCAACCTTTGCTAGTGAACTCGGGGACTTAACACCTGTGCTGCTGTTACTTCATTTGTTTGGGATTCCTCAGTGCCTTCTCCCCTATGTGGAATAAGGCCAGGAAGTAGGAGATAAACTGTTTGCTGAAGCAGTTGAGAAAGATGAATATTTGCCAAATTTAGTTCATGGAGAAGTTCTTTTGGTCAAATAAGTGTTTGAAATGTTGGTTAGTTGAATTTAGAATTTTTTCTTCCTACCACGCCCCCCCACCATTGCTTTTTAAATGTAGGTTTTACTTCTTGGGACAATTAATATACTGATACGTATTGTGACTCTCTGAAGGAGAAAATATAGTGGGCAAATATATAGCACTAAAACTCATTTTTAATTGAAATATAGTTGGTTTACAATATCATGTTAGTTTCAGGTGTACAGCACAGTGGTTCAGTTATGTATACATACATACACTTTGCCAGTATCTTTTCCCTTGTAGCTTAACTTATTACAAAGTATTGAGTATAGTTCTCCATGTTACAGTAGGTCCTTGTTGGTTATCTGTTTTATATATAGTAGTGGCTCAGTTGGTAAAGAATCTGCCTGCATTGCAGTAGACCAGAGTTTGATCCCTGGGTTGGGAAGATATTCTGGAGAAGGAAATGGCAACCTACTCCAGTACTCTTGCCTGGAGAATTCCATGGACAGAGGAGCCTGGCAGGCTATAGTCAGTGGGATCGCAAAGAGTCAGACATGACTCTGTGACTGACTTTCACTTTTCACTTTTCATGTATCTGTTAATCCCAAACTTCTGATTAATGCCTCCCTCTCTTTCTCCTTTGATAAACAAACATTTGTTTTCTATGTCTGTGGGTCTATTTCTGTTGTGTCAGTAATTTCATTTGTATCACTTTTCAGATTCCATGTCTATCTGTCTTATGAAATTTATTATCTCTGTCTTATGACATTTGTCTTTCTCTACCTGATTTACCTCACTCAGTATGATAATCTCTAGGCCTATCCGTGGAGCTTCAAATGACATTGTGTCATGCTCTTTTATGGCAGAGTAGTAACTTTTCAATTTGTATGGAAACACAAAAGATGCTGAATAGCCAAGGAAATCTTGAGAAAGAAAAACTGACCCAGAGATTCAGGCTCCCTGGCTTCAAACTATACTACAAAGCTATAGTAGTCAAAACAGTATGGTACTGGCACAAAAACAGATATATAGATCAATGGAACGGGATCAAAATCCTAGAAATAAATTCACACACCCATGGCCAATTAATCTATGACAAAGGAGACAAGAATATACAATGGAGAAAAGGCATTGTCTTCAATAAGTGGTGCTGAGAAAGCTAAATCCATTTTCTAAGGAAAATTGCATGGAACTAGCTTTCTGCAGAACTCTTTAGGAAGTGGTGCAGTCATGGACCAATGTATTTTCTTCTAACACATTCCATAATGTGCGCTCTTTCCACTGTGAAGTAAAGGTAGCTGTCACACTTGAGTTGTAGATGGCCTTCCCAGTGACAAATCCTTTCCTGGTATTCACACTCAACTTCATAACAATCCTGTGAAAGATATTAACTCGCCTTAGGAAAAAACTGATGAAACAATCTCAAAGGCCAATTTGAGATTTTTTTGTTGTTGTATTTAAATGAAAAATTGTAATCATTTTCGGTACTCATAGTCTAGGGATCAAATAGTAAATATCAAAGTGAGAATGAAGTTCAATATGTGGTTTCTCTCTCACTCACTGCTCTTTCTTTCTAAATCTCTTTCTTTCATTCTCTCCTTCTGATTCTCTTTCTTCATACTCTTTCATTCTCTCTTTTTCTCAGTATCACAAAATGCATATGGATTATCTAAGTCTTGCTCATGGGATTTAAGAGAGGCAGTATAGAGTTTATCTGATGTGTTTCTCAGCAGACCCAGCCATCTCTACTTTTCATTGTTGCCTGCTTGTCCTCTTAGTCACTCATGAAAGAAATAGTCCTGAGTCACATCAAATCTGCCTGGGCCTGGAGACAAATATACTGTGCATTTCAGAGGCACCCAAAGCTTCCTTTCCTCCCACAGCCCTACCCGGGAGAGAGTGCACCTGTTTCCCTTTTCCCTGTGGTAACCGCCACGTGTACCCACTGGCACCTTCAGCATTATGGATGTCAATGAAATTGCCTGTAATGCTGATTCTGTCGTCCCACACTGATGAGTGACTGAGCTTGGAAAAAAGATAGTTGACGGAAGGCAGCACACAGAATTGCTGTAAATGAGGCATTGTGTTTCAGCCCAGCAAGAAGTTTCTGAGGGTGACTCAGTTGACCTCAGAGATAGGAACAAGATTTTGGCTCCTCTTGATTCTTTTCTTTTTATTATTAACTTATTTTATTGAAGTATAGCAGATTTAGAATGTTATGCTAGTTTCTGGTATACAGCAAAGTGATTCATATATACATATACATATATGTATATATCATTCATATTCTTTTCATTATGGTTTATCACAGGGAATTAAATATAGCTCCTTGTGCTATACAGTAGAACCTTGTTGTTTATCCATCCTATATGTGATAGTTTACATCTGCTAATCCCAAACTCCTAGGCCCTCCCTCTGCCACTCTATCCACCTTGGCAACCACAAATCTGTTCTCTATGTCTATGAGTCTGTTTCTGTTTTATCAATCAGTGCATTTGTGCCAAATTTTAGTTCCATATACAAGTGATATGATATGGTGTTTGTCTTTCGCTTTCTGACTTGCTTAACTTAGTATGATCATCTCTAGGTCCATCCACATTGCTGCAAATGGCATTACTTCATTATTTTTATGGCTGAATAGTATTCCATTGTATATCAGTTCAGTTGATCAGTCGTGTCTGACTCTTTGTGACCCCATGAATTGCAGCATGCCAGGCCTCCCTATCTATCACCATCTCCTGGAGTTCTTTCAAACTCATGTCCATCTAGTCAGTGATGCCATCCAGCCATCTCATCCTCAGTCGTCCCCTTCTCCTCCTGCCCCCAATCCCTCCCAGCATCAGAATCTTTTCCAATGAGTCAACTCTTCACATGAGGTGGCCAGAGTACTGGAGTTTCAGCTTTAGCATCATTCCTTCCAAGGAACACCCAGGGCTGATCTCCTTTAGAATGCACTGGTTGGATCTCCTTGCAGTCCAAGGGACTCTCAAAAGTCTTCTCCAATACCACAGTTCAAAAGCATCAGTTCTCCAGCGCTCAGCTTTCTTCACAGTCCATTGTATTCCATTGTATATATGTACGATATATATGTATATATATATGTACCATATATTCTTTATCCATTCCTCTGTTGATGGACATTTAGGTTGTTTCCATATCCTGACTATTGTAAATAATGCTACTATGAACATAGGGATACATCTATCAAATTCTAATTTTGTCTGGATTTGTGCCCCAGAGTGGGATTGCTGGATCATATGACAACTGTATTTTTAGTCTTTGAACCTCCTGATCCTTCAGCTTACTATATACTCACTTTTCTTTCTCTTTCCTCTGGCAAACCATCCATCAACCCCTTTTATGCATTTTAGCACCTTATCATGTTCTAAGAAGGCAGAGATAAAGTCAGTTTTGCCAGTCAAAGGTCACAGAAAAGGACCCATGAATAAAATGGAAAGTAGCTGTGTTGGTTTCTGTGTACTCTTCTCTGTACCATCATAGCAAGTCAGCACATACCCATTTTCATGACTTACCCAGTCAAGGGAATATGTGATTTTAAACTGGGCATTTAAACTCTCTTTAGTTTGTTATGTGGAAATTTTTTCTTCCATCTTTAACCAAAGTTCTTTATTCGTAAAATGAAGAGATTTGTCTAAAACATTGTTCAAACCCTCTGTCTTTTTATCTGATTCCATAAACTATGTATAAGTCTGTATCTTCATTGAAACAGTACTCATTTCAGAACTTACAGTAATTAAATCCTATAATATAGTACAATCTTTCTTAAACCTTAAATTCTGCAAAAAAAAAAAAAAAAAGAAAAGAAAGAGAGAGAGAAAGGCTAATTTTAAAAGTAGGAGGATGTGAGCTCATAGACCCAAGTATAAAGAAAGTTGCAGAATATTTTCCAGCAGGTAGGTCTAGCTCAACCTACAGGCAATTAAATCAAATGTGAAACAAAATGTTTTTTTTAATACTAAATAGAGATAAATTGACTTTGGGAGGAGGAGGAAGGTGTTTTCACCTTGGGACCTATATTTGATCTTGAGGAACATGCCGCCTGGGTCTCTCTCTCACTACACCTTCCTTCCAAGGTTTATGTATTTCTGAATTGCACTCTTAAGTGACTCTTCTCCAGATGAATGATATGTAGTGACAGCACTTCAGCAAAATCAATGTGGCACTTTTATCTCAATGACAAATTGGACAGTAGGTCATTACAGTTCATCAGACATCAATACATTTCATTCTGGCATGCATTTATTTTCTCTTTCATTTTGGCTAAGACTTTGTCTTTCAGGAACAAAAATAAATAAATAAATAAAAAATAAGCCAGACTTGTAGTCAGCTTTCTTCTTTCAGACTCTCCTCCCAGTGTTACGTACCCAGAGNCTAAAAAAAAAAAAAAAAAAAAGAAAAGAAAGAGAGAGAGAAAGGCTAATTTTAAAAGTAGGAGGATGTGAGCTCATAGACCCAAGTATAAAGAAAGTTGCAGAATATTTTCCAGCAGGTAGGTCTAGCTCAACCTACAGGCAATTAAATCAAATGTGAAACAAAATGTTTTTTTTAATACTAAATAGAGATAAATTGACTTTGGGAGGAGGAGGAAGGTGTTTTCACCTTGGGACCTATATTTGATCTTGAGGAACATGCCGCCTGGGTCTCTCTCTCACTACACCTTCCTTCCAAGGTTTATGTATTTCTGAATTGCACTCTTAAGTGACTCTTCTCCAGATGAATGATATGTAGTGACAGCACTTCAGCAAAATCAATGTGGCACTTTTATCTCAATGACAAATTGGACAGTAGGTCATTACAGTTCATCAGACATCAATACATTTCATTCTGGCATGCATTTATTTTCTCTTTCATTTTGGCTAAGACTTTGTCTTTCAGGAACAAAAATAAATAAATAAATAAAAAATAAGCCAGACTTGTAGTCAGCTTTCTTCTTTCAGACTCTCCTCCCAGTGTTACGTACCCAGAGGACTTGCTGGTTGGTGCTGTCTTGATGCTTTTCTAACTGGCAGAGCTGCCAGGCTGCAGAGAAGCTTCTAGAAGACAGAAAGGCTACACCTCAGTATGAGTGATATTTGCTGCTGCCCGTTCCCAGGAGGCTGATTCAGGCTAAGGGAATGTGTTTGTCTTGCTTCAAAGAGATGGTCTTTCCTAATACAGTCTTGCTTTACTACTCTAGCAGGGCTGCTCTTTTTTTCCTTTTTTTAATCCATATAATCCTGTTTTCCTGAGTAGAATTATTAATAACTTCTAAGAATTCCCTTACTAACCTCACAGAGAATCTATAAGTAAGATCTATACTGAATGACACTGTTTAAAGGAAAGAAAACTGAGAAGAGGAAGAAAAGCATCAATCTCAGCCTTTCTAATACCAAGCTTAAAACTTTGTTGGCCATACATGCCTGTCCTTCTCCTGGTCCAGGAAGTACACAGAGAGATACATTTCTTCAGGAATTCACCAGGTGGTGGAATTTACTGATCAAAAAAAGGGAGTGAATTTGCCTGGGTTCAAACCTTGCCCCTTCACTGGCTGCGTGACCTGGGAAACTACATCCCTCCTCTCTGTGCCTCACTTTCTTTATCTATAAACTAAGGATATGAGTTGAGTTAAATTCACCCATTCCAGGCTTAGTTCGCTGAGTCCGAGAATGTCGACGTTCACTCTGGCCATCTCTTGTTTGACCACTTCCAATTTGCCTTGATTCATGGACTTGACATTCCAGGTTCNCTCATTGGAAAAGACTCTGATGCTGGGAGGGACTGTGAGCAGGAGGAGAAGGGGACGACAGAGGATGAGATGGCTGGATGGCATCACTGACTCAACAGGCATGAGTCTGAGTGAACTCCGGGAGTTGGTGATGGGCAGGGAGGCCTGGCGTGCTGTGATTCATGGGGTCTCAAAAAGTCGGACACAACTGAGCGACTAAACTGAACTGAAGGATATGAGCATTGGTTTCACAAAGCACGTGTGAGGATAGTTGAGATGAGGAATGCCAAAAGCTTTGCACAATACTCATACAAGTACCACCTAAGAGTCTGCTGCATCCATGACCCCCTGGGGATCCAGGAATGCCTGTCACTAAAACTCCCTGTTACATCCTGAAGACCTACTTCAATCCAGGTTAGCTCTTCCTTCAAGGTCTCCTTCCCTGAGACTTTGCTGAACTATATTTTTCTCCTTACTTTTCCCTTCCTGTGGGGTTTCTTAGTAAGTTTGATGTAAGTCGTATTTTCTAATTTCCCTGTGCTTTGCATGTTAAGTCACTTCAGGCATGTCCAACTCTTTGCAACCCCATGGATCATAGCCCACCAGGCTTCTTTGTCCATGGGATTCTCCAGACAAGAATACTAGATTGGGTTGCCACGCCCTCCTCAGGAGGATCTTCCCAAACCCAGCGATTGAACCCGAGTATCTCATGTCTCCTGCACTGGCAAGCAGATTTTTTTTTTACCACTAGCATCATCTGGGAAGCCCCAGAACTGCCCAGATCTTCAAAATAGAACACAGCCCCACTGGGATCACCATGGGCCAGAGTTGCCTCTGGGTCCCTGGAACCACCCAGAATCTTTCAAAGGCATGTAGAAGCCTCCAACGGTCTGTTGGCGACACTCCTTCTGCCTTAACTTTTCCCCACCTCTTCTCAGCTGATGCTTCCCCTGAACACACAAGCACTGACATAACACCATCTCCACCCTCAGCCCAAACCCACTACTCCACCCAGTGGCCCCCACAAGCTCATACGGATCTCTAAGCTCAGATCTTTACATCATAGCTAGAGCCTCCCTCTCCAGACTCAGGGAACTATGATTCAGTCAAAAGGTGAGCTCCTCTGTTACTGTGCCCCTTCCCTGCTCAATGTCAACAGGCACTTGGGGGCATTAACAGGCATGGCTTTCTTTTTCAGAGCCTGTTTCTACATGCCTGAAGTGGTGTTAATAAGGCCTGCCTCACACAGGGGTTTTGAAAATTTGTTGAACTAATAGTACCTCTCGTGTCTGCCACATGGTCTTTGTCAGCTCTGGTGGCCACAACAAACACCAGAGACTGGGTGGCCTAGGCGGCAGACATCTGTCCTCTCACACGTCTCAGGAGGACAAGATCCAGATGCCAGCAGAGTTGGTCTCAGGTGAGATCTCCTTGTGGCTCACCATGTCCTCACATGCCCTTTTCTCTGTGCATGCCGAGAAGGAGGTCTCTGCTGTCTCTTCCTCTTCCCATAAGGACACCAATCTGATCAGACTAGAGGTCCCGCCTTATGACCTCATCTAACCTTAATTACTTCTTTTACTGTACTGTCTCCAAATATGGTCACTTAGCAGTTAGGGCTTCAACGTAAGAACTGGGAGGGAGGTGGGGAACATTTCAGTCTATAGCAGTAAATGATATTCATGGGACTTCCCTAGTGGTTCACTGGTTAAGACTCTGTGCTTTCAAGGCAGGGGGTGCAGTGTCCATCCCTGATCAGGAAACTAAGATCCCACATGCCATGCAATATGGCCAAAACAATAATAATAATAATCTTGCCTTTCCTGTGCTCCTCCCACCCCCTGGCAGCACCTTGATCTCCAATGATTAAATCAAATGTGTGTGTCCCTCTTGTCTTGACTCAAATGTAACCCATTGCATGAGAGTCACAGTCCTGTATCATAGGTGTAGCCAGGCTCCCAGTGGCCAGGGCCATCTGTGTCCCTGAGAGCATCTCATTTCCTAGGGATGCCTACTCCGCCATATCAGTTATTCCCTTGCCCCCCTGCCACTCAGCACACCTGCCCAACCAGAGCTCGGGGCCAAGCTGAGTAGCAGCACCCCTGTGGGAGATCTGCCCTTCAACCAGTGTCACCTTGAATAAAGGAGGCTGCTGGGCATGGATCCCACAGTTGCAGGAATGTATCTTAGCGCCCCCCCCTCCCCTGGGAGGCAAGTGGTCAGGTCCTTCATCACATTCATAGAAAAGGGTGCAGTCAACACTTTCTACAGCTGACTTGTCTTATATTTCTAGAGCGCAGGCATTCTCCTGGGACCTATTGTTCCTTCAGAAGAAGAATAGCAAACAGATGGGTCTATAGTCCTTTCCTAGCTCAGCCTGCATTTGACCTCAATTTTCTACTATTTCCTGGCCATGATGAGAAAGATAGTTGAAGGCATTGAGATGTGTACATACACATTTAAAGGATTGGGGAGTGTTGATTGGAAAGTTAAATGCATGTACAAAAGTCTGTAGTGTAGAGATTATATAATGACATAAGATGACTGTAATAGTATTTGTTTCACTGGGGCTTCTCTGGTGGCCCAGATGGTAAATAATCTGCCTGTAATGCAGGAGACCCAGATTTGATCCCTGGGTTGGGAAGATCCCCTCGAGAAGGCAATGGCAACCCACTCCAGTAGTCTTGCCTGGAGAATTCCATGGACAGAGGAGCCTGGTGAGCCTCATTCCATGGGGTCACAAAGAGTCTGACACAACTGAGTGACTAACACTTTCACTTTCATTGAAGAACCATGTGTGGAAAATATCTCGCTGAAGTCCTGTTACCATGAGCTCAGTCATAGACCGACCTGCTAAATCAGAATGCCATCATCCTGTGAGTGTGTTGTTCACAGTGAAGCTTGAAGTACAGAGAAAGCTAGAGGTGTCCTGCCCTACCAGTCATCTTCTGGTCCTCATAAATGAGGAGCTCTGTGACTGGTCTGGGGCCTACTCCCCTCCCATCCTGGTCCCCACCCTGCTCACAGCTCATTCACAGACCTCACTTCCTAGGCACAGCATCAGGGGCCTCCCCCAAGACATCTACCTGCCTCTGAGCTCATCAGGCAGCCAGGACATGGACAAGGCCACACCCTGTATTTATCAGGTGGGCATGACCTCCAGGGTGTTCAGATAATCCATTTTCGAATTCCCAAGCGCAGAAGAACCAGCAGTCCTACAGCACAGTAGACAGGAAGATTCCTCACTGATCTTCAAGACAGACAGCAAGACAAGCGACAAAGATGTCTGCTTTCTCTGCTTCGTATTTCAGAAGCAGTTATGTATTTCTTTGAAAACTTTCATTGACGCTATAGCCAGCAGGATGTGTATGTTGTTCACTTGGGATTCACACTACAGGGGCGTTGACTGAGGTTTCTTCTTTTCTTTCTTTACGTTCTCTTATGTCATCAAACTGAAGGCAAACTAGAAAAGACATAACTCATGGTGATTTAAGTGGGCTTATTATTGTCTTATGACGTCCCTCCTGACCATGAAAGGAGGCAAACAGCCAGAAGAGCTACCTGTTCTGACTTAATAGGTTAGATGGTCATCCTAAATCTAGCAGAAAGGATCTATAGTAAAGGATCTATAGTTTCTAGTAGAAAGGACCTATATGTTCTTAAAATTCAAGCAGCTTTATTTACTTTACAGTATTTCCATCATTCAGGATAATGTCAGCCAGCTCTTTCAGTGATAGTGTGCTTAAAGTCTATAATCATAGTGTCCCATAAACACTAATCTATTTGATTTAAAGACAGTTGCTTTCCCATCCTCTGCCTCAGTTAATCTACTTTAGTTCGTGGATCAGGTCTGAGTCGTCTCCAAGAAAACAAGGCAGTGGGGCCCTTCTGTTTCCTTTACTTTAAATCTTGAAGTGACTCCCCACTCACTTCAGTTATTAAGATATTCCCAGAAATTCTCTGGCTCACCTTCTGATTATAGCCACTTTCCACTCTGCACAACCTGGTGCTGGGTGGGAAATAAAAGCCAGGTGCTGGATACCAAGGGAGTGTCAGTGGTGAAGGGCAGAGGGGTGGGGATGGGAGATGTGCCATCTCCCAGACATTGCTCTCTGACATGCACACCAGGACTCACTTCACTGTGGAATAGAAAAATGACAATATTTTTTTGGGTTTTTTTTTGGCCACACAGCGTATGGGATCTTAGTTCCCTGACCAGGAATCAAACCCACCTCCCCTGCATTGGAATCATGGAATCTTACACTGAATCACTAGGGAAATCCCAAAAGGAGTAAATTTGAAATTACTCTATTAAAGGTTAAGAACAGAATCTTTACATCCAAAAATTAGGATACAGGTTTCTAAAACTGTGCTTTGAACATTAGGAAAGTAATAGAAGAGAAATATTAGTGGCAGTATTTCTGGATGGAAATCTAATCTGCTAAATTATAATGTCATTCAAAAATTTGGACAGCCACCAACACAAATAATAACTGCCCTTTTATAACCAAAAAACCGGAGAAGGCAATGGCACCCCACTCCAGTACTCTTGCCTGGAAAATCCCATGGACGGAGGAGCCTGGTGGGCTGCAGTCTATGGGGTCGCCAAGAGTTGGATATGACTGAGTGACTTCACTTTCACTTTTCATTTTCATGCATTGGAAAAGGAAATGGCAACCCACTCCAGTACTCTTGCCTGGAGAATCCCAGGGATGGAGGAGCCTGGTAGGCTGCCGTCTATGGGGTCACACAGAGTCGAACACGACTGAAGCGACTTAGCAGCAGCAGCAACCAAAAAAACAATACATATAACTTAATTCTGATTGTGGGATTCCTAAACAGTGTCTTATAACTTGTATTTGAGTTTCTGAAATCAAGATAGAAAATTGACGCAGAGGTAGCTGAGATGAGTACTGGGAGTCACAGGAGAGAAAATTTTGCTACCTTCCAGGGACCTTGCATTTGTTTAACCAGGATCTGTTTCGACACGTGTAAAGGTGGATGTACAGTGATGATGACTTCCCCAGCATGACCCGTGAGCCTACTGAAGAACTGTTATTCTCCAGAAACTCCATGAGTAGTTCTCCAAATAATTTTTGCAACTAGAAAAATTACCAACACAGAAGAAAAAGTTCGGACTGAGTCCCAGATCCTACTTTTCAGTATCAATCTAGGAAAGCAATTTTATAGTTATATTTAAGTAAATTATTATATAACCTCATTAAGCAGCGATTCCTATTATCTATCCCCTCGTGTACCATAACATGCAAGACAAAAATAACATGTATAAATAATCAACAGGAGTGAAACTTGTATTATGAATGCTAATACCATTGCTGATAAATGAGACGTAGAAATGTTTTTCATTAAGTTGTGCCTTTAGGAGCCTTGGAAATTTGCGTTGTTTGCATCATTACCTAACATAGGTACCCAGAGTAGCAATCAAACAGAAAAAAAAATAATAATAATGAAAAAGATAAAAAGGACATGCATGAAGAAATAAACCCAAGGTTGTCATTTCCCCACAGTTATAAAACGGCAAAGAAATAGACTAGAACTCTGATGTCAAAAAATAATAATTTAAAATAATAATGATGGGAAAGAGAAGTTAATATCTGAAAGAATTGTTTGGCCAGGTACTCAGAAGTTTGGGAATGAAATACTACAAACCAGTGGTGGAAGGTTTATCACAGATATATGTCAAAGTCAGATCATTGCCACTATATATAACCTAATAGACTCAAAGTTTTATTCAGCAGTTTATAAATTTCAAGGCCCTGTGTCCTATATCATGTTATCTAATTTTGAGAAACCTTGATGAAGGAAGCAGATAAGGTGATCAGCCCTCCAGAAACTGAGACTTGGAATCAGTAACATAATGATATTCAGCGGAGAATGTAAAAACCAACAGCCTTATAGAATAACAGAACCAGAAAAGGCCTCCAGGCACCATGTGATCATGCCTGGTGCCTTTAAGGAGGATGGTAGCTAATGTTCCCAAGAAAGTTGACAAGCAGATGATGACAAATTCCTCTAGCCTTGCTCCAGGATGGCCACTTATTTGATACTCAAGGCAGAGCCTGGCTTTTGCTTACTTCCTGTGCATTCTAGATATCCAGCAAGTGGACTGTTATGCCTCTGTTCCAACTCCCTTCCCTCTCAGCCTCAAGTCAGTATCATCAAGAGAATATATTCTAATTGATCACTCAAAAGATTCCTTGTGAAATAGCTTGCTTAGAGTTGAGGTCATCTTTAAGAAACAGCTCAAAAAACAGTTATAACTTTGCAATGCTGATAAAATGAATTATTTTTCTCATAAGTGGCTTACGGAAGGTGTTTCAAATAGGAAAGACAGAAAAAGTAGACAGCTCCTGAACACATTTTTAAGTAAAATGACAAACTTGGGAAAAAATAGTTTTCCAAAAGGAATTGAAAACTGGCAAGCAAAGAGAATGTCAAATGATACTAAAAGAGTGCAAATGCAGTGAGAGAAACTATAACTGTGTGACTGTAGGTGGAACCAGATCAGACGCTGACCTTTCACAAACATTTAAAGAAAACAACTCCCAAATAATAAATGCTGAGAGTAGCTGGAGGCTGCCGTGTGCCTGGGCCGGTGCCTGGAGGCATGTGCATGGCTGTCTGCTTCCCAGATACAGAAGGCCAGACAGGGGGTGGTGCCCCAGCCCATGATGGCCATGCCTCGTTTCACTCCAGTTTCTCATGCCATGTTTACTAAATATCTTTGGTCTTTAAAACATTTTTAGTGTATTTTGTCGAAGTATAGTAGTAGATTTCCAATGTTGTATTAATTTCTGCTATACAGCAAAGTGATTCAGTTTTATACACACACACATACATTCTTTTTTTATATTTCTTTCCATTATGGTATATCNGCCATGCCTCGTTTCACTCCAGTTTCTCATGCCATGTTTACTAAATATCTTTGGTCTTTAAAACATTTTTAGTGTATTTTGTAGAAGTATAGTAGTAGATTTCCAATGTTGTATTAATTTCTGCTATACAGCAAAGTGATTCAGTTTTATACACACACACATACATTCTTTTTTTATATTTCTTTCCATTATGGTTTATCCCAAGATATCGAATATAGTTCCCTGTGCTATACAGTAGGATCTTGTTTTTTATCCATTTTATATATAACAGTTTGCATCTGCTAATCCATCCCTCCCCCATCCTCGTCCCCCTTGGGAAGCACAAGTCTGTAAACATTTGTTTTATCTCCTGAGACTAAGACTGAAAATCCTTATAATTTCATCACCATGCTGAGGATAAGATGTGCTAGAAATAGGCAGCAAACATATTTATCATCTTCCATTCAGGCCACAAGAATACACAAGGTGGACTCGACGTCTTTAGCTAGGGCATTTGCAATGTGGAAACATAGACTAAACTTTCTTCCTTGACTTGCTTAATGCGCAAAATCATCAAATTTTAGTGTTTAGTTTTGGTGCAGTGACATCCATTTATTGCTGGCACATAATCACAATTACGTGAAAATAAATAAATAAAACCTCTAGTGTTTGTGGGTAAACAGAAGATAATTAATGAATGCATTGTTTCTTTATCCTCCCAGAAGAAAAAAAGATAGCATAATCTAAGAAAACAAAATTAGTATGTCCTTAATTAGGATAATGTTTGTGTTTCTTTTTTTATTATTAAAATAGTTGACTTACAATATTGTGTTAGTTTCTGATGTACAGAAAAGTGATTCAGAATACACATATATACTTCCTTCATATTCTTGTCTATTATGGTTTATTACAGGATACTGAATGTGGTTCCATGTGCTATACAGTAGGACCTCATTGTTTATCTTTTCTGTTTTGTATGTGCTAATTCCAAACTCCTAATTTATCCCTCCTCCATCCCTTTCCCTTTTAGTAATCGTAAATTTGTTTTGTCTGTGAGTCTGTTTCTATTTCCTTTAGAATTTCAAGTATCTTAATACGAAAATATTGACTACAGGATGAGCCTTGCAAAAGAAAGATAGTGATTGAGAACACATTCAGGGCAGAGGGAAAGAAATTAATACCTTATTAAAATATCCATTGGTTATAGAAAGTTAAAGTAACTTAGAAAAGCTAACATGTTTGAGTATTGACAATAGATATAAACAAAATCCTCGCCAAGGTGTTCTACCATTTTTGTCTCACAGATTCTTCCTTCTTAATTTTTCAGCTCTGATGCGTTTGGTACTTTTGGCATTTCTTACAGCTTTCCCAGTCATCCATAATTCCTTCAACTGAAGCCAGCAGCACAAGCTTTCTCTTTTAGCCTATCTTCATCAGCGACAAGCATCTTTTTCAGTTGTATGAACATGAAGTGCCTTCTGTTGTTCAGTCACTAAGCTGGGTCTGACCCTTTGCAGCACCATGGACTGCAGCACACCCAGCTTCCCTGTCCTTCACTGCCTCCCAGAGTTTTCTCAAGCTCATGTCTGTTGAGTTGGTGATGCCATCCAACCATCTCATCCTCTGTCACCCCCTCCTCCTCCTGCCCCCAATCTCTCCCAGCATGAGAGTCTTTTCCAATATGTCAGCTCTCCACATCAGGTGGCCGAAGTATTCAGTCGACAGCTGTTCACTGAGTGCCCCTGGGTACAAGTGCAAGTACTGTTCTCTGGGCACTGGGGCACAGTGATAGGCTAGGCCTCCCTCAAGAGGTGTACAGTCCAATGGACGGCTCTTTAGTTCTGAGACACTGGCAGTTTCTTCATTGTCATCATTCTTTGCAGAAGCATTAAAATCATGGTGTTTAATGTTTTATATCCATTGTATAGCTTTCTCCTCATTTGTTCTGACCAGTACTATACCTTCTAGCCTAGAGGGTGGCCCATCCCCACTCCATCCCCCACATCACTCATTTCTCAACTTGTATCATTATTCTGTGAAAAACACTAATAGACCAAGAGCTCTCCATATCTACCTCTTTCAAAACTCATCTCTTGCCACCTTGAAAACGCCTATCAGCAATTCCCTCTTCTACAGAGCTCCCACCTGACTTCAGTGGTTTCAGTAAGCTTAGCACTTGTGCACAGCTCTCATCCCATATTGGTGGTGTTCTGTAACTTTAAGCCTTTTAAGACTCTGCACACTCTGAAGAGGTATTTGCACACCCATGTTCATAGAAGCTTTGGTCATAGCAGTCAAAGGGAAGGAGCAGCCTAAGTTGCATTGTCCATGGACAGATGAATGAGAAACAAAATGTGGTGTAGTCATACAGTGAATATTATTCAGCCTTAAAAAGGAATAGAATTTTGATACATGTTGCAATGTGGATGAACCCTGAGAATATTAGGCTAGGTGAAACAAGGCAATCATCAAAGGGCAAATACTATATGAGTCCCCTAATAGGGGGGACCTAGAGAAGTCAGATTCATGAGAGAAGTAAAGTGGTGGTTGGTTGTCAGGTATGGGGGAGGGGAGTGGGAATAGAAGTTATCATTGAGTGGGTACAGAGTTTAGTTTTGCAAGATGCAAAGAGTTCTTGAGACGGATAATGGTTCCCAACAGTGTGAAGGTACTTAATACCACTGATGTGAAAATATAGTTAAAAATTGAGATGGTAACTTTTATGTGTATTTTATCACAATTTAAAAATGTTTTACACAATTACTCATCCTTAATCAGTTGTGAATCAGACTCTCTTGCTGTCTTATAATGTCAATGTCATTTGTTGTGTTCTCTAGACATGTTCAAACAAACAAATATACTCAGTAGATTTATTTAAATAGGGTTGCAAAATGATATTACCTGAGAGAGAGAAATTTTTTCAACATCAAAGCATCTCTATCCTTCCTCTGTTTTCAGTGTCATGCAGGAGGAATAGTCTGATTAAACCAAGGTCAATGTGGCAGATATTTTAAGGAGAGGACCATGGCAAAGAACCAAACAACAACAATAAAATTGCCTTAATCCACAGGATTGGAAAAATGGAAAGAATTGGGGAAAGTAATCAATAGAAAAGCTTTGAGATAAATATAGAAGCAGGACACTTTATTGAATAGATTTTTGAAACAGGGTAGGATCAGGCACAGTCATGAATAAAAGAAACCCATGAGACATATAAGATATATGAGCGAGATAAAATAAAAAGAAAGTGCACCAATATTTTGAGGGGAAATGAAAGAAAGTAGCATTTCCGCAGCACAGGGAAAGACATGAACCAATGGAAATAATAATAATATATATCTTTCCGGGCCAACCTTAAACACAACTTGCAGAGCTGGCCTGTGGTGGAACTCACAGTTTTATTGGCAATATATGTGAGGAGACAAAAAGCAGCATATGGAAAAATACAAAAATACACTCCCTAGAGACACTGCCTCTTCAGATGTCAAGAAAAACCTGGCTGAAGTGCAGCAAAAATGGCACACTGCAAAGTTACAGATTCAAGGCCACCCACAGAACCAAACCGAGAGATTTAGGCGGCTTATTACTGAAAGAGCCCTTTTCTNTATATTTTATCAGAAATAAGCAGTAAAACTTTTAAAGAAATAATAGCTAGACTTTGTTCCTCTTAGAAGCAACCTTCCTCAAAAGCAAATGGACATCAGCATTCTTTATGTGATACACTTTCTCAGTGTATTTACAACAAAGCCATTACATTTCTGCTTCAGCTGTCACCCTCATTTTTTTGTTCATGACCATTATGGAAATGAGGGGAAAAATTAACTCTACCTGCTTGTGGTCTTGGACAGAGTGTGTCACTTCACGTTTTAGGGTAAAATCACTTAAACCTACTGCATGTGAATCTGTGCAATTCTTCCCTTGTAATGCCAACCTCCTCATTTCTAGAGGAAGCAATGCCTCTCCACAAGTTAGCTTCCAGCCAATTACCTTTTGTCCTATTCTTGTTCTTCAATTATAATTTTGTCAAATGGAGACAAAAGCTGCCACATCGTGTGAAAAGCAAATGATTATTAGTGTCCATGCTGCCTGTGAGAACATCTGTATTTCCATGGCTGCTCTTTCAAATTTGACTTATTTTTTACCTTTGCAAAACCGCTAGCATTTGTCTTCATTCTTAGACAAAACCCTCCACTGGATCCATTCCTTACTAAGAGCATGTTAAGAAAGGTATCCTGACCTTCCTGAGCAACAGGGACATTGCCACTAGGTCCATTGTGCAGGATACAATTGCAAAAGCTACAAAACCTCTCCCAGAAAGTTAATGCAACTCAGCTTTTGTATTGACATGATTTGGGTCCACCTTCGCTGTGTGACTGAGTGGGGTTGAGCCATAGTTAGATGACTTGCTCCCTCCCCTNATTGCCACTAGGTCCATTGTGCAGGATACAATTGCAAAAGCTACAAAACCTCTCCCAGAAAGTTAATGCAACTCAGCTTTTGTATTGACATGATTTGGGTCCACCTTCGCTGTGTGACTGAGTGGGGTTGAGCCATAGTTAGATGACTTGCTCCCTCCCCTCGGAAGTGAAGCTTTTTCGTTGAATTGAGCTTATTACCTTGACTCTGTCCTCCTTTGGGATGAGCTCTTTCTCAGTGAGTTTCTTGACTGTTCATGCAAAGACACCCAGGCCTGTTCTATTACTAGGATGAATATGCCCTATGCTCAGTGGGGCTCTACAACCCAGAGTTTGATGTCCAAGGAAATTGGGAACTAGCGCCTGAGAGGAAAGGCTTCTCAAATTTTTCCAGGCAGTGACTTCTCAGACCCTCTTTCACTCTTACATTATGCTATGATCTTTATCCCAGAGGAGATCAAAACAAGACCCCTTGAAGGAGACTGATACCCTTGCATGCTAAGTTGCTTCAGTTGTGTCCGACTCTGTGTGACCCTATGGACTATATATAGCCCACCAGGCTCCTCTGTTTCATGGGGATTCTCCAGGCNCTTTATCCCAGAGGAGATCAAAACAAGACCCCTTGAAGGAGACTGATACCCTTGCATGCTAAGTTGCTTCAGTTGTGTCCGACTCTGTGTGACCCTATGGACTATATATAGCCCACCAGGCTCCTCTGTTTCATGGGGATTCTCCAGGCAACAATACTGGAGTGAGTTGCCATGTCCTCCTCCAGAGGATCTTCCCAACCCAGGAATTGAACCCACATCTCTTATGTCTCCTGCATTGGCAGGCAGATTCTTTACCACTAGCACCACCTGGGAAACCCCTGATACCCTTAGACTCAGGGTATTATTCATGGGGTGGCCTCTACCCCCAAATTTATTACCAACAGAGGAATTCCTTAGTTCACCAACTAAGGATAATTTTCTTTTAAACATAGAGAAGGGGAAGACCTTCTAGAGGCCCTGGTTTGTGATGACTTTTGGCATAAAACTGCCTTATTACCAACTCCTCCTGGTACTCCTGTAGCTCAGTTCCCTTGGAAGGGGTCCAAATCAAAGCTACCTTTACACTAAACTCCTCTGTGTCCTGAATAGTGAGATTATCGGGTCCGCCCACCTGCTCCTGCACTTCCTTCCTGCTCAATTTAAATAAACAGTGAGCTGTTTTTCTTTTTGACTAAGTGCCAGTCTATACAACAGCAGCAGGAAGATTGCTTTCTATCTATATGCAAATGGGCTGAATTCTCTCCAATCCTTGGGAAAAGACCCTTTTAACCAAATGACTTATACTTCTGTTTCTTCATGTATAAAATTAGTGGCTTGGGGGTAAATAACCTGAGTTTCCTTCCAGCTATTTAATTCCACATCACAAGCACTGAGGAAGACAAGCTTTACATACATACAATTAGAGAATAAACACAGTGGTACGTGGTTAAATGCCCAGTAAATACCCAACTCCCTACCATAATCCTCTAGTTTCTTCTCAACTGGATAGCTGCGTATACATGTCCCTTTGCTCAGATGTATGGTCCTGCATTTGAAATACCATAGCAAAGCTTACTGTGTGCATGGCTGCCTGAACCAAACAGTCTGAGAGCTGTTAAGGTTTCGTCATGATATTTAGNATACCCAACTCCCTACCATAATCCTCTAGTTTCTTCTCAACTGGATAGCTGCGTATACATGTCCCTTTGCTCAGATGTATGGTCCTGCATTTGAAATACCATAGCAAAGCTTACTGTGTGCATGGCTGCCTGAACCAAACAGTCTGAGAGCTGTTAAGGTTTCGTCATGATATTTAGCACTGTGCCTGATATGGAGCAAGTTCCCAGTGACACTCATTGAATATAGGTTGAATATGAAAGGTTCTTAAAATAATCTGTGTAGACTAAAGTTTAACATGTACACACGGTTGTGTAGTTAAAGATTTAGGAAAGGCAAATGAAGATATGGGCATGATTTGGTTCCTAGCAAATTAGTTGGCTTTCATTATTTGGAAAGGGGTTTCCCTGGTGGCTTAGCAATAAAGAATCCTCCTACAAAGTGGAGAGGCAGGTTTGATCCCTGGGTCAGGAGGATCCCTTGGAGGAGGGCACGGCAACCCACTCTAGTATTCTTGCCTGGAGAATCCATGGACAGAGGGGCCTGGTGGGCTGCTGTCCGTAGGGTCACAAAGAATCAGACACAACTGAAGCACGCACACTTGGAGATGTTTGAGCCCATCTCTTATTAAGATTCAGGTGGTGGGGCTAGGGATCAAGAAAGAAGTACCCTTTTACCTTAAATTGCCATTTTGATTTAACATGTTTCCCTGCTAGCAGTGTTTTGTCTAGCAATGATGAAATATAAATCACATGGAGCTCTCAAGGGCCAACATGAAACTCGGCAGATCTCTAGTCTTTCTGGCTTCTCCTTGCCAGCTCAGTCCTATGCCTTTTGTTTGAGAATGAACAGAGCTGGCTGCCTTTCTTTCTTAAAAAAAAAAAAAAAAAAAAAATCTTTTCTTCTTCCTTCCTTCAATGAAGACAATGAAGTATGAAACTTTTCTAGTTTCTGTGGTCTAGAAACTCTGGACAGCAAGCAACTGTCGAGTTCCCACTATGCTCTCTGCAGCACATAAAACACAGAGGGAGAAATCAGAAGATGGTTTGGGCAGTACTGTCCAAAAGATTATTCCTTTTACTCAGAAAAAAAATATTTATATAACAACATTTCTTGACTTTCTTCTATGTATGAAGGTGCCTTACAAGATAGAGGTGAATAAAGACTGGTTCTTGACCTCAAAGTCCTTAGAGTTTCAAACAGTGGTTTTCTTTTTTTTTTTTAAATTGGAGTATAATTGCTTTACAGTGTTGTGATAGTTTCTGTTGTACAGCAAAGTGAATCAGCTGTGTGTGTGTGTATACACACCTCCATCCCATCCCCCTGTGTCATCATAGAGCACTGAGCTGAGCTTCTTGTGCTATATAGCAGCTTGCCACTAGCTGTCTGTTTTACACATGGTAGTATATATATGTCAGTCCTAATCTCCCAATTCATCCCATCCTCCTGTTCCCCCGCCATGTCCACACGCGGACAGTTGTCTTCACAATTCAAGTCATGAAATCAACTTAGTAAATCTGAAGGAGCATTTTTATTTATTTAGATAGTACAGAATAGAAAACATTAGAACACCTCCCACAAAGTGCGGATATAATTGGTATGTGTGTGCACTGAATCACAAAGTAGAATTTTTTTTTTCTGTGAAACACAGTCTTAAAAGTTAAAAGCCCACTGATACAGAATCAGTGAGCATGTGTATAAATCACTGCAATTCAGTTTTTAAGAAATTGAAGATGAGAAATGGGAGTGAGAGGATTCAATGTCAAATCTGTAAGCTTCAAGGATTCCAACTGCCAAAACTGCATCACATGTGTGCCACTTTATAACTTCTTTTCTAGGACGAGTAAATTATGCATTAAATTGTTACCTCTAAGAATTCCATCATGAGGTATTAGAATAGATGAACTNTAAAAGTTAAAAGCCCCCTGATACAGAATCAGTGAGCATGTGTATAAATCACTGCAATTCAGTTTTTAAGAAATTGAAGATGAGAAATGGGAGTGAGAGGATTCAATGTCAAATCTGTAAGCTTCAAGGATTCCAACTGCCAAAACTGCATCACATGTGTGCCACTTTATAACTTCTTTTCTAGGACGAGTAAATTATGCATTAAATTGTTACCTCTAAGAATTCCATCATGAGGTATTAGAATAGATGAACTAACTCTTTGAATGTCCTCTTTCAACCATTAGTATTCATAACAAGTAGAAGGAGGGAGACTGATGGGAAGAACTTGTATCTGTCTTCTGACTAAAATTTACCATCATTTATTATATCAAAGATACATATTCATCATACTACACCACAGTATTTAGAAAAATGACCTATAACCTCATCTCAGAGATAATCACTTTTAGTATTTTCCTTGAAGTCATTTTCTATACATATCATATACCATACATTTATACACAGATCACTTTCTTGGATGTCTAAATGTTTCTGAGGAAACCTCATGTATTCAGTCTTCTTAGAGAAATAGCCAACCATATCCCTGACACATCTTTTTCATCAACTGAAAGAAAACCTTAAAGACTTTCAAAATTATCTTTAGAGTTTTATCTTCAAATTGAATGTAACAAATATGAATCAACCTCCTACGTGCCAGTCACTGAGAACACAGATATGTAAACATGTTCCTTGCCCTTAAAGGGTTTGTAATCTAGTAAGGGATAAGAAAAAGTTAAATCACTGGAAAAGAAAGCAAAACAATGCAGTAAGTCTCATTTTAAAAATTCACTATCACATGCATGGGAAAAAGTGAAGCAGGTTTTCTGAGGCGCGTCACAGGGAACTTTCCAGAGGACATAACCTAGGTAGAAAGAGTGGTATTGCCAGCCAGGCAGGGAACCTACCTTATAAAAAGCCAAAGCAAGAATCATTTCCAATTCTAGGGACAAAGTTTGAAACTATGTAAGAAGAACCAACTAGCATGAGAGGAATAAATCAGTCTCCTTTATCTTGTATTTGGATTCATAGAGCCCTGGGAATGTTCCCAGAAACCCATTTGTTTTCCCTGTGAAAACTGTATCAAAATATCCGGGAAATAATACATGCATAGCCCATAAAGTCAGTGCGAAAGGATACATGCATGCATGCACAGTAATATATTCAGTACAGAAAGAATGTACTCAGGCAGGGTTATTTAGAGGTCAGCTTCTTTTGAGTTAATGGAGGTACATTAGTAGAGAAGGAATCCAGTGCCATGTACAGGCACGGATGGCATTTTGTGGATAGAACTGGCCACAGATTCCAGCCAGTCACCTAGTATTACCTCTTGTTTAAACCAAGGGGAATATTAGCTTCATCTTTCTTAATATTTATTTTATTTGGCATGCCAGGTCTTCGTTGCAGCACACAGGATCTTCAGTCTTCGTTGCGGCATGCAGGAATTTTAACTGCATCATTTGGGATCTAGTTCCCTGACCAGGAAATGAACCCGGTGGGCCCCCTGCATTGGGAACATGGAGTCTTATCCACTGGCCCACCAGGGAAGTCCCCAGCTTCATCATGATAAAGCACAGGTGACCCGTTCCCCAACCAGCAAATCCACAAGTGAGAATTAGAAGACTTAACAAAGCATCAGGAAATGCAAGTTATTTTAGTCCTGTTTCTCTCAGCTATTTCAAAACCAAAATCTGATCCTCAGACCAAGAAAGGGTGCAGCTCTAGAGGAAGTATGCTTTTCTCCATTCTGTTGCCTGGCCAAGCATCTGAGCCTGGCACAGTGTTTGCTGAATGAAGCCATATCAAATCATTTTTTCTCTCTCTTTTTTTTTAAACACTCAGAATATAAATATATTCCAATTGATAAAAATATAAGAAACCCTGTGATTATGTGATTCCTATTCCAGTATTTTTCTTGCCTTGGAGCTGAGATAAGAGCCAGTCTGTCCTTAACACCCTCCTCTGCTACCAGTATGGGGACCAAATTCACTCCCACCATCCCCAGACATAAACTTCAGAGCTCCTTTTCACCTGAGAGCAGAATCTCCTACGATTCCTGGAAGGAACATGGTGGATGTGTATGGAGATCAGTAACAAAAGGAAAATTTCTTAAAATGTAAGATGGATAGAGGGGTGGGGAATCTTTCTGAACACATTGTCAACGTCATTTCCTGCTGTCAGAGATGCATTGTGGGAGAAGAAATGGAACACTTTTGCCCAGAGCTTCATGCATCTCCCAGTGAAATGCCAGCTAAGCCAGGAATTGAGGGTCTATCATGCCTCAGGGTGTATGAAGGCCTGGGAACACATCTTTCTTTTCTTTCATTTCCATGCTTACGGTTTGAAGAGTCCATTTAGAACCAATAAAATGATACCTTTGACACATCCCTTAATGATAGCCCAAGAAAGAAAAATCCCCAGGGCTCTAGAGTTGCAAAATTAGGATGAAGCTGTATAGGTCATCAGCCCAGCCTCTTCTCGCCAAATTGGCCTGTACCTGACATTGCCAATTAGGTTTGAACTAGGAGGGACCCTGGAGAGGGGATCAGGTACAAGTCCTCACTGTTTCCCTCTCTTAGCCCTACCTTGCTCCTTAGAAAGTGGCAAACCCTTACAGACATTTGCAACCAGTAAATTCCAGAGACTTAATGGCTCCATGAGGTTACATAAGTTTTAGATTAGATTCCTCAGAACACTGCTGTGAAGCACAGCAGTAAAACCTGTATGATTGTAGTGAATTTGAGTTCCTGCAAAATATTTTCGCACTTAAGCACTTAACTACACAATTGCATAACCATTACTAGACAATTCTCCTTTAGAATTTCATTGATTGCTGATTTCACTTGTTTGTCTCAAGTTCGCAATCTCCTCAAGAGGGTTAGAGTTGGAGGTCTCCTTTTGATAATTTCTTATCTGTGTCCACTGAATGCAGTCCCTGTCTGTCTGTCTGACTCTCTCAGAGAATGAATATTCTCCATTTGCTAAGTCTCTGTTAAGCGACACAGTGGCCCATACCATATAGTTACTATGAGACTGGAACAGACTGGGTTATACCCTCGAATTAAGTGTCATTGGGAAGATACATTGTGTGCATATATAATAATGTTGGAAGGTAGAAATAGTAAAATGGCAACATTCTGTGGAGTTTTGAAGAACAGGGAGAGTACTTCAGAATGTAGGACTCAAAAATCATGAAAGAGTGATATTTGAATTTTGTTCTAAAAACCAGGGCATTTAAAAATGGAAGACAGTGTGCTAAGTGATGGATAAACAGTAATGTAGGAAATTTCAGAAAGTATTAAGTGCACAAGAAACAGTTTGCTTTGATTAAAGAATGAGGCGTAATTAATGCAAGCATGGGGCATAAAGTTAGAAGGGTAGCTTAGAGTCTGACAATCATAGGCAACAGAGCTTCAACTTGATTCTAGATTGTGGGGACCAGGGAAGGTGTTTGGACAGAAGAAAGATTTGATCAGAAACAGATGTTTGTGGTTAAAGATGCCAAGCTACACAAATACCATCTGTTTTCTTGCAGTTTTGGATAACATGGCAATGTGTAGAGATCATGTTGGCTGTAATTGGAACAGAACACATGGTAGACACACTCCTTTTTTTTACTGTTCCCCTGAACATTTGTAAACTCCTTAAAATTGCCACACCCATTTTGTATGAAACTGATCTCATTTGTTCCTTACCACACAGGAGCCAATGAAGCTTTATCCCAGTGTACAGATGAAGGGAAGCGCTCTCAAGGAGGTTGGGTGATTTGTCATATGGTCATATAGGCAGTAACTATACATGAACAATGGAATCTTCTCCCTCCAGAACTAGGAATTTTCCCATTGTATGACAGCCCGCACCCAACACCCAACACACACACATAGTTCTTACTGTACCATTAACCATAAGCCCTGTAAAATACTATGGGTCCTTTTATGTGTAAAACATTGTAATAAGTAAAGAGAGAGCTCTTGTTGCAGAAATCAGAAAGGATTTTCTGGGAAACTGACATTTCAAAAAACGCAGCTGGATTTTTTTATATATTCAGAGAAGAATTAAGAAAAATCAACTTAGACTAAGGAATATGCAAGTAAAGTGTCATGTCATCTAGAAAATTAAAGCTATTTTCTAAGAGGAGGAGCAAAATTAAGGGAGTGTTATATTCATCCTTAAAAATATAGAATGCAAAGTAAATACCCCTTCCCTCTGATCACCCCTCAGAGTATTTTCAAATCACTTGACCTTCCAAATAACCACACAGGAAAGGCATGGTAGGTATTATTATGCCTCCTTTGGTAAATAAAAATATCAAGGCTAATTAACTTTCCCCAGATCATGCTAGTAAATAATTGTGCTGGTACAGGGAACTCTATTCAAGACTCTGTAATAACCTATTCGGGGAAAGAATCTGAAAAAGAACGGATACGTGTATAACTGATTCACTCTGCTGTACACCTAAAACTAATACAGCGTTGTAAATCAACTATATTGCTATATAAAATAAAAAATGAAAAAAAAAATTGTGCTGGTAGTTTGGGTGGCTCTTAATTCAAAGCCACTTTCATTGTCCTTAGATCTGACTCATAATTAAGGATGATTTGAGATGATTAAATAATAAAGTATTATAGACTATACATTCAGTTTTTGGAAATATTTATTGCAGTGGTCTTGTATGGTCATCAACCACATTTTAGGTTTTCCTGGGACAGTTCTTTGTTGGCCTTTGGGAGGTGCTATCTCAGTCAGAATAGAACGCTTGGGAGCAACATTACCATTTGTATTGCTAACTGTTTAAATGCTTTGAAACTTTCAGGGTCAGTGATGAGAACCTCCTGAGGGTCCAGTCATTCGTATCTATCCTTTAAACAGAAAGGCATGGATAAAGTGACTTACAAAGGGGTCAGCTAATCCATAAATGCTTTGAGAGGTTTGATACTAAATTCAGTGGGGGATGTGAGCAGTCCTTTTACACAGTGCACCAGAGCTGGAGGAGGAGAGGGAAAAAGAGATGAAAGGAGATAGGATGGGCTCTCCTTCCAGCCTTCCAGGAAGAGTAACATGTTCTGGTGCGGAGCACAGTCCAGCCTCAGCCTCAGTTTTAAAGTCATTGCTGAAATTGTTACACATTTTATTTATTTTTAATTTTGACAGTACTGCAGAAATACATTCTTACTCCAAAAACCTCAAACAGTAAAGAGTGAATGAACATCTCCCTTGACTAGCACGCTGGTATCACACTCCTCCCTGGATGTAACCACACTCTTCAATTTAGGGTGTATCCATCCAGTTGNTGAAATTGTTACACATTTTATTTATTTTTAATTTTGACAGTACTGCAGAAATACATTCTTACTCCAAAAACCTCAAACAGTAAAGAGTGAATGAACATCTCCCTTGACTAGCACGCTGGTATCACACTCCTCCCTGGATGTAACCACACTCTTCAATTTAGGGTGTATCCATCCAGTTGTCTATAAATTTACTTTCATGTGTGTATCAGAAATACATGAGTTTCTTTCGGTAGTGGTTTTTAATTTCTGTCTTTTTTGTAGCCCATTAAAGATATTAAGAAGTCAGTTATCTTAGGACACTGTGTAAATTAAAGAATTCACCCCATTAACCTATTCTCTCTGCCCCATAATTTATTCAGGAACCTGTCACTAGGTGAAAGCCCTTGCCCACCTGACAGAGCATTGATTTCCTATTCTTAATCATGCCCAAAGAAGCAGTTGGGTCTGCATTTCCAGTTGAACCCCTGAAAAACTGATATTTGGAGGAAAGTGACAGATAATATACAAAAGAAAATCCTATAAAGAAGCAAATATCACTATTCAAAATGTGGTCTTCTGGCCTAAGGAAAAAGACACGGGCAGCAGAAGCAAACGCCATTCATCTGTGGCTGGATGCTAAATTTCTAATTTTACTGACCAAGTATGGACTGTTATCCTGGGATAAAAAGAAAATATTTTTAAAGATGTAATTTTAAAAATCACACCTAACAAGGAATTCCCTGGCTATCCAGTGGTTAGAGCTCCATGCTTTCATTGCAGGGCCTGGTTGGGGAACTAAGATCCCCTATGTTGTGTGGTGCTGCCAAAACAACAATAACAAGACAAACAACAAAAAAAGTCACACCAAACAAAATCTATCTGGACAGTGGAAATCTCATTTTTGTATTTGTGTGTTCCTCCCGCAATTCAAATTACATCAGTTAGAATAATAGAAAGAGTTACCATGGGGTTTCTTCTTCAAAACTTTCAGATTACTTCAATTTGTAGTGTGCTCTTCAGCAGTTGAGCACAGTCACTGTTTGTTCCCTTTCTTTGCGATTAACATTCATTGCTGTCGTTCTGGCATATGAAGTGAATGTGTCAATTCATGGTGCACGTGTGGGCAGCAGCAGACACAGAGAAAGCATCATGATTTTAGGCCATTTACAAAGGCCCAGCTACCAGAACAGACTGCTCCGAGGTCATCCACCTACATTGTACTTCAAGACACCCTGCCTCTCTGTCTGCTGCGAAACTGACCCGAGGTATATTCTTCAGTAATGAGCACAGATTAAGAGAGAATGTGTAGTACTGCCTTTCACTGATCCTTGAAGCTTGAGCAGTGACTTCAAATATGATAAAGTTCAGGACACTTAACTCTGAGTTTTCTTGTGGAATCAGCCTCTTGAATGATACCAGTGTAATATGTGTTAGATATTGGCCTTTGAGGGGCCAATTTGCTAAAACTTTCAATATGAGCCTTGAGCTAACATGCTCTGGAGATGAATTTAGAAGAAATGTGGGATTTGGTGAGGCATGTCTGAACCTGATGTTGCATTTGGTAAAACATAATTATATTAATTTCTGATGATCTGTTGGGATTCTCTGTAGTATTTTATTGTGTGCAGATTCACAAACTTCCAGCTGTCTCTAAGGGGAGAGGGGAAGGAAAATAAAGCTCTATTCTTTGTTGAATTGCTATGTTTCATTAGCCTAACAGGTCCCCAGACTTTTCCACCATGAGATTTTTCACATGATTAGAAACGTGAAAGTCTTTGGGATTTGGTATCCTGAATCCATTAAGGTAGAAAATGAATCCTAGGTGTCAGATGGCCAAGTCCCCAGGAGCTGACTAGACTTACCTCACTTGCTGTTTGGAGTCAAAACTAGTATATGATTCTTGCATAATGCCCTCAAGGCATTGGCATAACCAGCTTCTTATTTTGTCTCCAGTGGGAAGATGGCCCCAAAGGATAGCCTCAAAAGCCCCAGAAATGGGTGGACACTCATTTTTCTAATGAGGTTCAAGGATACTGAAAGATTTATTTAAGGCTACCCAGCTTCTGACAAAGTTAACATTTTAATCCATGCCATCCGTCTGCATGCTTCATGGTTAGTGCATATCATCAAATTATAAAATCTCATTTTCTCCTACTTACTTATTGATGATGAGTGGGGAGAGCTAGAATGACAGAAGAGGAGAAGGGGAGATGAAGCATGATAAATACATGAGAAGACTATAGAACTATATAGGCATTTTTTTTTGTCTCACATTTTTGATCACTTTGAAATATCAGGAATCCAAGTATCTTCATAAAGTCCCCAAATTAGATGGATCACCCAGGCCACTCTAACACACACACACACACACACACACACACACATACACCTTTTAAACATAAACTATAGCAGCAGATTAGAAAAGTGTTGGAATATTATCAGCATATCTTGGAATTCATGGGTTTCCATTCTCATGGCTACTATGAGGGATTCAGATCATCCTCTCTCACTCAGACTATCTCATCAGACTCCTAGATGGTCTTCTCACCTCTGAAACCTCTGTTGTTTTGACCATCCTTTAAATCAGAGACTAAAGTTTTGTGGTGATCATCTCATTCCTCTCTTCAGTTGACACGGTTCAGTTCAGTTCTGTTGCTCAGTCGTGTCCGACTCTTTGCGACCCCCTGAATCGCGGCACTCCAGGCCTCCCTGTCCATGACCAACTCCCGGAGTTCACTCAGACTCATGTCCATCAAGTCAGTGATGCCATCCAGCCATCTTATCCTCTGTTGTCCCCTTCTCCTACCCGCAATCCCTCCCAGCATCAGGTCTTTTCCAGTGAGCCAATTCTTCGCATGAGGTGGCCAAAGTATTGGAGTTTCAGCTTTAGCATCAGTCCTTCCAATGAACACCCAGGACTGATCTCTTTTAGGATGGACTGGTTGGATCTCCTTGCAGTCCAAGGGACTCTCAAGAGTCTTCTCCAACACCACAGTTCAAAAGCATCAATTCTTCAGCGCTCAGCTGAAGAATTCACAGTCCAACTTCACAGTCCAACTCTCACATCCATACATGACCACTGGAAAAACCATAGCCTATTGATAGGTATTTCTGACTGATTCTATTAGAAATTCTGTTGGATTCTCATTTTTCTTGGCATTCCTTTGAGGCCTTATCGTTTGCCTTTATAGAGGTTAGCTGGAAGCATGAATGGTTCACCACGTGTACATGGTGAGAGGAAGAAATCCAGCAGAAAATTTAGTTATCAATAAAATAACAAGAGTTTCCCATACTAAAATTTCAATTAATCCAGTACCCTCAGCCTGTCCACATGTTACCAAGCTGAAAAAACTTTGCTGCTGCTGCTGCTAACTCACTTCAGTCGTGTCCAACTCTGTGTGACCCCTGGGGCAGCCCACCAGGCTCCCCCGTCCCTGGGGTTCTCCAGGCAAGAACACTGGAGTGGCTTGCCATTTCCTTTTCCAATGCATGAAAGTGAAAAGCGAAAGTGAAGCCACTCAGTCCTGTCCGACTCCTAGCGACCCCATGGACCGCAGCCCACCAGGCTCCTCCATCCAAGGGATTTTCCAGGCAAGACTTTAGTTGTCCATATAAAAGTATCAGAGCCCTCTCCCTCCTCCAAAAAAATGGAAAGAAATGGATAAAATNTTTCCAATGCATGAAAGTGAAAAGCGAAAGTGAAGCCACTCAGTCCTGTCCGACTCCTAGCGACCCCATGGACCGCAGCCCACCAGGCTCCTCCATCCAAGGGATTTTCCAGGCAAGACTTTAGTTGTCCATATAAAAGTATCAGAGCCCTCTCCCTCCTCCAAAAAAATGGAAAGAAATGGATAAAATATTTAAACAAGGACACAAAGATATTATTTTTAGTTTCCCTTTCAACATCATGGACAGGTAATTTATATCTAGAGGAGATTATTTGCTGACTTTTATATGAAATTATAATTTTTCACTAAAACTTGGGGAGGAAAACATGTAAGGTTCTACACTTAGGTTCAAAAATCAAAGTTTAGGAGATTTGATATATCAGTGAGCTCAATATGAGTCATTTATATTAGTCACTCAGTCATGTCTGACTCTTTGTGACCCCATCCATGAATTGTAGCCCACCAGGCTCCTCCATCCAGGATTTTCTAAACAAGAATACTGGAGTGGGTTGCCATTTCCTTCTCCAGGGGACNTCTTTCCCAGCATCAGGGTCTTTTTTCAGTGAGTTGGCTCTGCACATCAGACGGCCGAAGTATTGGAGATTCAGCATCAGCATCAGCCCTTCCAGTGATATTCAGGGTTTATTTCCTTTAGGACTGACTAATTTGATCTCCTTGCTGTTGAAGGGACTCTCGAGTCGTCTCCAGCATGAGTGACAGATGATGAGATGGCTGGATGCCATCACTGACTCAGTGGTCATGAGTGTGAGCAAATTCCGGGAGATAGAGAAGGACAGGGAGGCCTGGCATGCTGCAGTCCACAAGGTTGCAAAGAGCTGGACATGATTTAGCAACTAAACAACAACTCCCTCCAGTGTTCTGTTCTGTTTTCTTTATTATGATCAAGGATTTCTGCTGCAACTCCACCCATTACATCTGTATTTCAAAAATAAGGTGAAAATGGGGATGATATACCACCTGTCATTTAAGGAGACTTTCTGAAAGTGCAGCCAACATTTACTTTTATTTCTCAGTGGCAAAGATTCAGTCCTGACTGCCAGACATATTAGAAATGTAGTCTTTTAGCCAAGTAGTTATATACATGAGTAAAAATAAAAATTCAGAGACATAAGGAGAATGAGTATTTTGTAGGCTGTTAGAATCTATGTCATGCCTCAAAAATCACTAAAATATATAAAATAGTATATAACAAATATATTTAATTTAGATATATTTAAGGATTATTTGCAGTGACTTTAATGTTGTTACTAGTATGAATTTTGTGAGCCTGCAATCAAAAAAAAAAGATTAAAAGTAGATGTAAGGTTGAACTACATAGGAAAAATAAGTAAATGAAAACCACATGGATTCATGGTATTGAATGAATAGCAGATCTCACTATTATAAATATATGAGATAATTGCTCATATTCACCCTCGCTTCACCCTCATATTAAAATATCCTTTTGTCAAGACTTTTATGCATAAGTTTGACTAATTGTAATAGATATATCTATCCATGGCAAGGGAGGCATTGTCTAAATTCAGAAATTTTTCATACTGTTCAATAATAAAATTAGCTCTGACTCAGCTAAGGAATCACACGTGCTTTGAAAGGGAGGAGGAGGAGTTATGGTCAATGTTTCCATCATTCAAAGTTATTTTCAAAATCATCCTAGTTGGCTGAGTTGTCTGTTCTGCTAAGTTCAAACCCATATAAAATATGCAGTACTTTTCAATAGTTTCCAAACATCCTGGTGTTGCAGTTAATTTTATATGATTTTAATGATTCAAAAAATTAGGAAAAACTGTTGCAATTTACTGACTGCTAGATATCATTAAGTGGTCTATATATATTATGCCCCTTTACCCTCATAGCAGTTTATCTCCATTTTTCAAAGGGAAACTGAGGTGCAGGGAGGTTGAACAACCTGACCGATGTCTGCATCAAGTAACCAGCAGGTGTAAGCTTTTTGATCTTAGTTTTTAAATTCTATGCTGTATTTTTCCAACTTAGAAAGAAATTATTCATCCTTTCAGAAATACTTATTATATCTATTTGAATTTGTTTCTTCAGGGGCATCTCAATATACCATGTTTAGGTATAGTAGAACTACACCTATCTATTATTTATTATCAAGAATAATAAACTTTGACTCATTAAACTATGGTATAAATGTGCCATAGTATTTACAGAACACATACAGGAATACTATTCTAAATATTCTTGATCCTATAAAATTGAAAATAATTTGATCATAAAAAATAAATTTCACCAGACCATCATTACAGTATAGAGTTTTCAAAATAAATGGTTCCATTTTCACCATGGAGTCTTTGAGACTTGATCATTATGGGTAAACTTTCAACCATTTTAAGAAAAGGGATTGAATGCTAGTTTCAGCTGATTATATAAAAAAGTGATGATGGATAAGCAGTCTTTTAAAAATCAACATCTGTTCCCTATGTATCCTCTAGTCATATTTGCTTAGTTTACAATTCAAGCAAAATCTGGGCTGTTTTTAGCAAAGCCAACACATGAATGGAGGAAGACGCTGAATACCATTCTGATTTTGCATATTTACTTCCCTGTCCCAGGAGCCTTTATTACTGGTGATGATTCAAGTATCGTTGCAGAACAAAGATAAGACCAACGGCTACATTTTTCCATCTACAGATACTTCCTATTATAAGTGCAGTGCACGACTGGGGGTTGAGTGTAAGACAGACCTAAAATCCTGCCTGTATATAGGTGTTGTTGACTTCACCTCTTTAAATACTAAAAATATTGTCATATGAGATGATATAACTTATAAGAAGCAAAACACAGATATTTATTGTGCAGCAAAATATAAAGAAACCCTAATAGAATACTTTTACATTCTTCCCATATTCTATGGTAGTAAAAGACACAATTTTCTATTAATTTTTATCAGCATATAGTTGATTTACAATNAAAATATTGTCATATGAGATGATATAACTTATAAGAAGCAAAACACAGATATTTATTGTGCAGCAAAATATAAAGAAACCCTAATAGAATACTTTTACATTCTTCCCATATTCTATGGTAGTAAAAGACACAATTTTCTATTAATTTTTATCAGCATATAGTTGATTTACAATGTTGAATTAATTTCCACTATATGACAGAGTGAATCAGTTATATACATATATATATCCACTCTCTTTTAGGTTCTCTTCCCATGTAAGTTATTACAGAGTGTTCTCTGTACTAGAGTTCTCTATGCTATATAGTAGATCCTATTAGTTATCTATTTTATATATAGTAGGGTATAGTTGTTGCTGTTCAGGCAGTAAGTCATGTCCAGCTCTTTGCAACCCCCATGAACTGCAGCATGCTGNATGTTGAATTAATTTCCACTATATGACAGAGTGAATCAGTTATATACATATATATATCCACTCTCTTTTAGATTCTCTTCCCATGTAAGTTATTACAGAGTGTTCTCTGTACTAGAGTTCTCTATGCTATATAGTAGGTCCTATTAGTTATCTATTTTATATATAGTAGGATGTAGTTGTTGCTGTTCAGGCAGTAAGTCATGTCCAGCTCTTTGCAACCCCATGAACTGCAGCATGCTGGGCTGCCCTGTCCCTTCACTGTCTCCCAGAGTTTGCTCAAATTCATGTCCATTGAATTGGTATATGTCAATCCCAATCTCCCGGTTTGTTCCTCCCCCACTTTCCTTCTTGGTAACTATAAATTTGTTCTCTACATCTGTGATTCCATTTCTCTTTTGTAAAAGGTTCATTTGTACCATTATTTTAGATTCCACATATAAACAATATCATATGGTATTTATCTTTCTCTGTCTGACTTCACTCAGTGTGACAATCTGTAGGTCCATCCATTTCCCTGCAAATGACNCCCTTCACTGTCTCCCAGAGTTTGCTCAAATTCATGTCCATTGAATTGGTATATGTCAATCCCAATCTCCCAGTTTATTCCTCCCCCACTTTCCTTCTTGGTAACCATAAATTTGTTCTCTACATCTGTGATTCCGTTTCTCTTTTGTAAAAGGTTCATTTGTACCATTATTTTAGATTCCACATATAAGCAATATCATATGGTATTTATCTTTCTCTGTCTGACTTCACTCAGTGTGACAATCTCTAGGTCCATCCATTTCCCTGCAAATGATATTATTTCATCCTCTTTTATAGCTGAGTAAATATTCCATTCTGTAATATGTACTATATCTTCTTTATTCTTTTCTCATCAGTGGACATTTAGGTTGCTTCCATGTCCTGGCTATTATAAATAGAAGCACAAACTTTTGATGTAAATTCATCTTGATTTGTTCAAAGAAGCTCTTTCTTTCACTCACTGTGTGAACTTTGTTGATTAACTTGTTTCCTCAGTTTCTTCATATATAAAATGAGATGATAAGATACTTGCTCATGGGGTTTTTCTAAGAAATAAGACAGTTAACATGGACAAAATTCTTTGTAAGTGATCATAAATGTTAGCTATTCTGTTAATATTAATAATAGGTATCATTGGTGTCTTCAGCTCATGAACCCTGGTTTTATTGAAATGTATCTGCTCCCTTTTTTGACACTTTAGCATATGGTTTTAATATAAATGTATTTAAATTCCTTGGAAAATACTTAAGAAATGTATGATCTTTTGAACTTTGACATCATTTGCTGGGAAGTATGTTATAACCAGCTATTTATAAAAAATAAGTTTTCAATTATGGGATATGCCAACTTCTAACAATATTTTTTGCTATATGCTCTTATTGGTAAGAGATAAAATGCTGTCCACCCAATATAGGAAAATAAGTGGTACTACCATCTCACATATTTATGTCAGACAGAAGGAAAATGACTTCTCTGTTTCCCAGACTGTGGGCTTCCATGACACTGTGGCATTCTTGGATCTGTTACAGACCATAAGATTCAGATCCTATATCCAAATAAAACAGTGAAAATCTGGGAAAAGTGAGTATAAAACCAAGACTGATTTGGCTTAGGAAAAATAAGATTGATAAAGGAAACCTCACTATTATTACTTTCTAGTGAAACACACAAAATGAACTGAATGAATGAAAAAGTGTAACTCATTTTGGAGAGTAATGTTACCTAGCAAATTTACTCATTGCTCTCAAAAATTAACCAAACTTTAAAGGAGGCAATCTAGTGCTTTTTAATCCCTCGTTGAGAAATGACTCACTACTTAAATTGGAATGTGATCACTCTGAGATATCAAGGAAATTCAAAGAAAAAAATAATTTCTAACTTTTTATTCCAGAAGAACCATATACTTTGCTAAATTATTGCATATTNTTTCCCCCAGATGGCTTTCCTTTTTTATAGTAGACATTCACTTCTCAAAGTGACCAGCACTATCAGTACCACCTGGGAACTTGCTAGAACTGAGGAATAAGTTCAGTTCCTCATGGGAGCACAGTCTGTATTTGACAAAACCCCTGTAGGCACACTGAAGTTTTAAAAAGTACTGATTTAGATGATCTGGTTTACTATTACCCTTCTCAGCAGAAACATAAGACAAAAACTCTAATTCAACTTCAGTTAACTTGCTCAGATCCTATTTACACTGAATTTGTTGAAGAGTTGTAAAGAAAGTTCTTCCCTCACTAAGTCAAGGAATCACACTTTGAGAATGCCTTGTTATTAAAAGCTAGGTTTGTTTCATGAAAGAAATGTGGCAGAAAATGGAGCAGTCTTATAAAACTGAGAAAGCAATGAATTAGACACTACCTAATTGTATATTAACTGGAATGTGAGCTTGGTCTAGTCATTATAACTCTGAGCCTGTTTCTGCCTCTGAAAATTTCTCAAATCCCTTTCAATATAATGTTATGCCCTTGTGCAAGTATAACAACAGGCATCTTTTTAAAATCTTCAATTATATTCTTTGTACAGGATTTCAGATGCAAAAACTACCATGTCCTTGTAGAGAGAATTTTTCATTTTTAACAAAGACCATGTAGTCATGGATAGTGGCCAAGACTAGAATCCAGGTCTCTTGATTTACCATTCAGATCAATAAATTCCAATAAATTTATTCTTACCAATAAATTCTTCAGGAAATTATATGCAAATGAAAACATTGCCCATAATTTTGGATTATGAGCAGCCAATCTAAATTGTTTCAATTGCCCATGTTTTATCAATTTTTCATATACTCTAGAATTATTCAGCAAATATTCAGTACTTTGAATTGATGATGTAAAGTATTTTCAAGAAATTACTTGCACTGCCTTTTACAGTGTATTTTAAAGTTCATAAGAATGCAGATCCAAAGAGTTCTCATCACAAGGAAAAATAACTTTTTTAATCTTTACAAGATGATGGATGTTAACTAAACTTATTGTAGAAGTCATTTCACAATGTATGTAAGTCAAGTTATTAGGCCAGACATCTTAAACTTATACAGTGCTATATAATGATTACATCTCAGTAAAACTGGAAAGAAAAGAACAGTGATGGACGAATAATAAATAAAAGAAATTTAACATGCTTAAAAATTTTTTCAAGAAGTTAGATGAAAATGAAAAAAGTTTATACTTGGTAGTATTACTAAAAAAAATGCATGTGAGGTTGTACACATTCTAGTTTATGTATTGACAAGAATTACATGGTAATTTTTATTTTGTTTTCTCCTGATCTCTCATAAAAAATGAATATGTTCTGTTGTTGATTATTTTAGGCCATTATTATACTTGGTTTTTGTGTGTTCAGATTAATTTATCAATTTATTTTCTTTTTTTTTTCTTTTTACTCCTTGAGGTTTTCATCTTTGTTTTTCTTACAACTTAAATGAAATACTAAGATGTCTATTTTCTTTGCTTCTATTAGTATGGGGCTTCCCTGAATATAATGGAATATTTTATGACTAAAAAGTAATTTAGTACAAAGATTTGGTCTCATCCTCTGAATTTTTATTTATATTTTTATATCTCAATATCTCCTTCACAACCAAATCAATATTTGGGGAAGTGGTTTTAAATATTTATAGAGTGAAGAATGTTAAGCTGTTTTTATTGTGATGTTCTACTTTTATTAGACTAAATTTAAAGGCAGATTCTTTTGTGACATATAATTTGACACCCTTCTAAATTTTAGAGACTAAAAGTAAATCCAACATTTTGAAACACATTTTAAATTTCAATGCCAAAAGGGTGTAAGTAACTTGGAAAATAAAATATATTTCTAAGTTCCGACATCATAAAGAATTGCCTTTTCTGTAGAATTTAAATGCTTTTTTAGTTTGAAGAAGGAAATACTCTTTGTACCTCCACTGTTTGTGTAAAAACTTAATCAATATGTGTGTCTGTTAGATAGCAGATTCTCTATCTTCAGAGAACATGTTTGATTCACCAGTATATTCTTTTTCATCGCCTTTATGCTAAGCTCAATAGAAAATTGGTATTTATGAAATTAGATTAAGTTGAAAGGAGAAGGGATAATGGATGGAATTATGTCGCCTCAAAACCCATAAAACACTTAAGTGTAAAAGTAATCTTCCTGATCTTTGTTTCCATCCGTTACATATTTCATAAAGGACTAGAACTAAATTGAAAAGAAGAGTTTAAAAACATACAAAGAAAGGATCCTACCTGATTTTCTCGCAGTTTTGATAAAGGCTCACATTGGTAGAGAAAGTAAGAAATACAGTACTCTCTGTTTTCTAGAATTTTAAAGATTTTTGTGTATGTAGCTTCTCAGGGGAGGGGAATATATATTTTATTTAAGATATGAGTCATGTGAAATCTAAAAATATCAGATTAAGGTAAACTCATTCTTCTCTTTAGAATTATGAAATTTACATAAAACATAAAAATAGCCATTTCTTCATTTAGACCTTCATTCATTAACTATTTGTTAAGCCCCTTCTGTGTGTCAGGCAGGCTTCTCAACACAAGAGATGGAGCACTAAATAACTGCAACAAAATCCCTTCCCTCTTGGGGCTTATAGGTGGTAACTTAAGTAAAAAGGAATGACAAGGAGCGTGAAAGCCCAGCATCACATGTTTTACCCATGAAAGTACAAGTGAGAAAAAACAATTTAAGAGCAAGAAGAAGTGCTAATCACTAGCAATAGTATGATAAACTAGTAGTAAACGTTCCCCAGACAACAGAGTTCTGAGAAGAAATGATCAGTAGGGTCAGAGTACAGCAAATAAGGAAACAACTGGGGATGTAAGAAAATGGAAATGAATTGTTTCTTCTCTTCACATGCTTTCATTCAGAGTGTTGGTTCGGGGAGTTCTTAATATCAACCTAAATTATTGTTGTTCCCTAAATCCTAAAATGGATAAAGTGGAAGGTATTTAACTGAATCCTGGAGGACAAGATGTGAGCTATTAATATTAAAATATAGTATAGAAGACAAACTAAAGATGCTGTTCATATGTTTTTTAAGAGAAAGGTGTTTCAGGAGAAAGGCTGAAAATAAAATTGCCAATATAGAGATAAAGATATGCATATATGTATATAGAGATATGCATCTGGAGAGAAAAAATTATTTAAAACATCAACGCAACCAATGATAAAAGGCAGTTTAAAATATTTGAGACACAAATACATTTGTTTCTAGATAAAATAGAATGCTTTCAATATGAACCTTTAATAAACATTAGGTCAAGACATAAATAAAGGTAGTGAATATATAACTTTGTGTTCTTAGGATGGTAAATTCATACATAAATCAATATAGACATAGGATGAATAAGGAGAAAGTGTGAGAAGGGAGTTGAACTTTTTTTTTTCATTGAGGTTTTTGTCAGTTTTTGAGATATAATTGACTTAACATTATATTAGTTTCAGGTATACAACATGATTTAGTGTTTGTATATTTTGCAAAATGATCATCACAATAAACCTGGTTGACATTCATTACCACACATACTTACACTTTCTTTTCTTGTGATGAGAATTTTTAAGATCTGCACTCTTAGCAATTTTAAAACATTCATGCAGTGTTATTAACCATAGTCACTGTACTGTACATAATATCCCCAGGACTTCTTTATTTTAAACTGGAAGTTTATACCTTTTGACCACCTTCACCTATTTCACTCCCTACCTCTGATAACCACCAATTTGTTCTCTGACTCTATAAGCTCATCTTTTTGTTGCTTTAAAAAAATTCCACATAAAACTAAAATTTTGTCTTTCTCTGTCTGATTTATATATCATAATGCCCTCCAGGTCCAAGGTTCACCATGTTGCCTCAAATAACAATGTTTTCTTCTATTTTGTGGCTGAATAATGTCCCATTTTTTACATATTCCATTGTGTGTGTGTATTCTTTATATATTCATCCACTGATGGACACTTAGGTTGTTTCCATGTCTTGACTATTGTAAATAATGATGCAGTGAACATGTGGGCGCATAAATCTTGTCCAGTTACTGGTTTTGTTTCCTTTGGATTAATATCCAGAAGTAGAATTGCTGGATTTTGTGGTGGCTACATTTTTAATTATTTGAAGAACCTTCATACCATTTTCCATTTTTGGTGCACCAGTTTACACTCCCAGCAATAGTATGCAATCATTTCCCTTTCTTCACATCCTTACAAACACTTGTTATTTCTTGTCTTTTATATACTAACCATTCTCACATACATGAGATGATATCTCATTGTGGTTTGGGTTTGCATTTTCCTGATGATAACTGATGTTGAGCATCGCTAGTCATACACCTGTTGGCCATCCCTAAAGACTAGAGATATTTCTCAAAAGGGGCATATGTCAATGAAATTCCTGTGTAGGATTTTTAATAAGTATGTTGAATTTAATTGGCCCAGTTGAATCTCTTTCTTCCATGAACTTTCACACTCTTCCCATATTATAAAGATCTAACTAAAAAGTCCAACAATGTCCTGATAGCTGTTGCTGCTACTGCTGCTAAGTCACTTCAGTCGTGTCCGACTCCGTGTGACCCCATAGACGGCAGCCTGCCAGGCTCCCCCGTCCCTGGGATTCTCCAGGCAAGAATACTGGAGTGGGTTGCCATTTCCTTCTCCAATAGATGAAAGTGAAAAGTGAAAGTGAAGTTGCTCAGTCGTGTTCAACTCTTAGCGACCCCATGGACTGCAGCTCACCAGGCTCCTCTGTCCATGGGATTTTCCAGGCAAGAGTACTGGAGTGGGGTGCCATTGCCTTCTCCGCCTGATAACTGTTAGGAGAATTTAATACAGTTTTATCAATTCTACATACTTTCTGTGTTTCATTAATAAGAACTATGTTGTTCTTGTTCAGTTGCTCAATCATGTCCAACTCTCTGCAACCCCACGGACTATAGCACAACAGGTTTCCTTGTCCTTCNTTCTCCGCCTGATAACTGTTAGGAGAATTTAATACAGTTTTATCAATTCTACATACTTTCTGTGTTTCATTAATAAGAACTATGTTGTTCTTGTTCAGTTGCTCAATCATGTCCAACTCTCTGCAACCCCACGGACTATAGCACAACAGGTTTCCTTGTCCTTCACTGTCTCCTGAAGTTTGCTCCAATTCACGTCCATTGAGTCTGTGATGCCATCCAACCATCTCATCCTCTGTTGTTCCCTTCTTCTCCTGCCTTTAATCTTTCTCAGCATTAAGGTCTTTTCCAGTGACTTGGCTCTTTGCATCTGATGGCCAAAGTATTGGGGCTTCAACTGCAGCATCAGTCCTTCCAATGAATATTCAGGACTCATTTCCTTTAGGATTGACTGGTTTGATCTCCTTGTAGTCCAAGGGACTCTCAACACTCTCGAGAGTCCCTTCTTCTCCAACACCACAGTTCAAAAGCATCAATCCTTTGGCATTCAGCCTTCTTTATGATCCAACTCTCACATCCATACATGACTACTAGAGAAACTATAGCTTTTACTATATGGACCTTTGTCAGCAAAGTGATATCTCTGCTTTTTAATATGCTGTCTAGATTTGTCATATCTTTTCTTCCAAGGAGCAAGCATCTTCTAATTTCATAAACAGCATGAAAAAGCAAAGAGATATGAAACTGGAATATGAGCCCCCTAGGTTGGTAGGTGTCCAATATGCTACTGGGGAAGAGTGGAGAAATAGTTCCAGAAAGAATGAAGAAGTTGAGCCAAAGCAGAAATGATGCCCAGCTGTGGACATGTCTGGTGGTAAAAGTCCAATGCTGTAAAGAGTAGTACTACATAGGAACCTGGAATGTTAGTTCTATGAATCAAAGTAAATTTTCCAGGCAAGAGTACTGGAGTGGGGTGCCATTGCCTTCTCCAAGGTAAATTGGATGTGGTCAAACAGGAGATGGCAAGAGTGAACATCAACATTTTAGGGATCAGTGAACTAAAATGGGCAGGAATCAGAGAATTTAATGTAGATGATCATTATCTACAGCTGTAGGCCAGAATCCCTTAGAAGAAATGGAGTAGCCCTCATAGTGAGCAAAACAGTCCGAAATGCAGTACTTGGGTGCAATCTCAAAACTGACAGAATGATCTCAATTTGTTTCCAATACAAACCATTCAACATCACAGTAATCCAAGTATATAACTTATGCTACTGTCGTTAACACTGCTTTGTACTGGATCTTTTGTCATTTGCTAATTATTTGCAACCACACTGCAAGCTCTTGAAAAGCCATGTGGAGGCTATGTGCTTTCTACTTCTCTTACATTTCACCATAAGGCACAGAGTTGACCCTAATGCCCACTTGATTATTGATTATAAGAAACACATGCAGTGTGAGAACTGAGCTGTCAGTGATTTGTGGAGGCTTAAGTGGATTGTTTCCTGGTTATTCTTGAGAGCACATTTTATTTTATGTATAAATCTCTTTGTTGATAACACCTGGAAAATTCTTAGTCATAACCTTTAAGACAAAATATAAAGAAGCTAAAAAACTAGTAATTTCATTTGAAGACTTTGTTAAAATCATCTGGTCTCTTATTAAACAGTCGCTTACATCTCTATGGCTTGAGAGCATTAAACACCACCATCTATTATGGTACCTGTGTCCCTATGATGAGGGAACTTAGCAAGATATATTGAGTCCATAGGCATTTAAGCTTGCATTCGTTCTTTGTCTGATGCACTGAAAAAAAAAAAAATGGGCATGTTTTAAAAACAGGCAGATGCCTAAATACTCAACTTGTATGGGCTCTATTTAGCCTGTAGGTGATTTGCAGAAGATATGACTCATATGCCACCTGGGTTCATAAGGAAAAACATGAAATCCCTTCCAAACTGCCTGTTGCCTAGCATTTGTGCCTAAGGAGTCATATCCAGTATGAAACACGAGCCATTATTGTTTACAGGGAAGAATTATAAGTCCAAAGTTTTTACCAATCTGTTCATTCTAAGTCACTTTGGCCATTAGATATTTCAAAAATATTTTCCTGTTTGGAAAACATGAAAAGTTGAAGCTCTAGCATTTTCTCTTCACTCTTTTAAGGTTTAATTCTGAATGAGTCAAAAGAATTCAGATAAGTGGAAGAAATTTTAAAGTTAATTGCTCCATTTTACAAATTGCATTGCTCAGATTCAAGAATAAAAGCCATTTCCTAGTTTTTGTCAGGTATTTCTTTAACTATGTATCAGACGTCACTTCATTCATAAAATCTGCGAAGATTGGACAGACTTATTATACAGTTGTTTCTGGCAATGCCCTTCACTCTTGACTTTGCAAATTGAAATATATTTGATTCATCCAGATGCCTTAAGTGTTTCAGACACGCTTCAGCATGTTCCACCTTGCTCACCATTGTCTTGGGAATGCCTACTGGAACATAAGTGATGAGTGTCCCTTGAATAAACCCTTGCCTTCCTATTAGGAGGAATCATTCCCATTATTATGGATTTGAAATGATCAAAATGATTATGAGTCATCATATATTCCCAAACATTCTTTAGTATTTGAGTAAAAAAAAAGTACACAGGGATTTTTAGGTTTGAGATGGACCTTTTTGATTAGCAGCTGCATTGTGAAATCCATTAAAAAATTACATAACTCAGTTTTACATAAAATATTTTTATTTAAGCATCAGATGAATTACTGTTGTGAAAAACACCACTCCCTCTCTCCCTACGTTAGACAAGAATTTCCTTCACTGCGTGTAGACAAAGCAGCCTATAAGAAAAATAAACTCACATTAATATTTCACTTCTGAACCTCCATTCATAGTTCTTCAGTTCAGTTCAGTCACTCAGTCATGTCTGACTCTTTGCGACCCCATGAATCACAGCACACCAGGCCNTGACCAGTGCATTTTCTTGGTAAAACTCTATTAGTCTTTGCCCTGCTTCATTCCACATTCCAAGGCCAAATTTGCCTGTTACTCCAGGTGTTTCTTGACTTCCTACTTTTGCATTCCAGTCCCCTAGAATGAAAAGGACATCTTTTTTGGGTGTTAGTTCTAAAAGGTCGTGTAGGTCTTCATAAAACTGTTCAACTTCAGCTTCTTCAGCATTACTTGTTGGGGCATAGACTTGGATAACTGTGATACTGAGTGGTTTGCCTTGGAGACGAACAGCTTCTGATGCTGAAGCTGAAGCTCCAATACTTTGGCCACCCTATGCAAAGAACTGACTCATAAGAAAAGACCCTGATGCTGGAAAAGATTGAAGGCAGGAGGAAAAGGGGATGACAGAGGATAAGATGGTTGGGTGGCATCACCGACTCAATGGACATGAGTTTGAGCAACCTCCAGGAGTTGGTGAAGGACAAGGAAGCCTGTTGTACTGCAGTCCATGGGGTCACAAAGAGTCAGACACGACTGAGCAATGGAACCGAACTGAATATTTCACTGTGTCCTAGGAAACTTAGTCAACGTTAGTGGGTTTTTACTAGCAAATGAATCTTTTTTTCAGATTCACAGCACACACACACACACACACACACACACACACACACACATGCACATATAAACTTCCTTTATTCACAGATAAACTTGCCTGCTTATAGATTGACCGATGGGTAAAATAAGAGAACATCTCTTTGTATTGCCTTTTCACATTATAACTATCTTTCTCTCCCAACATTGATTATAAAAGTTTTCAAACATACTGTAAAGTTGAAAGAATTTTACAATAAATATCTTCCCTGGTGACTCAGAGCAAAGAATCTGCCTGCCAGTACAGGAGACGTGAATTCATGCAGTCAATGGAGTCCCAAAGAGTCAGACATGACTTAGCCACTAAACAACAACATCCCTAAACCCACCTCCTAGAATCAACAGTTAGTTTTGTGCTATATTTGTATAGCACATAGCTGCTCTTACACATCCATCCAACAATTTGTCATGTTTTCTTAGTAGATTTTGAAATTAGTTGCAGACATCAGTACATGTTCTCCTAAATATTTCAGGAAGCATATCATTGTAACCCATTTTTATGTTGTTGTAGGTGTTTTTCTTTAACATTTTCCAAGAGGGAATCATTTCAGGTGATCTTAAGTATTATAAACTACTGAAAATTTTAGTCTAGTTTTTCTGGCTTCAGCAGAGATCCAATATTCTCTGTTCTCTTTTTGGCTTCAACCACTGCTCCCTTGAAACTGATGCTAATTGTCCTAAGTCCGTGTTCCCATCTGTATTCCTACCCCTTCACCATGCTGATTTCTTTAGCAACCATGAATCACAGTTCTTGAACCAAGATGCTCATAGCCATGTAGGTTATATGAGATCATTACTGGCAAGACAGTTGGCAGCCATATAATATTGCATGAAATATCCATGAAAGACAGGGATAGTTGGCACAGTGTATGTGACACATAGATGGCACTTGATCAACATTTATGAGTGGAAGGTTCTAAGGAGAGAGGGAGGAAGAGAAACCACGAGCTTAGATAGTAAGTGAAGATTCCTTGTAAGAGCTGACATTTATTTGAATGACATTTCATAAAGAGAGTAGGCAAGGCCCATCTCAGTACAAAAATTTTAAGCAAACCTTCAGCTGAACATAATCTCTATAGCACATTAAAAGTAATGAATCACTTGCTAAATTAAAAGTAGAGCTGGCCAATGCTTTCTTTGGGCAGTAACTTGGTTGGAAAAAGCTTCCTGAAGACAACTAGCATCCAGGGCTGTCTTTAAAACTTAGATGATTTTGTAGGAGACTGTTTTAAAACTTTTGAAAATCAGAAGCCACAGGGTAGAGATGAATGTATGGTAAGTGTGAGACATACAGACAATTGCTAAAGCAAGACAGAGAACTTTCAGTTACTGATCCCAATATTTTTTTAAAAAAAACATAGTATTTTAACACTCCTCCCAAAGGGTAAAAACCATTTTTATTTAGAACAAAAATCTCCTTAAATCTAGGATATGAAAACTAAGGTCCCTTTCCAACATTGATTTATAGTGATGCTCTGACAAACAGGCAAAACACTAGTCTGTTTCCTAAAGATGAGGAGATGAGATTCATTGCTTATGAGATGAAAAATTTTTAAGTAATCCAAAAAAAATGGATTTTTAAATTGTATGTACATAATAAAACTCAAGTTAAAAATAAAACATCCAGGATTTCCCTGGCTATCCAGTGGTTAAGTCTCTGAGCTTGCATTGCAGGGGGCATGGGTTCAATTCCTGGTTGGGGAACCAAGATCCCACATGCTACACAGGGAGTGGCCAAAAAATAAATTTTTAAAAATCTTTTATTTTATTTTATTTATTATTTTTTTACTTTACAGTATTGTGTTGGTTTTACCATACATCAACATGAATCCGCCACGCGTGTACATGTGTTCCCAATCCTGAACCACCCCCCCCACCTTCCTCCCCATACCATCCCTCTGGGTCATTAAAAGATGAATGCAAAAAAAATCCATGCTGAACAAAAGATAAAAATTAAAACATAAGTAAAACATCCTTCTTAAATTTATAATTCCAGAAGATTTTGAAGTTACAAACTAGATCTAAGGAAACTGAACTAATATGTGCCATTTGTTCTTATTTATTTATTACTATTTTTAAATTACTCTTATTATTTAGTGATGCCAGAGGCTCTCTTTGAGTAGTTTGTAATTTCTGCTATTACTTGAGGTGCCTTTTGTTTTTTTAATTGTCTAGGTCATGAAGGGACCTGGAAGGTAGCTAGACAAGCATACGAATGGCAGCACAGTCAGATTTTCCAGTTCAGTTGGACACAAAGATTAAAATAGTTTATCAGCTGACAAAGAACTTAATTATCCATAAGTCCTTCATCATATTTTACCCCATTACTATCTGTCTGAAATCTTAGATGCTATAACATGATCTGAACTTCCTTTGGACATCAATTAGTGTGATCCCCAGTCGGTTAAGTGATCTAGATGTTAAAATGTTTATGTTTAAACAATTTATATGTCATAGAAGTATGGCTATAAATATGTGTACAAGGTAGAGGTTATGTAGTTCACACTGTGTACATCATAACTCTTATTGGTTGCCTACGAGCAAGAAGACTTCAAATTAATTCACTCAGTGATGCCCTAGTCATTTTATTAGACAGCAAGAAAGCACCCACGTTAAATCATTGATTGGTTTTCAAGAGCTCTTATAAATTGGCATCCTTGTTTTGATATCACAATATTGCACAGCCAAGTGGTGCTATTCTTTAATCATACACATGAATACATTCACTGTAAGTATGTATTAGATCATCCCTCTCCTTCTCCACATATCCCTCTTTAGAGTGCTCTTACCTTTTTTTTTAAAATCTGTTTTTAATTGGAGTATGATTGCTTTAGAGTGTTGTTTTACTTTCTGCTGTACAACAATGTGAATCAGCCATATGTGTGTATATATATATCCCCTCCCTCAGTCAGACCTACCCCCATTCCACCCCTCTAGGTCATCAACTTTATTCTCATTGAATCAAATCAAAGAACATTCAAAAGGAATAGTAAGAAGAACATTAGTAAGTAGCTGTTTGTTTGAGTATGTGTTCTAGAATCAGACTGCCTAGACTTCTGTTTTTGCCCTTGGATTAACTACTTTTGAAAATTGCAACAAGTTACTTAATCTGCCTGAGTATTTTCATTTGGAAAAAAGAAAGGAGATTGTATTTGCTTGTATTGTGTTGTATTTGCTTCATACGGTTTGTAGGATTTTTTAATCAAGGTAGAATTTATATAGCAAAAAATTAATCACTAACCATTTTAAAGTATACAATTCAGTGACATTTCATATACACACAATATTGGTAATGATGACCTCTATCTAGTTTCAAAAGGAAACCTTTTATGACTTAAGTACTCACTCCCCCTACCCCTACCCCCAGCCCCTGGCAACCACCAATCTTCTTTCTGTCTCTGTGGATTTGTTTATTCTGGCTATTTCATATGAATGAAATTATACAATGAGTGACCTTTTGTGTCTTGCTTTCTTCACTTAGCATAATATTTTTGACGTTTGTCCACATGGTACCATGTATCAGTGCTATATTACTTTTTATGGCTGAATAATAATCCATTTTATGGAAATACCACATTTGTTTATCCAGTCAACAGTTGCTACACATCTGGGTTGTTTTTGCCTTTTGACTATTATAAATAATGCTGCTAAGAACATTTGTGTGCAAGTTTTTGTGCAGACATGTGTTTTTATTTCTCTGAATAGATGAATCATATTACAACCCTATGTTTAACCATTTGAAAAACCCCAGGACTGTTTTCCAGAGTGGTTATACTATTTTACATCCCACCAGCAATGTATAAAGATCCCAGTTTCTTCATGTCCTTGCCAACACTTGTTGTTTTCCATTTTATTTTTATCTTTTTTTTTTTTACTATGGCTTTCCTAATGTCCAAGAAGTACTACCTTATTGTGATTTTGATTTGTATTTCTCAAATAATGAATGAGGTTGAGCCTGCTTTGCACATGCTTGTTGACCTTGTACTATTTTAAAGTAGGAATTGAATGAGTAAATAATAGATAATACTTATATATACAGCATATTGAAAAGCAAAGACATCACTTTACTGACAAAAGTCCATATAGGCAAAGCTGTGGTTTTGCCAGTAGTTATGTATGGATGTGAGAGTCGAATCATAAAGAAGACTAGGCGTTGAAGAGTTGATGCTTTCGAATTGTAATACTAGAGAAAACTCTTGAGAGTCTCTTGGACTGCAAGGAGATTAAACCAGTCAATCCTAAAGGAAATCAACCCTGACTATTCATTAGAAGAACTGATGCTGCTGAAATATTGGAGCATACTTTGGCCATCTGATGTGAAGAGCTAACTCACTGGAAAAGACCCTGATGCTGGGAAAGATTGAAGGCAAAAGGAAAAGAGGGAAACGGAGGATGAAATGGTTAGATAGCATCACTGACTCAGTGGACATGAATTTGAACACACTCTGGGAGTTAGTGAGGGACAAAGAAGCCTGGTAGGCTGCAGTCCCTGGGTTCACAGAGTCAAACATGACTTAGTGACTGAACAATAACTTGTATCGTACATACCACATTGTATTAAGTTTTTTGTGTGTGTTTATATATATTAAAACACACACATACACACAGACATATATATATATATATATATATAATCACTGAATCTCAAAATAGGTATAGTATTATTATATGTAAAGTATCTAGAACAGTACTTTGCAGACAATAAATATGAGTTAGAAGGGAAAGACATTACTACACCACTGATTAACACTTAAAATTGACTACGCAAAGATATCAAAATTATTTCTCCTATTCTCTCTGTCATACAGGAATATACCCAAAGTAGGATAATTACTTGATTGTTTTTGGTTCATCAGCAGTGAGGATTTTGTTCTTCTGGTGGGTCAGAATGCTTTTAAGATTTCATATTCTAGTGGCATTGATATTTTTAGCCAGTCAGGATCCAGAGATGAATTTCACTCATTTTAAATTTACTCACTCCCTTAAACTGCTATGGGGAAAATTTGCAACTTTATTTCTCATACCCAGTTGTAATGGGTATGTGAAGAGTAAAAACGTGACTATTATGTTTTTTCTTTAGCATCTGTATATGACTCAAAGATTTTGTGGCTCCATCTATCACAGCCCATTGATGGCAGCTAGAAATATAAGCTTTGCCATTAGCAGAGACATTTCAACCAGCCAGCACAACATGATTTTTTAGAAGTGTCTGATTCAACTCTGAGCAAACAGGTGCCAAGTATGTACCTAACATCAAAGGTCAGTCTAAAAGTATTTAGCAACAGACATGGCTTGGTTATTACTAACCAATCCGAAAAGATTCTGTCCTTGAACAGCTGTGTGACCATAACAGTGTATGCCAGCCAGATGCATGCTTATCTAAAATCACTCTCTTTCATACTTAGATCCTGTTCTGTGAATTAAAGAGGCAAGAGTATATTAGGAAGAACTCAGTCCGGACAGATTTGGTTTTGATTCATCCTTCTGGCATCAAGCAGTCTGGCCTTGAGCAAGGCTACTTGTTTACTGTAAAATGTATATACTATTTTGTAAGATCCTTGTAAAAAATTATGTAGATTAAAAGGATCCAGTGAAAGTGAAAGAGGAGAGTGAAAGAGTTGGCTTAAAGCTCAACATTCAGAAAACGAAGATCATGACATCTGGTCCCATCACTTCATGGCAAATAGATGGGGAAACAGTGGAAACAGTGGCTGACTTTTATTTTACCGGGCTCCAAAATCACTGCAGATGGTGATTGCAACCATGAAACTAAAAGATGCTTACTCCTTGGAAGGAAAGTTATGACCAACCTAGACAGCATATTAAACAGCAAAGACATTACTTTGTCAACAAAGGTCTTTCTAGTCAAGGCTATGGTTTTTCCAGTGGTCATGTATGCATGTGAGAGTTGGACTATAAAGAAAGATGAATGCCGAAGAATTGATGCATTTGAGCTGTGGTGTTGGAGAAGACTCTTGAGAGTCCCTTGGACTGCAAGGAGATCCAACCAGTCCATCCTAAAGGAGATCAGTCCTGGGTGTTCATTAGAAGGACTGATGTTGAAGCTGAAACTCCAATCCTTTGGCCACCTGATGGGAAGAGCTGACTCATTGGAAAAGATCCTGATGCTGGGAAAGATTGAGGTCAGGAGGAGAAGGGGATGACAGAGGATGAGATAGTTGGATGGCATCACCAACTCAATGGACATGGGTTTGGGTGGACTCTGGAAGTTGGTGATGGACAGGGAGGCCTGGTGTGCTGCAGTCCATGGGGTCGCAAAGAGTCAGACATGACTGAGCGATTGAACTGAACTGAACTCACCAGAAACAGAGTTGGCACTCAGTACATTACAGTGGTAGTGATTGTCCCTGGGGTTACTGTGATTGATAGCATCTGGCCTCAGGTGATCATTACAAGAACTTCAGAAAGACTCTAAATCCTAGGCCCAAAAAATGAGAAGGACAAAATGTGCAGCCGAAAAAACTTGACACTCAGCAGTTGAAAANTGGTGATGGACAGGGAGGCCTGGTGTGCTGCAGTCCATGGGGTCGCAAAGAGTCAGACATGACTGAGCGATTGAACTGAACTGAACTCACCAGAAACAGAGTTGGCACTCAGTACATTACAGTGGTAGTGATTGTCCCTGGGGTTACTGTGATTGATAGCATCTGGCCTCAGGTGATCATTACAAGAACTTCAGAAAGACTCTAAATCCTAGGCCCAAAAAATGAGAAGGACAAAATGTGCAGCCGAAAAAACTTGACACTCAGCAGTTGAAAAGAAAATCTATCTCCTCTGACTCATATGCAGACACAATGAGGAGAAAGTTGCTAAGGAGTTGTCTGGTGGTGCAAATTGCTCAGGGAGTCCAAGCTAAGTACGAAACTTAAATCAGAGAATCTCTGTTCAGGTATCAGCTCTTCATTCACTAGGTCTGTGACCTTGGGCAACACACTTAGTCACTTAACATAAACAGAAGCCTGTTATCTCATTTATAAAATGGGGCCATAATAATGCCTGTGAAAGTTCATTGTAAGCTACAATGTATTGTACAAAAGCTATTGTTATTAAATATATGAATACCTACATTTCTGCCTTTAAAAATAAGCATGATATCAAAAGTATATGGAGATCCCTTTAAAAATTAAAAATAGAACTACCATACAACCAGCAATCCACTTCTGGGTATATATCCAAACAAAATAAAAACACTAATTTAAAAAGATGCATGCACCCCTGTGTTCATAGCAGCATTGTTTACAGTAACCAAGATATGGAAGCAACCAAAGTGCCCGTCAGTAGATGGGCATCAGTAAATTCATCTATAGATGACTGGATAAAGTAGATCTACATATAATGGGATATTACTCACTTTTAAGAAAGAATGAAATCTTGACACTTGCAACAATACCCAGAGGGTATTATGTTAAGTGAAATAAGTCAGAGAGAGAAAAATGAATAGTGTATGATTTCAGTTATATGTGGAATCTAAAAAACAAAACAAATGAACAAGCATAACAAAACAGAAATGGAACTATAGATTCGAGAACAAACAGGTGGTTGCCAGAGGGGAAGAAGGTGGGAAGAGGAAAGAAAGAAGTGAGGGAGATTAAAAGGTATAGACTTTCAGATGCAAAATGAATGAGTCATGACATGAAATATACAGTGTGAGGAATGCAGTCAGTAATTATATAATATCTTTGTATGGTGACATTGTAACTAACTTACCTTGGTAATTGTTTTGAAATGTACAGAAATGTCAAACCATTGTGTTGCATAACAGTAACTAACATCGAGTTGTAGTTCAATTATGCCTCAGAAACAAACTCATAGAAAATGAGATCAGATTTGTGGTTACCAGAGGTGGGAGGGAGTGGGGAAGGGAAATCAGAGGAAGATGGTCAAAGCAGAGAAATTTTCCATTATAAAACCTGTAAGTACTATATGATGTATAATCTTAGTCATTCAGTCATGTCTGACTCTTGGTGACCCATGGACTATAGCCTGCCAAGCTCCTCCATCCATGGGATTCTCCAGGCAAGAATACTGGAGTGGGTTGCCATTTCCTTCTCCAGGGGATCGTCCCAACCAAGGGAGTGAACCCAGATCTCCCGCATTGCAGGCAGAGTCTACCATCTGAGCCACCAAGGAAACCATGTAATGTACAACATGATAAATACAATTACCATATATTAAATATGACTGTTGTTAAAACTACTATATATATTCCTATATACAATAGTTTGCATCTGCTTATCCTAGACTCCCAATCCGACCCTCCCTCGCCCCTCATCCCCCTTGACAACCACAAGTCTGTTCTCTGTGACTGTGAGTCTGTTTCTGTTTTGTAAATAAGTTTAGTTGTGTCATATTTCAGGTTCCACATATAAGTGAGATCACATAATATTTGTCTTTCCCATCCATGCTGATACAAATAGCATTATTTTATTCTTTCCTATGGCCAGCGAGTAGTCCATTGTATATATATACCGCATCTACATCACCCATCTGTCAGTGGGCATTTAGGCTGTTTCCATGTCTTGGCTATTATAAATAGTATGGAGAAGATAGAGTTTATCTAGGATATTCGAAACATTTCAAATATCTTTTTAATTAATCCCTAGAAGTTATAGTCACATATGCTATTTTGTTCTTATAGTTCTTTAAGCACTATTAGTATTCATATTCAGAAGGTAAGAAAATTAAAGGCCAAATAAATGTAGTCTCCAATATTTCATAAGTCACTTGGTACAGTAATTATGATTAAAATTTAGAAAGTTGTTTTCTTTCGATAATTAGTATCTTTATTAATAACATTCAGTTTGTGTCCCGTTGAGTATATTTTATGAGTCAGGCCCTCGGCTAGATCCTAGGGATTCAATGTGCAGAAAAAGGAGCTGTGGAGCTTATGAAAGAGAAGGAACTGTTAATCTAATAACTACACAATTAAACATAAAATTCCCTCCCCCCCCAAAAAAAAATCCTGTAAAAATTACAATTGCAGAAATGTCTTTGAAAAACAATTATTTTGGTATGTGGGGAACCTGCAGTGGGAGATTGATGTAGATGGGGAACCTGGAGAGATTTCCCAAGGAAGTGATAATGAGTTGAGATCTAAAGGATAATTTTTGTTGACTCAGCAAGACCAAACAGAGAAAGCTCATTCCAGGCAGAGGAAAACAGTATGAAAAGCCTCTTTTGAAAAGAAACAAGGCCAGTGTTGGAGACTGAAAGAGGACCAAGGCACTGGCGTGCAAGGATGGTACAGAGAAAGGTCCAAGGTGAGGCTGGAGACATAGTCTAGGGTCACACAGACCTTGTAATTATGCATGTGACCAAGTGGAGCACGCAGGGGTAAGACAGTGTGTGTTCTGTGTTCAAGATCACATGGACTTCTTTGTCCCCTTCCCACAGAGACCTAGCTGAGCTCTTAAGAACCGGAAGCACATCTCTAGAACCCTTGGAAAATATCCCTGAGAAATTAGATCTTCTAATCCAGTGTTTCATTTTATTTTCTTCTTTTGGAACTTCTTCACATAATTATCAGTTCAGTTCAGTTCAGTGACTCAGTCATGTCTGACTCTTTGCGACCCCATGAATCACAGCACACCAGGCCTCCCTGTCCATCACCAACTCCCAGAGTTCACTCAGACTCACGCCCATCGAGTCAGTGATGCCATCCAGCCATCTCATCCTCTGTCGTCCCCTTCTCCTCCTGCCCCCAATCCCTCCCAGCATCAGAGTCTTTTCCAATGAGTCAACTCTTCGCATAAGGTGGCCAA